>VYXB01005246.1:85432-110907 GCA_013397135.1 Pachyramphus minor | reverse complement strand
CTCCCAGTCAACCCTGAAATTGTCAATTCCCNTGAAATTGTCAATTCCCTGTGGGATCTGCTGCTCCAACTGGATCCCTACAGATCTATGGGGCCTGATGGGATGCATCCAAGAATCCTCAAAGAGCTAGCTGATTTTTTTGAGCAGTCTTTGGAATCCAGAGGGGAAGCTGACAAATGTTGTCCCGGTTTTCAAGAAGGGCAAGAAGGAGGACCCCAGAAACTACAGGCCTGTCAGTCTCACTTAAGTACCAGGTAAAGTTATGGAGATTACTCTGGGAAGTATTGAAAAAATCCCAAAAGACAATGCAGTCACTGGTCACAGCCAGCACAGTTTCATGAGAGGAAAGTCCTTCCTCTAAAAGGAAACTTTTCCTGGTTTCCTTTTATAATAAGGTAACACGCCTAGTTGATCAAGGGAAGCCAGCTGATGTAATCTTTTTGGATTTCAGTAAAGCTTTTGATACTCTCTCTCGCAGGATCCTTCTGGGCAAAATGTTCAGCACACAGCTGGATAAACACATCATGTGATGGGTGAGCAATTGGCTCTCACTGGTTGAGCACAGAGGGTAATAGTGAATGGGGTAACATCAGACTGGTGACTTGTCATTAATGGGGTTCCACAGGGCTCCATCCTGGGCCCTGTGCTCTTCAACATCTTCATAAATGACTTGGATGCAGGACTGGAAGGGAGAATAAGCAAGTTTGGAGCTGACACAAAACTGGGAGGAGCTGTTGACTCCCTCAAAGGCAGGGAGGCCCTAAAGAGAGACCTTGACAAGTTAGAGGACTGGGCAATCCCTCACCATATGAAGTTCAGCAAGGGAAAGTGCCAGATTCTGCACCTGGGATGGGGCAACCACAGATGTTCATACAGACAGGGGAATGAGATGGTGGAAAGCAGTGCCATGGCAAGGGACCTGGGAGTTCTGGATGATGGCAAGTTGAATCTGAGTCAGCAGTGCCCTGGCAGCCAGGAGGGCCAGCTGTGTCCTAGGGGGCATCAGGCAAAACATTGCCAGCCAGTTGAGGGAGCAGATTGTCCCACTCTGCTCTGCACTGATGCGACCTCACCTGCAATACTGTGTGCAGTTTTGGGTGCCATCGTATAAGGAAGACATTAACATCTTAGAGAGTGTCCAAAGGAGGGCAACGAAGATGGTGAAGGGCCTTGAGGGGAAGCCGTGTGAGGAGTGGCTGAGGTCACTTGGTGTGTTCAGCCTGGAGAAGAGAAGACTGAGGGGAGATCTCATTGCAGTCTACAACTTCCTCTTGAGGGAGAGGAGAGCAGGCACTGATCTCTTCCCTGTGGTGACCAGTGGCAGGTTGTAAGGGAATGGCCTGAAGTTGTTTTAGGTAGAACAGGGGAGTTTTAGGGCAGATGTGAAAAGAGTTTCTTCACCCAGAGAGTGGTTGGGTACTGTAACAGGCTCCCCAGGAAAGTGGTCACAGCACCAAGCCTGAAGAGTTTGAGAAGCAAAGTTTGGTCAATACCTTCAGGCACATGGTATGATTCTTGGGGATGGTCCTGTGCAGGGGCAGGAGTTGCACTCAATGATCCTTGTGTGTCCCTTTCAACTCAGCATTTTCTGTGATTCTGTGAAATATTCCTACTTAAGTGTTTTGTGAGAATGCATAGAGACTTTTTTATTTTATTAGACGCTATTACACTATTAGCCACCACACACAAAACATCCAATCCTATAGTTTTTCTAATGTGATTAATAAGGTGTCAGGGAAATTTTCTCATCTTTTTCTGAATTTACAGTGTAAGTATTTGAAAAACTTGATCAGACACAACAAATCTCCAGTGACATTCTTAAGGAATGGGAGCATTGCAGTAGTTCCCAACAGAAGTTTTCTCCCTCTAGGAAATTTGCCATTGTAGCAATTATGTTCATTTGAAATGTTTAATGAATTGCTTCACTGAAGTTGAGGCTATAGAAAATCAGTAGTGTATAATTTCACAATCTTTTAAATGCTTTTAAGGTCATATAAACTGTGTGCATTTTATGTATAATATGTATGTGCACATACATATGCAGAGGTGGGTAGATGACTCTAGGCTCCATAATGTTCTTTTATCCAGCAGAAAATTGATTCTGAACAAAATAAAATAGTCCTGTGCATTTGTCAGTTTACTGTGTGCACTTTTGCTGTGGGTGACCATGCTAATTAAAACTCTTGTTTAGCACAGTCTGAATGATTTTCTGAAGAGGGTTATCTTTTAATAATACTTGCTGTACAGTATTATATATAAAAACAAACTTTCTAACTGAAATCACTTTTGAATTCAAATATTTTACAATAGTTTAATAATCTTCATAATCTTTGTTTACAATGACTTTCTAAAATATGAAATGTTTCTGAGAAAAGAAATAGAGAAGTATCTGTTTGCAATATATTACAAAGGTTTACACATCTAAGAATGTCTGAAAGATTATTGATGTTGAAGGTTTTTAGACAGACGTTCATTTGACTAGCAAATACAATTTTATTTTTTTTTTTTTTAGCCTGAAACAGAGCCAAGACATCATTCTAACCACCATTCTAACCATGTCTCAGTTTGAGAGATTTTCTGGCCTGGAACCATATTTGACTTTCTCTGTGAATCAATAATCCAAGACTTCTTTCTTGAATTTTCTTTAAATTTAATGCTTGCATAGATTTATTTCTAGGCCCTTAGAGTAGGTTAGGTATATTAATTGAGGGTAGTGGATATAAAGATGCATACTAATAGATTTTAATAATTAAAAATCCAAAGCTCTCAGTAGAGGGAAATTATGACTGTAGGACCAATGATTTTGTGTACATGTAGATTAAGACAAAACAGTAATTGAAAATCTAGGCCTGTGATTCAAGGGCTTCCTAAAGTTACACTAAAATATAATAACACTTTAGTTGTGGCTCCTTTAAGTCCTACAGTGTTCTCGCTTCCCTTTTTTTTCATAATTTTCATTCTGAAAGTCCTAATTCACTGTCCACTGAAGTCAGCTGAAGGTATCCTGTTTCCTTCTTTTGGTAAACCTTTCTGATCCCAGTAGGATAAATGCTTTTAGTTTCCCAGGACATAATACAGTCCATGTCATGCTGAAGCACACACTGTGTACCAGAACTGTTTCAAGTAGTTTAGCATATATTGTACTAGTCAGTTGCTGGCTTATAGGTGGAATTTTTGTGCAGTGGACTTCTTTACTGGGACATTTTTGTCTGTCATAAGAAAATAATTGTACTGAGTAGTTTGTTGTACCATCTGTCTATGAGAACAAAAATACTTAAATATGTTTTGTAGAAAAAATGGGGAAAAGATCAATCTTATTGTTGCTTAGACATTACCTCAAACTAACATATTTAAATATATACTTCTATGTGCGTATGCAGCCTGTTCTGATAAAGATTTCTCTAACAGATTTTTTTCTTCCTGGATCTATCAACTGAACTGATGAAAAATTGAAAGTGCTTTGGGCTCATAACATCCTCTCTTTTCTACTTACAGGTTTTTATAATAAATTCTTCAAATATATTCTTTCTTGAACCTGCAAATGAAATTAAAGCTCTGCTGGATGAACACACTGATATGTGTAAACGCATTCTTAATATCTACCGCCACATGGTAGTCCAAGTGACTATGGACAAGAAGACATGGTAAAATGCTAATACTTTTATCTTAGATTATTAGTTCACAAAATAAATGTGAAAATTTACTTGGTAGTAAACATGATAGAGTGGTATTTGCTATATGAACCAGTTTCTCTAAATCAGTAAATATATGAACATCATAGACAACTTAGAAAAGAGGAGGAGGATATTAGCTGTTTTTTTAAAGCCTGTAGTGAGCTCCTAGTTAATTTGAGGCAGCTTAACCTCAGTGAAAAAGAAGTAAGTTGTAATATATAGACTGCTATTAAGAAGCTACTGATGATTTTTTCCAGGGCATTTTGCTCATGGATTGAAGTGTTAAAATATGGAAACATATATGAAGCCTCACAGCCTTATTTAAAAATAAACAGAAAACCCTCAGATAAGCTTAGATAACTGTTATAAACAGATGTGTGTTGTTCTTGACATGTAATTGTGTACAGGAGTCTGTGTACTGTGTAACTGTTTTATTCCTTTCCAGTGCTTTTGATGCCTAGCAGGTACAAGGGACCCTGCTTTCAAAGCAATTTCTATTATTTTCCACTCCTTTAAATAGTTGCCTGTAACGAGGGAGTGTATTACCACCATTCTCTGCTGCAAGGAAGCCACTAGCAAGGGGATTTCAAATGTCTGATTTACTCCATTATCACTTGACTTGGCATTTAATCTGTCAATAGTATTTCTTGAACTCTGAGTGAGTAGAGTTAGCACTACATGTCATATGAAGCTTGTCTCCTCTTCTGAGGAGTTAGTTCAAGGAAATTTAGGAGTGATAATAAAAAATGTATTCTACTAGGTTGTTTTCTTGTTTCTCAGCTTTGCATCAATGTAAAGAAGTGACTCTATACGATGATGGCAAAGATTGTGCCACACAAAATAATTGATAAAGTATGTTAATGATAATTCCACATAACCAAAACCTGTAATTCATAGGAAAAAAGAAAGTTAAAGCTTAGATTGAAAATGTAATTAAAACTTTGCCTGTAATTTCAGGCCTTTCAAGGTGATGGAAATTGAATGACTTGGCAGAAGATGTTAGAGTGCAACAGGGATTCCTCACTCTTAAGTGTGAAGAGAAGATTGGAGTAATTTCTTTTGTGAGAACCAAGTTAGGCTGTTTGTCATCATTAGATATATTCCTACTTGAAGTGTGTTTGAGCAAATCAAACTTGGTTATTACCTCTAAAAATATCCTGCTGTATAAAGAAGTATAACAAAACAGTAACTCCAAGTTTAATGCTGTTTTGCAGGGAGCAGATGCTACTTGTGCTGCTTAGGGTTACTGAATCTGTGCTGAAAATACCACCCCAAACTTTCTTGCAGTATCAAGGAAGAAAAAACTCCACTTTAGCTGGAAGACTTGCAGGACCTCTTTTCCAGGCAAGTAAACATAAATTCACTTTAATTAATTCAGCCTTAATTTTCATTAAGAGAATAGATACACAAGCACTGTTGCCTAGTTTGTCATCTTAAATCATTGATATATTACCCAGATAATGTGAATGGCGTGGATTAAAGAGGTGGTTACATTTGTTACTTTCTGTCTTACATTTTAATGACACTATGACAACAGTTTCTGAGGTACTGTGAAATTAAAAAGTTGCTGTCATTTAGTTAAGTTGGAATAACTGGCAAGGATAACTGGCAATATGTGCAGTTTTAGCCTGCTTCCATTGCAAAATTGACCCAAGTCAGCACAAAATCTGTGCCATCCATGCCTAACCAGTGGCTTTTTTTATTTCTTAGAGAATTCTGTACTTCCTTACAGAAAGCTTAGCAAATCCTTTCAACACTTGCAGAGTGCTGTTGTGGTGGGTCCTCTGTAACTAGAATCTATAGAGACTCTAGGTTCTTGAGTAGAAAAAGAAAGAATATACAGGATAGTGAGTCAAACCATTTGTTCCTGTATCTTAAGTTAGAACCCTGTGTTCACATAACACTTGATAATTCATAAAAGTCCGTGTGTACTGGGGAAGAAAAGAATTTCAGGAGTACACAGTTGTGGCAGTTAGAAGTTTCCTTTTAAGTAGTAACATTTGAATGTTGTCGTGTTATATTGACAACCCAACTTTTCTCTATTCTTTAGACTCTTATAGTGGCTTGGATCAAAGCGAATCTAAATGTGTACATTTCTCGAGAACTTTGGGATGACTTGCTGTCTGTAATGTCATCACTGACATATTGGGAAGAGCTGGCCACTGAGTGGTCACTGACAATGGAAACACTAACTAAAGTATTAGCTAGAAACTTGTATAGCTTGGACCTCAGTGACCTTCCATTGGATAAATTAAGTGAGCAGAAGCAGAAAAAGCACAAAGGCAAAGGTAAGGCAACACTACAGACATCATCTGAATTTGAGCTGCGGTAATGAGATGTTGGGCACAGGATAATTTTGGTCTCACCTTTATTTATATACCTAATTAGGCATCTCTATCACCTGAAATAACCCTGTTTCTTTGAGGTAAAGCTGCTTTTTAGAACTACCACAAAATCCTCACATTAAGATCATTTCTGCAGATAGGCACATATGGAATGTGGTTCTTAAAGGTGTGTTGAATTTAAACTAAAATGTTACACTGTACCTTTTTTCAAAGCAGTTGAATAGTTGAGTCCTGACCATAACTTCTTGAAAATAACAATACTACTCATCTGGTGAAAATTGAGCCATTGCAAGCACAATTGGAATATTGATCCTGAAATGTTGTTACAAGGGGAAATGTAAGGTGAACATGGTTTTGTTTGGTACTAATTGATCACTAGTCTATGGTGAAGACCAGTTTTATTAAGATGACCTTGTGGATTATTTAAGAGAAAGTATGCTCTTAATAATCAATATGAGCAGTACCTGTTTTCAAACTTGATTCCTAAACATTGCAGAAAATACTCTGTAAGACATAATATGTGGACAGGAGGTGGTTATTTGCTTATGGTACAGTTCTGGAATTGGTAAGGGATGGGAAGTCTGTCCTCCTCAGTAGAGGGCTGGATTGAAAGTTGAAAAACTTAGATTCTTTTCTTAGTTCGGAGGCTGACTTTCTACATGGGACCATTAGAAATCACTTCTGTCTTTGTTTCCACTTTTGTAAAACTTTTGTGATATTCTCCTTTAAAAAGTTCATTGTGATCTAATAGTCAGAGGCAGGATTATATTTAGGGTGAGTAAAAAAAGATGGAAAAACATGTAATTTTTAGTCTGCTTTTATTTCTCTGTATTCTCATTGATTTGGTTCTCCAGTCAAACCTGAGGGAAGGTACAATATCTTAGGATTTGTCAGTGAGACGTAATCTATGCGGAATTCCCTCCCTTAAAGAGGATGTTCCTGTAGGCTGTTTCTGCTAAAAACATTTCACATGCTTCTATGGTTCTCATCTTGAGCAGAGTCATTATGTACACTTCTGTTTTTCTACTGTGTGGCAAGTGGATGAAAACACGTCTCTATAGTTGACCTTGAGAGACTGTTTCAGACCATGCATTTTTTTGTTTTCCTGTTCTGTACAGCTTTCTTCTTTTACTTGCTAAAGACACAGTTAAAAAAAAGGTCTGATGTAGAATAAGAATATTTATAGTTATTTTAATATATGCTTTAAAAAGTATTTTGAATAATCTGTATCACCCATACCAAGCCACAAGAGAAGTTTCTTAGCTTTTGGTAGTAGAGTTCCAGAGAAAGCCTCCATTGCTAAATATGAGTTGCAGAGTTAAGTCTTTAGAAGGAGTAAATATCATACAAATTATGCTAAATTTCTTTGGCCCTGTTTGTTTCCTAATAATAATGAACATGTTGTATTAGGGCTCACTGTCCAAGAAGTTGTCCTTTTAATGATTGTAATTGTGTCATTTTGGATGGATAAGGATATACATTGCAGATATTCTTCACTTCTGGTTTTTACATACTATTGTTTTTGTTAGATCCTCATATGAGCTTTATTTACTTAATATAAATTTCAAGTCTGAATTTTTTCCATCTTACTATAGTATTTTTTGTCAATTTCTAAAGAGCCTTGTTGTCTGAGCCCATCATTCCATTTTTTTTTCCTTTTGCATTTTGTGTAAAAATATTTTATCATAATTATTTCATGTTCCTCAATGTCACAAAATTATTCGGAAAAAAACCCCACAATATTAATGTTTTGAAATGTATGACTTTGTGTGTCTTGTCTAGTAGGCATAGCGAAGGAAAAGTTATATATTTTATCAGTCTGCTCATTTTTTTTGAAAAGAAAATTACAGTAGTTTATTAGAATCAACACTTCTGAAGCAGTTTGAGTATCCCTCAGTGTTAGTGCTGGCTGAGCTTTTGAAATCATGCTTGCTTTGGTAACTTAATTTATTCCATCCAGCTTTAAAACTCTTTGAAAGAACACAACTGCAATTATCTGGTGATATCAGAATAGAAGTGAATAGATTTGCAATTCTGTTTTTGCAGGAGTTGGGCACGAATTCCCGAAGTCTTCTGTCGATAAGTCCTTTTCTAGAGGCTGGAGCCGTGATCAGCCTGGACAAGCACCAATGAGACAACGCAGTGCTACAACCACTGGCTCCCCAGGAACAGAAAAGGCAAGAAGCATAGTACGGCAGAAAACAGTTGGTAAGTATCTGTAAGAGCTGATAGAAGTGACACTTGAGAAAGGGTAAGGAATTAATAACTGACTTCAGTAGCAGTGTGAATAACTTCTCTCCGCAAAGATATACTATCTATAATAATTTACACGTTAGTTAAATGTGTAAATTATGCATCTTTATGTGCTTTGAGGATAGCTGAATAACTTGTGCTTATTAGAATTACAGTTACTGCAAATGAAAATAATACATTTTATATATTAATTCTTAATAAGTTTGATCACCTGCCTAAGCTGGACTGGAAAATAATACCATTGTATGTGTATGAAGGAGAAAAAAGCTCGAATGGTTTGAGCAGTTGGTGCAGATAGGTGGGTAAGAGGTTTCTTAAGTGTGTCTTTCCATAAACTACACAAGATGAGTTGAGTATTTTCAAACTGTTCAAAGGAAAGCATGAAAATTATGTGTATTTCTGCATATTTTATAAGATATGCTGTTTTTTACTATACTCTGAATATTACAATAATGAAAGACTGGCACAGATATGTGCAATTCTCCATTTCTGAAATCATCTGTTTCTAAATTTTATTACTTGCAGATGCTCTTTACTGTGTTAGAAATGAGTGATGCTGAGCAATGCTTTAGGTGAACTCCTCAAAAGAAGACTCATTTATGTTCATATGATTTGCTTAGACTATGATAACATGAACTGGATTGCAAATTTCTTTACGCTGTTGTCTCATCTTGATGATCTCAGTGCTATTCCTTATGTGAAGGAAAATTAAGCTGATTTTAATTTTTTATTTAAAATAAGAACCTTTTAAGGAATATCTCTTTTTTTACTATCTCTGTAGTAGTAGTGGCTTTGGTCATTGTGTGTTGTTCCTTCAATGATACTTCGTGGAAGTAGGTATGTTCTGACACAGTTTTAGAGACTTGGGATGCGTATTGGCCATTCAATATATAATTGTGTTACCTTTTCAGAAACAAACATTTTCTTTCTTTTTCCAAAAATATCTGCAATTAATTTTTGTAAGTCACAGAGGTTATTTAGACAAAGTTTTTATTTGAATATTCTTCAAAATTCTTTGTTTAAAAAATTTGTTCTTTCCTAAGGCTGTTGTTGATGTGGGAGAATTAATTGTCCTGTAAACCATACAGAAATGAGAGGAAAATGAAGTCATTACTCCAAAATTTCCTGTCTTTTTTGCACATTCAAATGCTACACAGCTTTTCCTGTATCTCCTGCTGACAGCACCTAGCTTTCCTCATGGATCACAGATACTTTAAATGTATTTTCTGCTTTTATGTAAATTGTCTGTGATGGTTTTAAGTCTTCATTTATTAACATGGTAAAGCTCATGTTAGAATTTCTCTTTCACAAATTGTTAATATTTCAGATATTCTGTCAGAAGGTTATGTTGTTTGGTCAATTTATTAATGATTTTGGTTTTCTGCTATTTGAAGTATGGCTATTTATATGATGTTAGCCTTAAAATGACTGGAACTTATCCTAATCAAGCTATAAATTGACCTGGTTCGCAGCAAACTAATCTGATTTTAGTTTCACTGGACTTAACTTCCATGGTTTTGTTCCCTTCCTCCAATTGTCTTACATATCTGATATTCATCAGCCAAGTTTGTATTACTGCAACCAGTTAAAATTTCAGCTCTATTCATGTTGTAGAATACCATCTGTGGACAAGCATGCCAGAATTGCTAGGATAATTTTAAAAGATGAAAAGCCCACAAAGAATTTCCACAACAAGGATCCCAAACTCTTCTGGTTTTTAAATGTTAATGAGGAAAATGTTGCAAAATGTTACATCTATCTTAAATGCCTGCAAACTGTTGTTTGTAATTGTCTCTCAGGTCTGCAAAGAGAGCTGTTCAGATGCTTCTTAATCTGTGCCAGTTAATACAGGGTCACATAATAAAAAAATAGTCACAAAAAGTAAAATCTTCTATAGGGCATTTTGCTGGTCAAATCTTCTTGAGTTTAGCACTAGCTGCACTAGCTAAGGCTGTAATTGAGTGAGACCTTAAATATATTGCATGACATTTGATATGTATTACATTCCCTTTGATTGTGAGTAATATATACTCTTTATATCTGAGTAGGGGGGATGTGCATGTTGAATATTTTCTGGTAAGGAAAAAATGGGGTTTCTTTTTCATCTGTTTTATGTTGTACACATTTCTGTGTACATCTGTGCACCTCTATTTTTGAGCCATCATCATGCCAGCACACATTTATTGCTGCACCAAATATGTGTGTGTGCGTGTTACTCAAATAAAAATCACAGCTTTTCTGATATGCAGTGTGTACATTTTTAGCTTGAACTTATGTAAAGTAATTTTTGGAAAAGGGCCTTTAAACATAGTATGCATATGGGTTGAAAAATCTTCTATAAGGCTAGATTTTTCACTTAGGCAGCAGGTTCCAATCCTATAAAAATATTGTATCAGAAAGAATTTGCTACCTTATGGTTCTGCTTTTGTTTATAGACAACAGTGGAAGGTTAGAAATTGTCACATATATAGTCCATGTTCTGATATTAAGTCTGCCTCTGCTTAACTACTTATTTGAATGTAATATGGTGGAAAACATCCAGTCAAATTAAAAGGAACACTTTATGTTAAGATTTATAATCAACACACTATCCAATATCAGAATCTTGATTTATTTAGAATCATTTAGGTTGGAAAACACCCTTAATATTTATTATGTAGCTTGTTATTTTTTCTCTTGTATACATTTGTTTTAAGATTCACGGAGATGAATGTAATGCATCTAACTATCACTGTATCCTGAATTTTGTTACTATATCTCTTAAACAAAGAGATACTTAACCTTTACACATAACTGCCTTTTAAAAAAATGGTTTATGTCTTACAAACTAAGTTAAATAGAGTATGGCTTCACTTTTAAAAAGTCTGTCTTTCTGAATTCTTCTTTCAAACTGATGTTAAGACACCACCTAAATTGTGCTGCTTTTGTCAAACGTATTTTCTCCTCTACGTGACCTACCCAGGTTATCTACATGTTAATGTTTGTAGCAATTCTTTAACCTGGTTTAGAAGTGTGATGTGCTCAACTTTCAATACACTCCATTCAAGTGCTTTTGATTCCCATGCAGGTTAGGTGCACTAAGATTCTAAGTCTTTATTCCGTGTTTTTTTGAAAATATGTATATAGAGAGAGGAAAGTTCAAATATTGCACTGACAGTATTTATGTAAGATACACTGAAGTTTATCAGCAATAATTTTAGCACAAGCTAGCAGATTTGCAACAGTTTGAAAAGGAAGCTGCTTGAAACAATGACTGTTACTTTTTGAAGAACTTCCAGTGTACTTTGAGGTTGAATGCAGTATCAGTTCTTGCTCTGACAGAGGAAAACAAATGTCATAAAGATTTATTTTAAATCTCTCAGAAAAGCTACAGATACAACCTTGATTGTGATACCACAATTCTTATGTAAGTTTTCTATTCTGTAGGAATGGTGGCAGGGTGTGAGATATGAGAAGGTGATTTAACATCAGTTTAGCAAGATTTATCCATTATCGATTAAAAGCCAGGCCCTATGGATAAGAACCAACTTAATGTTTTTTGTTGTCAAACCATTTCACTTCAGTTATTTCACTTTTAATATGGAACTATAACAAGTTTTATTGCAAATTTCTCCACACAGAACTGATAATTTTCTCCCTATGCTTTTGATTCTCTTTTGAAGAACATGAATTCAAGCGTATGGGTGTATATAAAATACAGAGAGGCATTTTGAGGAGAAAATCAAAGGAAACTAGAAAAATGCAAATGTAGTGTAAGTTACTTTTTCTGTTAAAAAAAATTCAAGTTCTGAGTGCTTGTGAAGCAACTTTAACTTTGATTTTTCAACCCCTGATGCAGTGGGAAAAAGTGTTAATTAGTTTCTTGATTTGGAATGCAAAATCTCTGTAATTGTCATAATAAAGGCATTGTTGCTGCTTTACATAAAAGTTGAAAACTCAGAATGTCTTATGTGTCCACTGATTTTTTTCTTTCTTACAGCTCTGCCAATATCTGCCGTGCTGAAATGTTTTAATTTTTGAATTTTCTTCCTTTTTATCTTTGTTTTCTCTGTTGCTGCTTTTTCTGTGACACAAGCCTTTCATTATAGTCACTCTTCTTTTTTCCTTCCCCACTTCTTTCTTTTCCTTTTTAAAGCCATGAGAAGCCGATCCATTGGTGAATGTGCTCTGCCATCGGCCTATATACGCAGTGCTAAAAGTGCTCCTGTTCTGATCCATACTTCCAAACCCTTCTTGCCTGATATTGTTCTCACTCCCCTTTCTGATGAGCTTTCAGGTAGTGCCACCTCTGCTAATTTCTGCACCCCCTTTATCACTTTTTTAAACCTTCTGCTTTCAAATTCTGCTAAATCATTGAATTTTTTCAAAGTAAAAATACTCTGGGGATGGTGGGAGAGGGGAAGAGATTAAGAATTAATATTTTGAGTTATGTAAGATACCATGCTATTTTACAATTCATTCTGGAACTGTTGGAAGTTAGTGCTGTGCCAATGTTTACTATCATAAAAGTGAAAATTAGAGAAATATCTTCGCTTTTTCAATTTATTGTTAAGCAGCAATAGAGCATTTGTCTACCAGAGAGTACAACTAATCTAAAATTTTTATTTGTGATGAGTGAGGGAGGGAAAGGAAGAATTTAATTTTCCTTTGATTTGCCATTTACATCTTTGTATGTAAAGTTTTTGATTCAGTGTCATAGATGTTGTGTGAACAACCATGATGATACACTTTAGCTCCCATGAAAAAAGAATTAAGTGTATGGTATCATATAGTAAGCTTTAGAGTATGACTGTTTTTCATTAACATATAAAAACATTAAAAAAATCTGTAGTTTGGAATTCTCAAGTGCTGTGTTTTGATGTTCTTTTCCATTTTTTAGAATTGTGGTTTTCCTCAGCATTCTGTTTGGTCCAGCAAGGTAGTTGACTACAAGTCTGACAGTAGCTTATCTTGGATAATTTTCTCTGAACAAATAGTTTCAGGAATTAGAATTAGCACAGATTTTAAAAATGCATGTTTAGAGATAATGTTATTTTTCCAGCTATTACATAGGTATAAATTAGTAGTGTGTTAAGGCTGACATTCATGTTATGCCTTTGTCCCAATGAATGGAAAAAAAAAAAAAAAAGCAAACCACCAAACCGAAAGCATAGTGGGAGGACTATATATATATCCAAAACTGTGTACAAATATAAGGACTTAATGGCAGTAATGGTTTTATGGACATTTTTTTTCTTTTCTGTCTCTCCTGTCTGCCTTTGTTACCCAGGAAGTTCCAAGAACTGTATCTTCATAATTGTATATTGTCATGTGTCACAAAATTCTTGTAGTGAAATAGAAATTTGGTGCCTTAGTATTCAGTTTGAAAACATAAATGGAGAATCAGGAAAGTTCAAGGTACCCACTCTAGAGATACCAGACTTTCACAATGTATTACAAAGTAAGTTTAATAAAATACAAATTATATGTAGTAAATTAATACATGTATGAGTGCAAAGGGTATCTTTTCTGAGATATAAATTATTAGAACATAGGGATTTTTATAGGAATGATACATGAACAACCTGTTAGAATATACATCTTACCTGGCCATGGCATTGTTGGAAATAGTCAATTCTTAATGAAGATCTTAAGAGCACCTGCAGAAGGGATTGAGCTATTATTTTGTCACATAATCAAATACTTAATTATCCTGTCTTAAAGAAGGCAAAAGTGCTGTTGTAGACAGTTTCATCATCTATTTTTCTGAAAAGTCCTGGCTTGCATCTTACTTCTAATGTGTCCCAAACCTTATGTCTCTCTTGCTATTATCCTTTCCTGTTCATAGTCATCCAATACAAAAACTGCATGAGCAATGTAATTCTTAAAAGTAAAGTGATGTTACTTTGCACTTTGAACACAGAAGAGGTCCTATACCCTTCCTGGGTTTTGTGGCTTCTCAAACAGATGGGTGTTGCAGCAGCTTCACGATGTGCTCAAGAATCTTGAACATGCCAGAAAACTAAAAAGCTCGCTCTAGTGAAGAAAAGCAAGCCATTAGAGTGTTGATGGGGAAGTAGCAGAGTAAAGCATACACTGTCCACTGGATCAGAGTGCACTTTGCACTTTTAATTTTCTGCATTTTTAATTGCGCTCTCTCTCTTCTCTTTTTTTTATTTCACATGAAGCTTTCTCATTTTCCTTGCCTTTTCTTACAGTAAATGTTATTTTCTGACAGCCTTCTGTTTCCAGAGTTACAGTATGTAGTTTGGAATGTAATCAAATTGCTTCTACTGTAAGTAATGAACAATATTTAGCTAGCTCTGACAACCCTTTGTCTTATTTCATGATTCTATAAATATCCCTTTTATCCAAAATTACTTTACGATTCAACACAACTTGAAGGAGAGAACATTTCAATTTATTCCAAAATAATAGAATGCCTAATATTAAGTTTCTGGAAGTAATATTCAGCTCCTTTTTAGCTGTAAAACTCCTCATTGAAAGGTGGACTCACTGAACACTGGTAAATCTGGACAGGTAGTCCAACAAAAAGCATTTGTGCCCAAACCTTTACTTTTTGTACAGTATATTAATTTTCAAGATTCTGTATGGCAGAACACCACTTGACTATAATTTGTTATTTATCAAGACATGCTATTTCTTCTTGAAGATCAGTCACTAGATTGACAAAATATTTTGCAAAAACTCAATATTGACATCCAGTCGTCTAGTGTCATAGAGAATGCCTTTTCTAAGATTGTATTTCCTTTGTATAGTTTGTAAGTTATGCTGTATTTCCATGTGCAGAATATTTGCAACTTTTCAAATAATATCCAGAAAGTGGAAGTGATTTATGCTTTAAGGTGTTCAGTTATTAAAGTGATTTAGTATAGAGTATTTGTTGCAAATCTGCAATATTTCTAAAAAAAACCCTTTTCCTTTAGCCTGTTAGAATCATAACAGATCTGGTCTTACACTTTGACAAGATAACTAGTAAAATAACTATTCATTCTGCACCTGTTGAGGATTTTCATGTACAAGACCACTCACGAAACAAAGTATTAATGAGATGTAGGCAAGATTCCTAGAAGCAATTGACAAACTAATGAATTGCAGGTGGTAGAATTTTCCTTATCCACCGGAACTAAAAGAGTCAAATGTAGTATTAACATGAAAGGGAGATGCGTATTATGCCTTTACAACCTTGCTCACAAAGGATTAAGTAATCATTAAGATGAAATATAAAGAAATCATAGTTGTAATGTCAATATGGCTGTAATTATTCTTTAATCTCAGAAACTGACAGAATGAGTGTGTTCTTATAAAAAAAAAATCAAAATGAAAGCTGAGAAGCAAAACATGTTATTTTTTCTCTACTTCCTGAACTAACTTTCCATGATGAAATATAAACCTCTTCCAGCATTATATGGGAATCTTCTATTTGCACTCATTCTGTCTTGTCAGAATGTGTCTCTCCATGAGTTTGTATTTTAGCTTATCTCTCTCCCACTTGATGCTGAAAAGCTACCTTTCTGCCTTCTAGCAGAAGAGGAGAGGTAAGGTTGATTTAAGCAAAGTTATGATTGGGTGAGATTGGCCAGGTCTACCAATTTCAATCTCTTCCTCATTGTAACATATAAGGAACCAGGGCAGCGTTTCTCCGAAGTGCACACAGGGTGTCAGGTACACAGCCTTCTGGCACACAATTGCAGTGTACAAACTCCTTGAGAGTTTATAGTGTCCCAATTTGACTGCATAGTTGCATGCAATAGTGAGCCCTGGTTGTGAAGGAGCAGTTTGTTTGGGTTTTTAAATGTTGTCTATGTTTTCAGTGCTGGTATTGCAATAACAGTACATTTTTCATTTTCTTTGTTTCTTCCTCAGTTCTAGAAAAAAGAAATCTATTGGTACAGCCACATGTTTGTTTGAAAACATGTACTTGTATGTGCTAGTCATGCATATGGGAGCACCTAAAATTAATTCTGGGTCAACATTGAAATAAATCTAGCTGAATTTATTTCAGTGCATGGAGTTGCTTTGTGTACATCATGACTTCTCTGTCCAGTTATTTTTAACATCCTAGAAAGTCATGATCACTCCATGCAAGCAAGCATGTAATTCCTAGGCTGCTGCTTTAGATAAGGTTGAGTTTATAATAGGTATGAAATATGCATGCTGAGGGCTCAAGATGAGATCAGTGTATCATAGTTGCGTATATTAATCTCATATGTATAACATCATACATATTTTTGACTGAAGCCTGTAGTTCTTTCTTTGCAGATGTAAGAAATAGCTTGAGACTACGTGAGCATTACCTGTGTTAATCTCTGAGTAAGTCAACAGAGAGTTTGAAATAACAATTCCAACTAGAGAGAGACTCAATTTGTTTCAGAGGGTGTTCAGTCATGTAGTTAGTAATAAGTTGAACAAGCACAATGATGAGAAATTTGTTGCTTATCAAAGCTGAAGAGGAAAAGGACAATAGATTGTGTTGTATTCGATGATTTTTCATTTAATGTTTATTTTCTGAGATAGTTTGGATGTCTCTTCCTTTTTTTCCAACATAGATCTCTCAATTTCCTGTCTAATAGCTTATTTACAATTCAGTAAACTTTTTATGAGGACAAACTTTAATTTTCAAATTTTAACTTCTCCTAAAAATTGAGCATGGAAATACCACTTTTCATCTTCTTGGAACATGTATGTTTAGTTAAGTACAGATATCTCATTCCTCTGGTTTATATGCTTTGCTTAGAAGCAAAATATGAGAAAATTCAGCTCCAGCTCTAATGTTCTCAGAAAAGTGTGGGCACTTCAAAACAGGTTTTTATATTCAATATTACTGAAATATATAGATCCACAAATTAATAATTTGAAATATTTTGTAGTATTTATAGGTAATATTTAGTAATAATAGAAATATTTAAAAATATAATTGTAAAATAGTTACTTTATTTTGGCTGTAACACATCAAAGTTAAGGGAGAGAAACGGGCTTAAATTTTGTTCTGATATTAAGTACATTCACCATTGCAGTCCTGAAGTTAAACCCTCTAGATAGAATAACAAGGTAAGTCTGTTTATTGTGGCAAATAACTCTTGCTGGTGTTCATTTAAGGTCTTTACTGTTGTTCCTGACTTTGAAAGTGTATCTACAACTTTTTAAGTAGCAGGTAGTAAAAATTTAATCTGGGGAGTAAAGGATTCTATCATAAAGAAACCAAAAGAAAATTGAGTAAGCTGTTTTTACATTGCTGTTCAAGTGCTTGTCTCATAAAAAGGCTACAAGGAGTAGCATGAAATCTTGCAGTTAGTTGAATTGTCTGTAGGGGATATTTAGCCTTTCCTGCACTGGTGATTTGATATAGTACTCCTATATCATATCATATTTGATATAGTACTCCTATAACATATCAGAAAATCTGAAGAGGTGTGTGAAGGTTCTTTATTTTTGTGGATGATGTGAAGTGAGCTGAAGATACTTCTGTACAATTCCTAGGTGATCCATATTTGAATTGTGGCTTTCATTACAGTTAACTATGATTTGTACCCATACTTGTATTAGGAGTCTCAACAGAGTCAAGGAATCACTGATTTAAGTGGTCATAACATGTTCTGGTCTTTTCATAAACAAAAGTGGGTTTACTCTAATGTCACCTGTTGTGAGGCTGCAGGATGTTTTTCTGTATCAGAGTCCTTAATTCTGTAATTCTTATGTATGTTACATTTGCTGAGTCAAACTGGAAGAAGAGGGGGAGGTAAGCCTTTATTAAATATTTAGTTTCACATTTTGAAGATGAGAGACAAAACATCCTTCTAGGGAAAAGGAGTGTATCTTTAAAAGGTCCATTATGTATAGTCATCTCTTTGGTGTAGTCAGCTCTTCCTTGTCATTTAAAATTTTAGTCTTACGTATACACTAAATTACTTATCCCATAATATTTATAATTGTATTATACTATTCTTTCTGAAATTTCAATAGTTTATATATATTCATACGAGTAACTAAAAGTAATAGTTTGCCACATCAGTAGACAATCCTAATTTTAAAAATAACTTGCTTGTTCTCTTTGGATTTGCCCATTTTTCTGAAAATGTAAATTCCATAAAGGGAGTACTAATGTTAAGCTAATTTGTATTCTGGTAAGCACTTCCTCAACAAACTAGCTGGAATAAGATTGGTTGAATTATTGAACTTATTGGCACAGCTCTAGCTTTAACTGTATTTCCAAACGTTCCATGATCTCACTGTTTGTTTTCATGCATGTTAACATTTAAAACTGTGTTCCAATGGTCTAACTCATTTATATTACATTCTGTACTGGATATTATGTGCGTGCGTTTTTAACACTCTAGTATTGGAAAAAATATTTTTGTTGTATCTAAGAAAACAAGGCTCTGGACTTTACTGGCTTTTAAAGTCACATAATTATGATGTTGTGGTAAATATATATTGTCTCTGTATGTAAATTTTTGTGCATGTTACATATACTTTTTTCTGCAGACATTGACGATGCTCAAATTCTTCCACGTCCACCTCGAGTCAGACATTTTTCACAGAGTGAGGATGCTCCAAGTGAAGTTTTTGGTGCATTGAATGAGGAACAGCCACTGCCAAGAAGCAGCAGCACCTCTGACATCCTGGAACCATTCGCAGTTGAACGAGCCAAAGGTGCAGTTCCTGTCATTGACAGTTCATCCCATCATGCTCCAAGCTTACAGAGTTCCACTGAGACCTCTTCAATGCATAGATCCACTGAAAGCCATATCATTGATACAAATAGCAGAGAGTCCTCCTTGGAAGTTGGGGATAGTATTTATGACCATCTTTGTCATTTAATAGGGCCGGTAGAATTTGCAAACACTGCCTTTGAACAAAGCCAATATGTTGACCTTGAAGGTGAAGATGATCTCCTTTCCTCTCTGAGAGAATATCTTAAAGAAAAAGAAGAACTTTGCGGTAACTTTGAGATAGATAAATGTAAGGCTTCTGCTCATGACGTTGATACATCAGTAAATAGGAATGATAGATTACAACTGGATGGATTAGAAAATAGAGATCAGACTGGGCAATGCACAAATAGCGTCACTGTTACAGAAAGAGACAATAACACAGAGCTGCACCCAGAGCAAAACCCAAGTGGCTTTATAAGTAATATTGCCCCTACTCAAATAGACTTCTTTACAGGAAATCAAGCACTCAATAAAGCCAGACAGTTAGATATTAATAAACAGTATGAAAGCATATTTGATCATGGGTCAAGTAGTCCTAGCAGCAAAGAAGGGAAGAGATACCTGTACAGGCAAGCAGCCACTGAAGCTGATGTAGATTTAGTTGTGGAAGCAGTGGTAGGTGAAAAGCATAAAAGTGTCCAGTTTAATGAAAAGCCGACCAACTCGCGTATTGTCCATGCAAAGAAAGTTCTTCCTAAAGCACAAGTTGACCCTCAAATGCCTCACATCACAGGCACAAGCAAACTGGCACCAACTAAAAGAAGTATATCTGAAACTGTGACTCATAGGGCCAAAATCATGAAAATAACAACTAAGAAAAGAAATAGTGTTCATGTTACTTTTAGGCCATCTACAGAATCAGTTCAATTTTACAATCCTCTTGAGAGCAAAGAGGCTGCTTGGAAAGCAAGACTTCGTAAACTTGGTGGCTTCAGTAGTAGTAGTAGTAGTAGTAGCAGCAACAGCAGTACCAGTACAAGCACCAGCTCATCAACTGCCACAGAGCTGATTAGACCTGGAATATATAGACATCTAGATGGAATCAATGCTGCTTCAGCTGGCAGCAAGCAAATTAAGGAATCTACAGAAACTCAAGCAGCTGTGTTGCAGAAAGAAGGTATTGCAGTTAGTCAGTTCCATAATCGAAGTGCCTTTAGGGCACCAGGTCAGGAGTCGGCACAACAGCAGGGCTCCCTGGGTGGTGTTTATAAAACTGTTGTACATGCTCTTTCGAAGCCGAAGGCAAATGTTTCCCCACAGAGGCAGAACAGAATGCCAGCAGAGGCTCCACTGAGGGATCTGTACAGTCATGTAATGGGCTATTTTGGAAGGAAAGCTGCAGGTGAGCACTAACAGTGTGCAGAGCGCAAAAGGAGAAAGGCAACACCAGTTTGGCTTAATGCAACTGAAGCAAGCTCTGATAAGCAATCAAAAGGCTTTGGGATGATCACTGCTTTCCCTGTTTGGTCATGCATGCGCCTACAGCCAGCTGATTTTTCTCCCAGCATAAGTTACATTTACATACTTTAAATTACTAATTTTTCTTTTCAAGATATTTAGTTGAACCTCTTTGCTGCTGAAGACCATCAGGTTAGGGAAGAGGAAGAGACAGTAAATGACCTAATAACGGATTAAGCCTTGAGACTTCTGAATTTTCATCAACCATGCAGAGCCTTAAAATTCAGCCTACTCTAAGATTGGCATATACATATTTTGTCAGAATGTGCTATTCCACTCTGAGTGTAGTTTGCTTATCAGAAGGACCTGGCTGTTGACCAGCTAGGTTGAAATTACTGTATTTCTGGTTCATTTAGTGTGTTTTCTTCTTCCTCCCCATCCTCTTCCTCCTTTTCCTCCTCCAAAACAAACAAAAAACCTCCCTCAAATTTATATTTGGACGTCAGTTTAGATAATTTTTAAAGAATAGTGTGAAACAGCAGTCTGCTATTAGTGGAATGATTTCATTACAACCGTTCGCTGAGTCTAATCATAAGATTTTGTTCGAGTCTTTTTCAAAACATGACATAGGTCTTCTTATTCATCAAAATGGCTGCAGTTACATCTTGGCAACATCTTTCATTGCTTTCTTTTTCTCTTGGAATCGTGGGTGTTTGTGAAGGTCTCATTGTAGTCTCTCCTGCTAACTGTGAGACCTCTGTGGACTGGTCAAAAACGAAGGCTATCACTCTAATATCCATTGTCTTAGTCCACATAACCTTAAATGAACAATAAATAAACTTTCAGCAGTAATGCAGGTTTTCTTTTTTTCCATTGTTATTCTGGCATGATTAATAGAGGATTCTGCAATGCATCCTGCATTGAGATGTTAATGCCACCTGAGGGCAGTCTCTGTAAGCACAGCACCTGAACGCATTACTGTCATGGGTCTCGCAAAAACAAGACTGCTCGCAGAATCTATACTTCTGAAAAAGAGATATCTAGGAAACAACAATTTTAGAAGTACCTGTTATATGAAGTTTATAACATTTAATATCTAACTCGTTGTTAGAATAAACTACACTGTGGTCTCAAGAGAGATGACACTGAGGGAAAAATTATTATAGAAAGAAAATGAACTGGGATAACTTGAAGACTTTAAAGGCGAATATCATGAAGTCAGGTATAACAGCCACAGTTAAATATGAACTGTATTGTTATATCAACAGTGAAACACTGATAAATGAGTGAACTTAATTAATTGTTCATAACCATTGGTCATCCAGAGTTAGAATTTTCATTCCACGTACTAGCATGTAATTTTATTATGTAACATTTTCTTTGCACCATTTATACTAACTGTATACAGTGCCACATTGCCATTTGTCATTAGTATATATTACAACCTAGTTTACTTTTTCCACTATGTTGCTTTTCATTAGGAACGCAATGAAGAAGAAGCCTGTAGGAATCATATAAATTTTTTAGGATTTGTTACTTGTGATATGGAGGAAGAACATGCGCTTTATCCTTAAAGCAAGCATTAACAACTTTGAGTAGTGCTTACCTATAAGCTTCCTGCTCTTGAAGGTGGAACTGGAAATCAACTAACCCGTGCTTAGTGGGAAGAAGAAGCCGTACTAATTCTGAAAGTAGAGTCTGCTTTAAAAGAGGGACATTCTTAAAATGCATGTTTGGCAATTTTGATTTTTTTATTTCTGTTAATTAGCAGGTTTTTCATTTGTTACATTTTATTTTGCAAATGCCTTGATGCATTCTTTACTATAAATGGTTGTTCATTTGCTTTTAGCTAATAGAGAGGACATGAGTCAAAAGCTGCACCCTATTGATAGTGATATTGGCAATAGCAATACAAATGTTCCCGACCTCATGGATGAATTTATAGCTGAGAGACTCCGCAGTGGTAGTGCACTGGTAAGCCTTTAAACTTGCTACTTTTCAATACTTAAATCTGCCTATATGTGTGAATTTGCCAATGACATTATAAATCAGTTCACTAAAATGTATTTCTCTGGCTTTTATGAATCAGAATTAAGAATATTGCTTAATTATTCCTTGCCTTTGAGATAGATTCCTGACATTTTTTTACCATTTGTGCTTTCATATCTGTTAAATCTTTTATCGTGGAAGCAATGCAGAAGTTACTGTCAGGTGAATAGTCTCATTGAATTAAACAACCTTAGTTGCACCTGTAAAGATCTCTGTACGTGGACACTTTAAGAATAATAGTTTCTATGTAAATTTGCAGTCCTCAGAGTGGTATGTAGTTAAGTATCATGATGTAGTACAGAACTGTTCTCTACAGGTATAGTTAATGGAACAGACTAAAAAACTGGTCCCATATATGTTTTTCCTTAATTTTTTTTTTAATTTCACTTCCAAGTGTTGAATAATTTCTTGTAAGTAGTGTGCTGGTAGTCGAACTAACTTTTCATATGCTTTCTTCCTGCACTTTTCCAGAAGTGTCATGTTGTTTGGAATGGTATTCATAATGGGAAATTTTAATCAATTTTAAGACAAGAATTTCTGGTTACTGTTGAATGCTTACAGAATGAGACAACTGAGTTGAAGAGATAAGTGCTTATTAACTGGCAATAAAAGGGAAAATTAAAACAGAAGTTGCAAATTAAGAACAGAATGGGTAACAATTTAAATAGGTGTTTCAAAATAGTTTAGTTCTTTTTTCTCCTTAGATGTTTTGAAGAAGGTCATTTTAAGACATTCTCCTATAGAAAGTTGTCAATAAGGAGTTGCTAATAAGGGGCAGAAGAAGATTTCTGCAAGTGATTAAAATTGTTTAACATCATCTTGTATAAATGGCAAGAGAGGATCGGTAGAGTTTATGTATGCTTTTTTGTATTGAACTCATGTTTATGAAACTTGATTATTAGTGCAAAGTATTCTTGTTAATAAGTCTCGAATTACAACACAGAATGCTAAATTGAAGTCTATAAAAAAAGTTAACTTAGTCTGCAAATTAATAAAACAGAAATCATCACAGCTGGCCCAGAAGAAGAGAGAAAAGGAGGGAATACTATTTTTTTTGCGAATTGATACTTTCCTTATTTGGCAAAAAAGAACCGAGATAAGTTTGAGTACTGACATAAGTTTGAGTACTATTCTGACACTGCCACTCGTTTTTGTAATTAGCACACAACAATAGATATGCCTTCTGTATCAGGGTGAGTTGGAAGGGATGCCGAAATTGAAACCAAAACACTGCTGAAAGCTCAAAAAACTCAATATTTATTACTAAGAAGTGGCCAACAAAAGGAAAACTGAGAGACATGACAGAGGAAAAGAAATAAGCCCTCAATAAAACCTCCCACTCACGCAGGTGTTACTTATGAGGTTGCCTTACTGACCCCAGAATGACCAGTATTTCCCCATGGCAGAAACTGCATGGCAGGCTCACAAGATAACGGGTGTCCCCACGTTGTCCTCCATGTGAAGCTTGAGAGCACTCCCACAGGTGCTGTCTGCCTTTTATATAATTTAGCTGGTTACCTCTACCTGGGCAGGTGTGGCCAGCACCGGCCCAACCAGAGGCTTCTGTCCCTCCCCCCCGTTATGTCAGTGATGTCCCTTCTGCGCACGCGTGTCTGCATTGGAATTTCCCCGCACCTGCATGATACACCCGGGGGGTCTTCCCTAAATGAGTCTGGGGGCTTACTTCATCTCCCTCCTCTTCACTTTCTCCTTCAAATGCCCTTGGAGGGCCATCAGCCAATAGGAGGATACTAATTACTTTCAGTTTATACAGAGTGCTGTCTTCAAGGACGAAGTTCTCGTTTATTGGGCCTTGTTTTCCCTCTACTTGGCAGGAAACAGAACAAACTTTCACAGCTGGCTGGGCCAAACACAGACCAAAAGTAGCAGTGTCTAATTAAGCATGGATACACCTTCTTAAAACAGTACCCAAATTATTAAGATTAGTTTTAGATTGCTGTATCTATTGAATGCTAAAACCTTATCACAAAAAGCTTATCAGTCTGAGTTGATCTCTAATCAGTAGTAGGATAGTAAAAGAACAGAGAAATGACTGGGTCTAGTGTAAAAGGAAGGCATCTTTACTCTCACAATGCATAAAGATTTCAAACCATTTCAGAAAATGGCTTTTCTACTTTAATCTCTCTTCCCTCTCAAGCAAACAGTCCTATTGTGGAGAAATATGCCTTAAAGAAAGACTTCAGATAGACCATCACCTTACTTGTATATGAGCAAATCTGCATGCCTTATTTCTGCTATATGTGGTCTTTGGTGTCCAAACTAGTATCAAAGTTGAGGTTTAATCATAAGAAGATTAGTGCATGAATTAGTAAATTCATTTGCTTGTTGTATAAATTAAATTATTCCTTTTAGCATGGTAGCCTATAGGCCAGAAAAGGCAAAATTGCTTGACATTTTTTCTGCTTGTGTCTGGAACCAAGGTTTACTTACAAGTTTTCTTTAGTAATTTAGATGTAGTATACTTTTTTTACTATTTTGCTCTCTCAAGTCTTACCTATAATGTGTGTGGCCCATGCTAGTCTGAATCTTGCAATATATGTCTATCTAGACTTCAGCAAAGCCTTTGACACTGTCTCCCACAGCATACTCCTGAAAAAGCTGGTAGCCCATGGCTTGGACAGGAGCACTCTGTGCTGGGTTAGGAACTGGCTGGAGGGCCGGGCCCAGAGAGTGCTGGTGAACGGGGCTGCATCCAGCTGGCAGCCGGTCACTAGTGGTGTCCCCTGGGGGTCAGTGTTGGGCCCAGTCCTGTTTAACATCTTTATTGATGATTTAGATGAGGGGATTGAGACCATCATCAGCAAATTTGCGCATGACACCAAATTGGGAGGGAGTGTCGACCTGCTGGAAGGCAGGAGGGCTCTGCAGAGGGATCTGGATAGACTGGAGAGATGGGCTGATTCCAATGGGATGAAGTTCAACAAGGCCAAGTGCCGGGTCCTGCACTTTGGCCACAACAACCCCCTGCAGTGCTACAGGCTGGGCAGAGAGTGGCTGGAGAGCAGCCAGGCAGAAAGGGA
>VYXB01005246.1:997-85009 GCA_013397135.1 Pachyramphus minor | reverse complement strand
TGATCTCTGAGGTCTTTTCCAACACAATCAATTCTATGATTCTATGTCCAAAAATTCATTGTGCAAATAAAATTTGTATTTGTGCAATTCTCTGACTGTGTAAGCTCTTCAGTTGCTGCTGCCTGTCTGGGGGTTTGGCAAGTTTTGGCTATGTATGATGACAATTTCTGGTTTAGGTACTTAAGAACTATTTGTTGCGTTCTGACTTTGACAAATGTGGGATTGCTTTTTCCAGTTTATGTAAATAAGCCATCCAAGATCATAAGATAGTTTGTCTCTTTAATGTGTAGAATGTGACAAGAAGAGGAAGCAGTCCTGGCAGCCTGGAAGTTCCTAAAGACCTTCCTGATATATTGAACAAGCAGAACCAAATGCGTCCTGTAGATGACCCGGGCGTACCTTCTGAGTGGACATCACCTGCCAGCGCGGGCAGCAGTGACCTCATCAGTTCAGACAGCCACTCTGACTCCTTCAGTGCCTTCCAGTATGATGGCCGCAAATTTGAAAGCAAGTATATTTTTCCAAAAGTAATGGCATTTTTTAATTAATTGATTACAAACTTCCTTGTTTTGGTTTGGTTTTTTTCCTGGTGAAGTTGTGTGCCAGCAATTTTCTGTAGAGAGAGATTATTTTGATTTCCTGTTTTGAAATCATTAGCAAGTTAATGGAGCAAGAAGATTTCTTACAAGAGACTATTGTGGTTTTAGTATATTAAAAAAGAGAGCAGTGGAATACTGCTTTTCAAAATAATACTTGTGTGCAAAAAGCAGAACAACAATAAACAGAAGTTAGAAAGCAATATTGTCTTTTCCCTGGAGTGCATCCATCTATTTTGCACAAAATATCAAAATTAAAGGTTACTTACTTATTTTGGAAGTGTTTTTAATTCTTTTGAAAACACTTAGGTAAAACTTAAAAAAGGGCTTCTGATATTTTTACACTGGCCTTAGTGTAGCTATAGGATTAATAAAGATACTAAGTGTATTATCATGGTAAAATTAGTATGCTTTGTTAAAATTAGTATGCTTTGTGTAATAACATAATGCTTTTCAGTCATTTCGTTTATCCATTCCCACCCTTGTAGAACAGAAGTGATCATTATGGTTGCTAGGAATTATGACTTCATGTATTACATAAGATAAAAATAATGTTTACATTATAGAATTTATTAAAGAAATTACAATTTTTAATGTATGTCGCTATTATGCAACTAAGCGATGGTATTTAAGCCTACATTTCAGCCTGACATTTTTCTTTTAGTTGAAAATAACATTTGTTAGAGTATCATTTGTCATAATATTTTTAGTTTAGCATTTTTACAATAAACTTGAATATTTCTTCCGGCTTGTAAATTTTGTTAATAAATTTCTTAATATATGAGTCCATTATTTTTACTTTATTTGCATGTAGGTGCCCTCACAGCACCAAGAGAATGCAGGACATGAAACAGGAATGTCTTCTGGAGACATTCAGTCAAGGGTTCAATTTTACAGAAAAGAGGTTATTCAAAGTAGTGAATTATTTTCTGCTGTTACATTTTATGTAAATTTTGCAACAGTGGATTAGTAGCATAGAAGATGCACATACAAGGTTTCCACGGGGGAGTTTGGAGGCCCTGGGCCTTTGGGGTTTTTTTCGTATTAGTGCCATTTGTAGGTTCTAAGTTAATACAGTGTTTTTGTCATACAGATTTCAGCTTTGGCACTGAGGCAGGGACACCAGCTTCTACTGACGTTGATGCAGTTTCAGGACAGCAGCAGAGTGCCGAGGAGCAAGAACTGGCCAGTCTAACTACACTCCACATAGATTCAGAAACAAGCAGTCTCAATCAGCAACCATTGTCTGCTGAAGCTGCGACCATTACTGGTAAAGTAGATTTGAAAAAAAAGCCCTAAGAAAAGAGTGCATTTATTTCTGAAATTTTTCACCCATCCTGAAGAATGCAAATTCCAGCTTCTACATTAATCTATATTCTATTTAAGATGATTATTTCGATTATTTTTGGTGGCTGTTGAAAGGTAGTGTGTGAAATAACATAAGTCAAAAACCTTTGTCTGACTTAGTTACCCCCAGGATCTTTAGCTCGTTCCTCAGTGTATTTTAAACCCTTCACAACAAAATCTATACAATTACCAAGGAGAAACTTGTACCACATTATGTATGATAGATCTCTTACAAGTGTCCTTCTATTGCTGGCAGTTAAACAACTGACTTTCAGGAAAAGCTTTTTCTTTGGAAGGCTTTGACAGTGTTCTTTCAAACCAGTGTATCAATCTGAAGCATCACAGGATTCTTTTGTATACATCCACGTTAATGTCTCTTTATATTGTCTGTAAAATGTTATTTTGCCATGTAATATCACTTTCTGTTTGTATAACTTAAAAATTCTTTTTATTTTAGTACTTGTTGTTTTCAGGAAAAAGTAAGCCTTTAAGGAAGGAGTGTTTAAAAGCCTCAGTTGGCAAGGTCAATGCTCCCCCAGTTTATTTTGCAACTGTTGAGAGAGTGAGAGAATAATAGAGTAACAACCACCAAGTGATGCAGTTGCCCCAACTGAATTGGGGCCTTTCTCAAAGAGACAATCCTTTTCTATGAGGAGGGTTTTGAAGATTGGTCTCTTGCCAGGTTTTGTAAATCCAAACTGAAGATGTGCATAGTCATTTTCATGCTCCTTGTTCCATTCCTGTTACAACCCTAGTTGTAACAAGTAAAAAGTTGAAACAAGAAGTACCTGTTTATCTGTGGAAGCTTGTTACCTACATGCAGTATTTTGTTCTCTGTATGAAATCAAACTCTGCATTTTCAGAGATATGGAAAGACCTCTTTGTTTGCCCCCCACAGTTTTCACTTTTTGAAAGTGTCTTTCTGGTGAAAGAAGCATGGTATTAGCTTTCATGTACGTTGTTGTTCAGCTTGTTCAGCAATGTCCAGCTTGACTTCTGTCCTCTTCATCTTTACTGTGTTCTTGCTGAAAGTCCTTGCTGAAGATCTGTTCTTTTTCTGTCTGTGTGTGTTTATATGTTATTTCATTACTGTTTGATATTTTGTCCAAGTTTGCACTATAACTGAATCAATAAGATTGCAATTAATGACTGAGTTGTCCATTGAAAAATTCTGTGGTTGTCTCTTCTTACTTGGACTACTGTTTTAGAGAGGCAACTTTTGTGTGTCTTGTGCATTTAGCTGGGTTTCCTGAGGAAGCAATACTTTTGCAATTCTCTGTCTCTGACTGTTCCATGCACCCAAGGATATTGGGGCCCATTGTCTAATTTCTGCTAAATTGACATAGAAAAAAAAAAGAAGGGTATTAATTTTTTTATGTTTTATGAAAAATAGGCAGCTATCTAGGGAAAATTGCATATAGGCAGAGTCCCATGACAGGGAAGCTGCAACGTGAATTTCACTGTTAGATGCCAGCAAATCAGTGCAGAAACTCAACCTCAAAACACAAGCATAAGAAATAAGTTTTTGGTTGTTCTGCTGATCAGAAAAATACTCCTTCCAAATAGTTTTATCTTGAAGGTTTTTGGAAGGAAAAATTCTTTTTGGTATATGAAAGTTATCTCATATTCTTAGTAAATGAGAGAGTTTACCATTGACTGCTGTTTGCTAGTCCTAGAACAAGTTGAACCCACAGTAGTCTCAGTGCAATTTAGATCCACACATGCTGGAGTATCTTTTAGTGACAGTCTCCTATAGTTCCACAAATTTGCCATAATTAGTTCTCTTCCATCATGTGAAGATACCTTTCCCTCCTTCCTCTGCTCCCTCTCCGCCTTCCCTGCCTGTTCATTCTTTCCATCTCATTCATTTTCCTTCCCTCTCTACTGTCTCCCTCATTTTCTCTCCTTCCCATCATTCTTTCTTGCTCCTTCTCTTGAACTGCTTTCATCCATCCCCAACTAATGAGCAGAATGGAAATGAAGTAAGAAAAGGTTTCTCGAATATCTTTTAAGGGTGTATCTTACATTATCTTTGTGAGCATGTGGAAAACAAGTGGTCAGTAGCAAGAGGGGGAGTATGCTTCACATAATATGCTTTACCTGTTGTGTGAAGCAGTAGTCTGTGTGCAAAGCAGTAGTGCCCCTCTCTCCTGCATAGAGATGTTGATTTAAATTGATAGCAAAAGCCTCATTGTCTTAGTCATTTAAAGGAGAAAGAGACCTTTGCAGTTTAATGATGTAATTAGAATCATAGAATCAGACAGGTTGGAAAGGACCTCTGAGATCATCAAGTCCAACCTTTGATCCACTACCATCACAGTTGCTAGACCATGGCACCAAGCGCCACATCCAGCCTCATCTTAAAAACCTCCAGGGACGGTGAATCCACCACTTCCCTGGGCAGCCCATTCCAATGGCTGATTACCCTCACTGTAAAGAATTTCTTTCTAATATCTAACCTAAACCTCCCCTGGCACAACTTGAGGCCATGCCCTCTTGTCCTACTGCTGATTGCCTGGGAGAAGAGACCAACCCCTACCTGGCTACAACTACCTCTCAGGTAGTTGAGATTGTTTACTGCAATTTCGGTGTTGATAACACTGACATTTTCTGTCTAGTTCTTTAAACAATTTGTTCTCTTTACAAGGAAGAACACTTTTCTCAAGTGAGAAGTATTCTCTCAATTAATCTCACAATAATTTGGAAAATTACTGTTTTAAAAGACTCACTTATTCATTGCTGTCCCTGAAGTTCAGTTTATCTCTAATACTGAATTTGACATATAGTGGTTTTGGGTCCCAGTCTGAGAGTTAAAGTTAATAGGTGTGAATTCTTCCATTTTAACATGTGCTGATGTGTAGGAAAGTCTGGGTTAATACCTATTCCTTTTCTGTCTGCCATGTGACTGTTCTGGCTGAACTCAGCTTTTTATAAGAAGCTTTAGACAAATTCAGGATGTGAAATGTAAGATAGCACAGAAGAAAAATGCAAGTACCTACTCCCTCTCCACAGATAGTGTAGTAGAGACCACTTAGTTATCTAGAGAGGTAGCTCAGAGATGATCACAGAAAAATGCCTTTACAGCACTACCATTCAGACACTTTCCTGTCTTAGAAGAAGTAAAACTCCTCCAAACTATACAGAACTTTCCCTTCATACAGATTTTCTCACCCAATCAGCAGATAACCACCAAAGATTATCAGTTACTGGTTTAAGCTTTTATTTATAAATGCATCGGTAAACCTGGAAAAGCATTTGTTTCAGGAAAAGTTTTGCTTAAACATTTTGCTGAAGAGAATTTTAGGTGAGGAAATGTGATGAGAAATTCAACTGCTTCGAAATTGTGAAATTACTGCAGAACAAACACATTTAAAATTATTTGGACCTAAAATAGAGGTCTGTTAATCCTCTGATTACCTAACTGATTTTGATGTTCATCTCTCAGCTTTCCTGCATGTAGTTTGTTTTCTTTCAGAGCACCATTCACAGGGAGATCTTCTTACTGTTTTTATATTTGATACGTAAAAGCAGCTCAGTTTTGTGTTAATGCTGTGTTTAGACAACATTTCAGTAGCTCAAGAAAATGGAAAAGGCTTTTAAGGTAACTGTTAAAAATTGCATTTACAGGCTCTGAAAGTGCTTCTCCAATCCAATCTGCTCTTGGATCCCGATCACAGACACCCTCTCCTGCCACTCTTCATGCAGATCATATTGAGCAGAAGGATCTGCAGCTGGATGAGAAGCTCCACCACTCTGTTTTACAGACGCCAGATGACCTAGGCAATATCTGGAATAGAAAATACAAACCTGTTCTTTCTTTGTTTCTTTCTAGTGCAATACAGACAAGTAGTATATGTGACTAATATCACATGAGTTGTAAACAGTCCTGTACAAGGCTATTTCATCCGCACCTAAAAATACTAATTTCAGTGATTTCTTTTAAAAGCAAACAAAGACCTTGTGCATTTTATCCTGCATTTCGTTGGAATTATTAACAGTGGATTAATAGTCCACACATTTATAATTGTTCTTTTAGTTGCTTAGAATCATGGCAGCTTAATCTAGTGTGTGGCCCTGCCATGGATTGTTTTATTGATGAACAAATAATAAGACATAATTTTAAAGTAATGTTATCATTTCTCCTTGGAAGCTTGGTTCTGTTTCCTTTCATATTTAAACAAATTTGTAATTACGTCAACTATCTTAGCTATTGAATTCTGAGATACATTCACTTTGTAAATATGGTATACACATTTCTCCTATATTTGGTCTCATGGAAATAGAAGAGTGTCTGACATATATTTCAGACCCTTTTCTTTAAGTAGCCTACTGATGAACAGAAATACCCTTTTGCTTTGTACTTGGAATTTACAACCTAGAAACCAATTAGTGTCTCTCCCACAATGGTCCAGTGTTCAAAACATGAGGCTGTGTGACTAGGCTGAATTCAGATTTAAATTTGCTTTGGTTTGCCTGTGGGAGCTACAAGATTTTCAGAAGATCCCAGCAAATTCTGATGCTGAGGTGTTTTGAAAATCCGCCTGAGGTGATGGAAAGAAGATTCTGAATGCCTGCTGCTTTAAAACTGTGATTCAATAGCTAGTTTCTTGTGGCTCTAAAGATAGTTAAGTGTGATCTGAGTAGACACGAGCCATCGTAATCTATTGAAGGTTTCCTTGCATGGACAGTCTAGATCAATCATCTGTGTGGAGAGAACTAGGTGAGTGTTAGGCTGTGGTGCTAGGTTACTGAATGTTGCCTTTCCACCAATATATATTTACTGCTTAAAGGACAGTAGCTAGAGGCAGGTTTGGTCTCACCTTTCTCTTCAATTTGCAATGAAATACATTCCTAGTAGATTCTAAGGAAAGTAGTCTTTGTGCTTTATTGGGGAAAATGTAAAGTTGAAACATAATTTTACTTGAAAGCAGGCAGGGGAAGTTCTGAAGATTCATTGACTTCAAAGAATGTAAGACAACACTTACAAAAGGAGTGGCCTTACTGGTCCATCTGATCTGTATTAAGAGCTCCAGATGTGACCTTAAATGTTATTTATGGTAAGAATATAAGAAACAGGACAATTCTTCCTCTACAAAGTTTATAATAGACAGAGTTTAACATACACAGTGTTGAAGTGGCTGAATGGGTAAAAAATTGCTTACTTTAAAAGCCTGATCTTTTGTTTTTAGGAAGACTATGTAAAAGTTACATCAGAACTTTTCTTTTTCTGGAGTTATATCTCACTATACTTTTTTTCTTTTGTTACAGAAACTAGTGAATTCCCCTCAGAATGTTGCAGTGTGATGGCTGGGGGAACACTTACAGGATGGCATGCAGATGTTGCTACTGTCATGTGGAGGCGAATGCTAGGAATTTTGGGAGATGTCAACAGCATCATGGATCCAGAGATTCATGCCCAGGTTTTTGATTACCTGTGTGAACTGTGGCAGAATCTGGCCAAGGTAAAAGAATCTTTTCTCTGACCTGACCTGTTAGGGCAGGATTTTCAAAAGAAAAAACCAACACCTTATATATTTCCCTTTAATAATTTTATTTTTGTTTTGTTTTTAATAATTGCAGATAAGAGACAATCTTGGTATTTCAACAGATAACCTAACTTCACCATCTCCCCCAGTTTTAATTCCACCACTGAGAATTCTAACACCATGGCTATTCAAGGTAAATTGGAGCACTAAACTATGAAACAAAGTTTCATAGTTAATGTAGGTGCAGAAGAGTGTTTAATGCAATTTTTAAATTTTTGAACAATAAATATTTTTCTAAAATTGTAGGCAACAATGCTGACTGATAAATACAAGCAAGGAAAGCTACATGCTTATAAGCTTATTTGTAAGACAATGAAACGAAGACAAGATGTTTCTCCAAACAGGGATTTTTTAACTCATTTCTACAATATAATGCACTGTGGACTTCTTCATGTTGATCAAGTAAGTTTAAGTATGGAGTTCAAGATAATATAAATGTTATAACTGAAAACAGAATTACTTTCTCAGAAGTACTCAATGGATTTTCAGCTGAGTAATTAAATGTTTTTTAAAAGAGTTATGTCATTGATACTTTTCTAAAAAAAGATTTTTGATAAATAGTCTTCATGTTCTTGGTTGTAATCAGAAATCCTTTTTTTGTAGTTCATTTCAAGCAAATGTGAAGGCAGAAAATGTACTTTCTTATTTTTTCTTGATTATATGTTACAGATTGAAGTATGCAAGAAAGAGAAGGAAGCAGATCTCTCTAAAGTCTGCTGTTCTTACTTGCTTCCTGATGCAACAGTTTAGCTAGTAAATTGTGCTCACTACATTGGAGGACTTTGTTTCTGCAACAAGAATAGGAACCAGCAAGCTGAGATGTACTGAGCATATCTAATCAGTGGGAGTAGATCTTTTTCATAGTTTTTAATATTAACAAGCCTGAAAATATTGGGTAGCTTAAACACTCTTTTTAAAGCTTTGCATCAGAAGTGTGAAAATGTTGAATTTGTGAACTTTTTTTGAGGTGTGGTTATAGACATAGTTCAAACAAGGTTCAAACAATCCTGTTTTTATTAACTAGGCAAAATAGAATTAGTCCAGAATTATTCCACAGATGGCTATGGATAGGACAGATCTCCAGTTTCTGGCCTCTAAAAACCAGTTTGTGCTGGTTTTCTTGCTGGGTAGCAGATCTTCCTATAACATACTGCCATTTAGTTGGATATTACTACTAGTGAAGAATTACTGAAGGGAGAAAAAAGGGAGGTTTTTTGGCATATCTGTGAATTTGGAATGGTTTTTAATAATTTTATACTTTTCCAGTACTTTTGAAGAAATTGCATCAAGCACAGAAATTTTTAAAAGTGCTTCGCTAAGTCTACAAGAACGCAATATGCTGTGTTGAATAACTACATACCAGAAATGTTATAAAACACTTTATTATCTTTCTTTCTTTATATTTGGGTTCATATGGATATACGTAAGAAGCTAATATATTTTTGTAAATTATGGTCAGGTGATATTTGTTGGAGAGGATTAAACATGTTGTTAAGAAGGTATAATAGCTGGTTATCTCACTATCTCTACAGTACATACTTGAATGGTTAATCAGTTATAGAAATCTTAAAAGCTAAATGTAAATTAATAGAAGATATGAGCTATTGTCCAAGATTAAATTTATCTATAAAATATACCACAGTTTACTTACATTAATATGAATATACTTAAGGAATTTATCTTTTTGTGCCACTCTTACTCATTAATGAGCATCTTAATGACCACAATGAATTTGATTTCTCACATTTTTACTTTCTGCTTTTGATAAATTCTTACCTTTTTTCCTTCGTTTTTCATCTTGATTCATGTTGACACTCTTCCTTTTTTTCCCCTTTTTCCTCTGCAAGGATATTGTCAATACAATCATTAAGCACTGCTCTCCCCAGTTCTTTTCACTTGGTTTGCCTGGTGCTACCATGCTTATTATGGATTTCATTGTAGCAGCAGGAAGAGTAGCTGCTTCGTCATTCCTCAATGTAAGTATTGGTCAGTTAATTCTCATTTGTGGACGCATGGGAAGAATTTGAGAGAAAACTGAGCAGTATTTTAACTTGACTGGGGTGTTAACTTCATCTCAGAATTCAGTGTAACAGTTTTCAGGTACAGATAATGTCAGTAACTTATTCTAGAACACATGCAAGTCCTCTTCAGAAAATATGTGAAGAATGGAAAAATTACTGTTGAAGCAGAGAATCTTCTTTTAGTTCAGAGTTCTCAGAATTGTGACTGCCATTTTTCTGTGCTTTAACATATTTTAAAGTAAATGTCCATTTTGACCAAGATTTCATTTTTAAAGTGTATGTATTCCTTCATATCTATCCTATGCAATGACTTTCATGATCAGACTTGAGAACTCGTATGTGCTAGTGTTTGCACTATTTGAATGTACTTCTGATATTGTTACTCAGGCAGGTTCAGCCTTATATAGTAACACGGATATGATTACCTATGTGCTGGTGACCTTGCATATGATTGTATCTCTCAAAGCTCCCCAGTAGTCCTCTCCAATTGTCTGTGAGTTTTGTCTATTTCTCCCATCATTTCCCCTCAAATCAGCTGTGAAATCCAGCCTCCCTCAAGGTACTATCTGAAGCCTCTATCAGCTTCTTACACTGTAGCCTTTTCTGTCCAGCAATGTTTCATGTCACATCTGGTAATTTTCCACATCTTGTTCAATTAGCTGTACCTAAGACCTGAGCCTACTTAGCAGCTCTGTCATTTCTCTGTAGTCCTAACAATTCCTTTGCTTCCTTCTGATTGTCTTGGAAAATGGGATAACGCGGTGTGCATGAGTAGCAATCCAAGGGGCTGTGGTCTCTGTTTACTAACTCTGCAGAATTTGCAGGAGAAAGGAAATAGCTAAAAAGAGTTTCAGCTATTGTTCTCTTTTAAAGCAGCTAGAAATGTCAGCTTCCTGATTGCAGTAAGAATATATGTATTTCTCCCCACCTTTTTTCTCTTTTTTAGGCACCAAGAGTTGAAGCACAGGTTCTTTTAGGATCTCTAGTCTGTTTTCCGAATTTATATCGTGAACTACCAGCTCTTCACCCAAATATTCCTGACATTGCTGTGTCTCACTTTACAGATGTTAAGGTAGGAATTTTAAGAATAGTTTGGTAGCATTCAGCTTGTATATGTTTAATACGGTGTTTTTCCAGAAAATACTAACTAAAATTTTAAGACCCTAAAATTTTTGAGAAATATTAGATTGTAAGACTCAAGATCCCATAAAATCTTGTCCATGCTAAACATACTTTATAACTGCTATTAACTTAATAATAAAGTGTTTTCTTATGTTTGTAAAAGGAAATTATGTGTTAAGTCACCCTTTCAAGCCTACACTCATTAGGGCTGTTTGCGGGTCTCAGATTTAATCAGCTGAGACAGAAGTTTGAGAGGCTTAAGATTCATTATTTAATTTATTGAGAGTTCACAACTGGTGAAATCTGCCTGTGTTCCTAGGGGCTTTAGAAAACTTCTGTACATCAATGTGTTCTTTCAGCCAAAAGGCAAGGATTAATGGAGAACTTACCCTCTATATGGTGAAACAGACTTGGCTAGTGTGCCGGTATACTGAAACTGCACAGAGCTCAGTTTGTGTGTCTAAGAAAGGCTCCCCTTAAGTTTTCCAAACCATTTCAATTTAGGGAGAAATGATGACTTGAGAGTTGCTTTATACCTTGCTCCTCTTTGGAGACTGATTTGGAATTCCTTCTTTGTCATTTCTGTTATATAATGTCTGTTTACTTGAACTTTATTGAGGGCAACCTACAGTTTTAGAGACATTACACTGCAGTTGAGTCAATATTTTTCTTGACATCATTCTTAAGGTACTGTAGTCACTTATTCTGCAACTAGTTGCAAATACTTTTAAAATTATTTAAATTTTTTAAAAAATGATTGTTTAAATCTGGAAGTAGTAGATTCTTTCTGTCATATCCATCAGCACTATTCACAGAAGCTATCTTCAAGGAGTCCTTTATTGGGTTTTTTACCCTTGATATTTTATGGAAATGTTTTGACAAGAATTGGATAAATGGTTCATCAGCAGAAATTAGGACAGTAACTTGATATTCTTGGGTAGCGCAATAATGAGTATCTGGGACAGACTAGAAGTTTGGAGTAGTGGTAAGCGAACAATTCATCTGACCAGAATCTAGAGACTCACCTAACCAACATGCCTGTGTGCATTGTAATAAAATTCTGATTTTCTGATGCTTCATGTTAAGCAGTTATGGGTAAATCAATGAGTATTTTCCTCTTTGTTTTAGGAACTCATAATTAAAACTGTGTTAAGTTCAGCAAGAGAGGAGCCATCTGGTCCTGCACGGTAGGTCGTATAAAAAGAGCTCCTAAATTAATAGGGTTTTTTTCTTTATTAGACTGTTTTGAGATGAATATATTAGAAAGCTTAAAGTAAAAGTTTGTGTGTATTTTATTAATGATTGTCTTCACTACAAAACTATGATCGACTGTGTGAATTTGAAATTGTAATAGAGATATTAAAAGAACAGACTGGGCTGGTCTAATTCAGTATCCTTTCTCTGATAGTGGTTGATAGGAAAGGGTGTAAATATGGGTGAGAGAATAAGCTGTATGCTTTCAAAGCCTACCTTGGTGTTCAGCTCACCGATTTTTGGTATCACAGAGGCATTTTTTTACTTTCATTAAAGACAAGATTATAAGGGGAAGATATAATTATTTTTTATTAGACCACATGATTTAATTTGAAAACCAGAAACAATACAATGTGCGTGAGCTCTTTTTTACAGTACGGACAAGAAGCGGAAAATGTTGAGTTAAGCATTAAACTAGGAATGATTGCTCTGATGCTTAAACCTAAGCATCTTCATCAAGTAGGGGACTTCAGAGAGGATAGTTATCAGTTTTCTATTTCTTAATTTGTTTAGGATTTTGTTCCTCTTTACCCATCCTCAGAGGCTTTCACTTACAGAGTCCTGCCTATGGGATTGGAACAGGAGTCTGTAACACCTACCGAGGAAGAGCACACTTGTGTGCCTTGCGTGTTTGGGAAGAATGTATATGTACATCCAACTAATATATATTGTCACTTAAAAATACAAAAGCTACATACCTGAAAAACTACAAGCCTGGAAGGATCAGCTTATTGAACCTTTAAATATTTTGCTGGAAAACCAAGAGCGGTTTTCGTCAGCCCACTCACCTGTTTCTTCTCTTGATCTGATCATATCTCTCAATGCAGGGGAAGAAGGGAATGTTCTGAGATTATGTTAATTTCATTTTTCATGTTCTTTGCAAAACTGATTTCTGAAAAGCATAACACTCTCCATTTCACTTTTGAAAAAAGTAATTTAAATGCACTTGGTTCATAATATTGTTTCTGATCCTGTGGCACTGAAGCACACTGTATGGGCATCTTCAGTTCTGGCAGTGTGACTGGGAAGAGGAAGGGAACATCCTGCACATCCCCATGTCCTGTCTGGCTGTGAGGGTGTGTATATAGGAGCGGAGCATATGTGCATGCACAGCCTTTCAGAATGCTGAGTTATGCTGCCCCCAAAATTCAGAGTTGGACTAGTGTGTGTAATAGCATTAAATTAAGATTGAAAAGGAATAGATGCCCAGTGTCTCTTCGGGTTACCTCTGCCCCTCACCTTCTTCTGAGAGACAGAAGAATTTGTCTTCATTGGAGGAATAATGATGTAACCACAGCTTCTGAAGCCTGACTGCCTTACTCCTCAGTGGCAGTTTATCCACAGTCCTTTTTGGTAATAACTTCTCTGATACCATCTGTTTTACCGCAGTACAGGGTTCATAGGGGTCACACTCTGAGGTTGTCTTCAGGATCTGCATTACAATTTTGCTACATCAGCTCAGCCACTAGTAGAGGCTTAATTGTCTTTGCAAATGCTGTGCTGGTTTAAAGGTAAACCGGCAGAAGAAATAAACCCAACTCAAAGGAGATTAAAAGTCAGAATGACAATTTTAATAACAATAATATAATAAATACAATTTTATAGGTGAACAATTGGTTTTGACCCACAAAAACCCGTCATNACCCCAAGATTATATATCTTCAGGTTCAGGCTGGAATGCCCAGCCCCTTTCCCAGGGCGGGGAGTTCCATAATGGGTGAATGGGTGTGCTGGGTGTGAGGACAGGAACATCTTCTTATCTCACAGGCCTCTTAACACCCGGCTCAGAGCCTGAGGGGTCAGGTGTGCTCTGGGCAGCTGCTGCAGATAGTCTATAGCTTCTGGGAAATGGCATAGAGGGTGTAGAATACATAGTTTGGGTTACACCCACACAGTGATGAACTGGTCCCAGCTGTTCTAACTAGGACAATTTCCTAGGGGATAACATAGGTACATAGCTTGTACTTGGAACATAGATACACAAGCTTTGTGTATCTGTAGTAAGTCTGAGTGATTATGTATTATATATATGTATATATATATATATATGTACACCCGAGCTATAAATCTCTATTCCTTATTACTTCCACAGAGGCTCAGTGTTTTGTGTTTCGACCCAACTAGGCTTCAGGGAAGTCACTTATCTGAAATGTGTTCTACTCTCAGATCTCCATCTATAAAGAACAAGAACTCTACTAATCAAATACCTCTCATACTCCTAACAGTCTGAAAAAGAAGTGACAGGTTGATGAACTTAGTGTTCATCTCTTTTTCTGCTTGTGCTCAGCAATCACAGCCTTAACAGGATGTGATTCTTTAATAATAACATTGTAGCCACATTATTATACAGTTTTTCAGAGACTGCTCTGACTAATGATAACGAAACTGATATTCTTAGTAGAAACCTCCCAGACTCTAGATATTGTGCACATTAGTATATCATTGGATGTGGAATGTTTCTCAGTAGCATGAAGAAAACTTAAAATAGTAACACTGACTTAGAATTGTCTACTCTTCTGTATACTAAAGATTTTTTTTTTGAGTCACTTTACACAAACTGTCTACAGTTACTGTTAAATCCATGCTATATTCTTACTTTCTGTTTTTCCGAAAGAATTGAAACACATACTATGGACATAGCAGATGTGTAGATTGCTCCACATCCTCTGAGGCTGGAGTGTGTTTAAAACATTTCTGGGAGTAGCTTGCAGTAAAAGCTTGTAGTAGTAAATTGTCCTGAAAATTTTCTCCAAGAAGAAAGTTACTAAGATCTTAGATTATTCCAATACGTAATTAATTTTTACAGTCAGGTTGGTTGGGTTTATGACCAGTATGTAGGAATAATATTTTCTACTGGAAATTAAATTTCTATGTGTCTTACTTGTGCATCAGAAGATTGCTAATCATTTCCTTTCTTAATTGTGATCTAGACTCAGTATGCCCTTCAACTTTTCCTCTATATGCAATGTTTCCCAAAGTTATTTATTATTTTTATCACTTTTTTTCCTTTATCACTTGTTTTCATTTTAAAATTGGATTAATCAAAATGTACTAGAGGCAGTCTTGCAGTCATTCTCTCACTGGCAATGTACAAAACAAGGTGGTTTTACGCTACCATGTAGAATTAATTCCTGTGTTTAATTTTGCTACCTGTAAGCATTTTCATGATTCTGTGTAACCTTAAAACCCTTTTTCTGCAGCACAGGCTTCATAGCCACTTCTGTTCCTATTCTAGCCTATGATTTTTCCTTCCCAGATGTAATGGTTTGCAGTTTGCATGACCAGCTTTTATCTTGTTGATTTTGGATTGCTCTCTAATTTCATCCAGAGGATTTTGAATTCTGAAATTGTTTCCAATATATTTGCATATTGTGTTTTAGAAGATCATTGCTAATTACTCAGAGGTTCCTTAAGCTAGCTCCTTTACATTTCTGAACAAATTTCATCCATCTTTGCTGATTTGAACACATATAGCTAAATACCCTTTACCTTTACACTTCTATTTACTGATTTAAATGAAGAAACAACAGAAGTTGAAGTACTTAATCACAGTATATATACTGTCTATGGAATTCATTTACCTCTCCTCTATTCATCCTTGTTTATTGTCAATCTAAAACAATGTAAACATCTGTGAACAAGTAGTATTCCCCTCTCTTGTCTCTGTGTCTCTGAAGCTCTAAATAAATACGACCAACTCTTATGTTGGGAAGGAGGAACCTTCCACTACAATTTTTACTTTGTCTTAAGAAAATATAGGAATTTCTCATACACTGATTTCAGGTTATAGTTTTAATAAAAAAAGCACATAGAGATGCAGGAGTTCTTGATATCTTTTGGATCTTTTTGGATTTTTCAGTTGCTCAGAAGGGTGCTTCCTCTCGCCTTTCCTCTGCCTTCACTAGGGTACTTTGGATTTTTTGCTCAGTTTTATATAAGTTACAGGACTGTGAAGGTTTTTGTGTAGTTCTTTTGGAAATACTAAAAACGTATTTGTTGTTATATGTGTTTAGCAAGGCATAATAAATCATAAAAATTACGCATTCTTGTAGAATGTTTCTCAACTTGTCCTCCCATGTTGTTTTACAGATGTGTTGCACTTTGCAGCCTTGGTATTTGGATCTGTGAGGAGCTTGTTCATGAATCACATCATCCTCAGATCAAGGAAGCATTGAATGTGATTTGTGTTTCTTTAAAGGTGAGAGACTTAAACTTTTACAATGTATATTGACTTGATGTGTAAAGATATTTTGCCTTTTCAAAGTCATGATCGCATTTTAGCATCCTTATTTCAGTCTTATTTGCAATCCTTACAAAAAAGTGAAATCAGTTTAATTAGTGGATCTCTGAACTGTCAAAAGTTCTTTACCCTTCTTTAAGTTTGGAGGAAATGGTGTACTAGCAGATAAGATAGTGGATCTTTATCTTAATATACGTAATTAGTCACTCTAACCTCTACCCTTTGGAACAGTAGTTTGTCCCATCTCCCCATCTTTCTTTAATAATCCTTGCAATTCAGGTTTCAGCAAAAGCTCTACTATCTCTGTCTGGCTTTGTCCAGCTATACTATACTCCTTCCCAAATCCTGTACTCAAACTTCCACCATCTGTTTGTAACTAGATCCAGGAGCCTGTGGTGGATTAACCTTAAGTAAGGGCCCAACTTCCACCCATCCACTCACTTACTACCCCTCCTCAACAGGACAGGGACAAAACCACATGAAAAATTTTGTGGGTCAAGATGAAGACAGGGAGATTGCTTACCAGCTACCATCATGGGCAAAACAGATTTGAGTTAGGGAAGTTAACTTGATTTATTGCTAGTTAAAATAATTTTGGCAGTGAGAAGCAAAGACAGAATTTAAAACATCACCTTTCTCTGCCTTCCCTTTTAGCTTCACTCCTTTGTTTCCAACCCCTCTGCCTCCCTCTGCTCCAACCCCCGCTAAGTAGTACAGGGCAAATGAGAAATGGGGAGTTAGAGCTGGTACACAACTGTCTGCTAACTCTTCCTCCCTCCTTTCACTGGCTGCAGTCCTTCAGGATAAGCCTTCTCCTTTGCAGACTGTGTGTGGGTGGCCTTTCTTTTTGTTTTCACAAAATCATGACATACTTGGCAGATGGGCTCACCTGTTCTTTGGTGGGTCCATTGCAGAGCTGGCTGGAACCTCCTCTTTCTGACATGGCAGTCCCTAGCCTTTTCTCACAGAGAATCCCCTGTAGCTTCTCCATTACCAAAATCTTGCCACATCCACCCAGCAGAGAACATACAAAGACACTGGACTACATAATTGTTGGAGTTTTTCCTTCTGCAGCATTTGTGTCTTCTGCCTAGGCTAGCCATGGTTGTCCAAGTTACTCACATACCTCACTAATTGTCATTCTGGGTTACCAGTACTCTTAAAACCTCCATGGTGCATTCTGTTGCCACATTGCAAAAGGAAGAGGCCAGGGTAGAGGGGACATTGGAAGGAATCCCAGTTTTGGGAACCGTCTACCATGTATGCAAAAAGTCTGTCCCAAGCCAAGTTGCTGCCTTGTACTCTTTGGCGACTGACTGAGCAGAGCATCCAGTGTAAGAGGGGAACAGGAAAGAAAGTGGGAAGGTGGCAAGTGCAAAGGCCAAGCAGAAGTTTTCCAAAGCTTCTTGTGCTCCTTGCTCACCTGCTCTCTTCTTGCCCCCACTAGCCAAATCCCATTATGCCCATAGTCTCATGACATTCTGTGCACGTTCACTTCTGAGTTTGAGAGTCCCTCATTATGTAGTATTGTTTCTTAGTCCTACCTAGATATTTAGAGAGAAATGTAGAGTACTTATACTGCATGCCTGGAAGCACCGGAGGGTGCTTAATTTGCTGCGGCAGTGCTTTTCTATGCTTATTCCAGGAGCTGCACTCTTTTGACTTTTTCTTTCTGGATAAGTGTTTTTGTTTTCCTACTATTTTAAATCTTTTTTGTATTTGTTCTTATTTTATAGAGTAATGAGAATATTTGTAAAAACGTTATTTTTTAGCATTTTGTAAATTTGCATGTTTGTGAGAAATAGCTTCAACTTTTCAAATATTTTCGGGTTTTTTCCATTTATTTTCAGAACTTGTTCTATGTGCTCTTTGCATCAAAATTCAATAAGTAGTCTAGTCCTTGTATATATACACGTTGATAAAAATTGGAGTACACCTGTTATACATGTCTTCTGTCAGATGTTGGGGGCTATTACTTTTTTTTAAGCAATGGTAATCTGAAATATATCTCAGAAGATCAGCTCATCACATCCCATGATGCAGGATTTGAGTACATGTCTAAACTGGGTAGCTGCAGGGCTTTTGGGATTAGACTCTAAACTGAAATTTCCTGTTTTGCAAAGTCACACTTACACTTTGCAGCTCCACTAATACTCTCTTCCAGGGTTTTCCCCTTGCTTTTTAATATCCCTTAACTCTTGCATTTTATCAGGTTATTGAGCAGGTTTTTGTTATTAGACAAATCATGTTTTCATCTTGCTTCTGCAATTTATCAACATTTGAACTATTTTTAATCCAGAAATTCACAGCGATTTCTCTTCTTTTTCTTTGACATATACATATCTCATTTTTACATAATTATTTCTGTCTCATTTACCTAGAAAATAGATTGCTTCTTGAATGACAGAACAAAGATCTTTATATTTCTACTTTACTTTGCTTTCTTGGCTAAAACATCCAGAGCATGTTGGCTTTTTTTCTATTCTGAGCAGTGGCATACATTCACAATTGAGTTTAATAATAAAATGAAAAGTTCATAAATATGTCATGGGCGAAACAAATTACCTCTAATTTGTTACCCAAGCAATCTCCTGGCTACCAAGTAGTCAGAGGTTTGAACTCCCAGAATGGATTATTTTCTTATTTTCAGGAGAACTGAATGGATAGAGAGCTTTAGTCCTACTCCAACTTACTGATATGTTCAGTTGAGCAAGTAACATTGAATAGAAATGTTAGGAGCAATTATATTCCTATTTTTGGAATACCAGAAGCATATTGAGAGCTGCAGTTCAGCAACTCTCTTTGGATATAGCTAATGCATCTCCCAGCAATGTGTCTACATAAACTTCTGCTGAAGTCCAAGCACAAAGGATCCTAACCAGCCATCCAGAACCCCGCATCTCATGATTTTGTTATGCTTCTCTTAAAAATGCTGAAGATACATCACGAAGTTGTGTTGTACAGTCTTAGTTGAATGAGGGCTCAACATATGTTATTTGCAAGTATGGACAAGGTTAAACTCATGATTTAATGTCCAGAAAGCAACAGACCATTGTGGAGATGAACAGTATGGTAAGACTACCCTTCTGAGAAGGGTAGTTAGGCAATGGGCAAGTGCCAGTTCATTTTCCCCCCACCCACATCAAGTAACTTCTCAAAAATTATGTACACAGTTTCACTGCTAAATATAAAAGTAGTGAATTCTTGTCACAGAATATCACAGACATTGAGGTGCTGGAGCAGGTCCAGAGAAGAGCAACCAGGCTGGTGAAGGGATTTGAACACAAGTTCTATGAGGAGAGGCTGAGGGAGCTGGAGAAGAGAAGACTCAGGGGAGACCTCATCACTCTCTACAACTACCTGAGAGGAGGTTGTATCCAGGTGGGGGTTGGTCTCTTCTCCCACGCAACCAGCAGTAGGACAAGAAGGCACACTCTTAAGCTGTGCCACAGGAGGTTTAGGTTGAATATTAGGAAAAAATATTTTACAGAGAGAGTAATCAGACATTGAAATGGGCTGCCTGGGGAGGTCGTGGATTCTCCGTCCCTGGAGGTATTTAAGAAGAGAGTGGATGTGGCACTTGGTGCCATGGTCTAGTAACCATGGCAGTGTTTGATCAGTGGCTGGACCTGGTGATATCGGAGGTGTTTTCCAACCTGGTTGATTCTATGATTCTATGATAATAATGATGGTGATAAAACAGGAAAAGAAAAAAAAACATACAAGTAATACACAATAAAAATGCTCACTGGCCACTGACTGGTGCCAGACTACCCTTTCCAAACCCAGACGAGCCATGCTTCCAGTTTATGTACTGGGCATGATGTATACTCGTTTGGCCAGTTTGGGTAACTTCTTTTGCATACCTCCTCACTAGCAGAGCATGAGACAAGAAAAAGTCCTTGACTTAGGATGAACGGAATTTGGCAAAAACCAAAACATCAGTATGTTATCAACATCCTTCTCATTCCAAATCCAAAACACAACATTGTAAGAGCTACTGAGAAGAAATTAAATCTATCCTAGCTGAAATCAGGACAGCGTTCTTTTGAAATGTGATACATTGACAGCTTTCTGAAGCAGGTGAAGGGTTTGATCTGTTTCAACCAATCCCCATATTCTTGATCAAAACTTCCTGCCTGGTGCTCTTCCCATGAATAAGAACACTTGAATGCACAAGGTTAGATTTGAAATTTATTCATATTCATTACTTTATACCCTTCATCTTTATGTGAAATTTATGTCTCCACTGACTTTTGTTCCTTTCTTAAATTAAAAAAAAAAAAAAATAATTTCTCTTCAACAGAGAACAGAAACCTTGCATAACCAGCCTTAGAAATCATTCATTTTTTCTTCATTTTAGAGCCTGATGAGCTTCTTTAAAAAAAATTTTAAAAATTAGAAAAGGAAATGTTTCCTGTTTGTAAGTAGTGAATGGTTGATTATTCAATGACTCTGGAAAGTCTCCAGGTCTCTTTCTCAGGTAATTTTTTCTTACATTCAGTCATCTGGATGCTCTGTATTAAGCTACTCCAGTTTGTCCACCCAATTTGTCTTCTCCAGTGACTTCGGGGTTTTCCTGCAAGCTTTTAAGGATGTTTTCAGCAATCTGGATTTGATCTCAAGTTCTGTAATCAAATTGTTATGCTTTCAGTTTTATTTAATTCTTTTCTGGTTGTCACTCAAGCTTGAGCATTAGAATCTATACCCTGCTTACTGTGCTCTTACAGAGTACTTTCACAGCATAAAGAGAGGCTGTCTCATGAGGGATAAAAAATAATGGTGTACTTGTCATAAGCTCTGGGAAGACTTGCAAGTGTGAGGTGTTCACTGTGTTTTTAATTAAAAGCTGACAATGACATGAAACTGTGTCCACCGAGAAAGAGGGAAAGTCATAACAAGAATTAACTACCCATTGTGTACTCCGGTTTCTGTCTCTGTGGATGACTTACAAGAGCCATTCATGGTCCTTCTTTATGCTTACATAGATACCACAAATAAAAAATGTTAATTAAAGCTTCCTACTCCATACTTTTCTTTATGCTTGTACCATTTCTTTTAAATGTAAAAATGGATAGCTCTGCTTTCATAAGAAGCTGACCCAGAACAGAGTTTTCTTCCAGTGTATTTTCCACCTTTAACTTTTTGCCATTCAAAAATTTTATTCTGAAATCTTTAATTTTCTGCTCAGGCTTCCTTGCCCAGGCATTTCGGCTTTCTTTAAGATTTTTTTTTTTTTAAGGTTTGTGATATGTATCCTTCCTTGAAGGGTTAATAGAACTGGGCTGAGTAAGAAAACAGTCTATGAAGCCAAGAAATTAAATTAAGTATTTTTGCAGTATAATTGCCCCTTTCTGAGTTCAGAGATAGACAGCCTCCTTGCAGCACATACCTGTGACAGCTTCACTGCTGAATAAAGTGAGATTAAAACAAGTAAACTACTTTTTTAATAATGCAGGAATTTACCTGTAAAATTAACTTTGTCCATGTTTGCTGCACAGCTTAATGGTTTAAAGCAAGTGTTCCACTGAGGTGGAAACCTCAGTTACATGTCCTGTGCATTAACAATTTAGGGAAACATATCCCCGTCTTTTAGTCTCTTTGTTTCCCACTTAAGAGTATAGAACAGAGTGTACATATCCTGCTAAGGCTGGGAATTAATTGTACAGATGCATTCACTTCTGCTTTGACCAGCACTGTAACTGTGGAAGGCAGGCTCCAGTGCAGCAACATTCTCCTGCCTTTAAATGGTAACAGAGAAAAGCATAGTTAAGCACAGAAGCCAAGGTGCATTCATTTCTATTCAAACAAGTGCTGGACACAGCAGTTGGTCACAAACAGCAGAAAAGTTAGTCTTGCGTTCTGTACTACAGGCTGCGGTTTGGTTAAGTGGCTCTTCATTTGCCTTGGCAAAGACCTTTGATTTCAGAATTGAATCTTTGGGGTTTTTTGCAGTGATTCATTAATATTAAAAATCATTAAGTTAGCGAGAAATGAATTCTTTATTCCTGGCTTCATGATATTGTACTAAACAGTCTGAAATTAGTTAGAAGACTCCTCTCCCTTTTTCCTCATTGTGTGCAACTCACTGGTTGTCTGCCCCAAACCTTCTGTGTTAGCTTCTAATATTTGTTTATGAGTAAATAATTCCTTTTAAGTTTTCTAAAATTTCTAAAATTTCTAAAATTTCTAAATTTCTAAAATTAGAAAACTTAAAACCTCTGGTAAATAGATGCTTAAGGAACTATACATATAAAACTGTCACTGAAATTTATGACTACCCTACCACCTAATGTAGTCTTACATGAAATCATTTCATCATCATTGCTATGCTGTGTTCTCTTTTCTAGTTTCCAAATAAAACAGTAGCTCAAGTTGCCTGCAGTATGCTGAACATGCTGATACATTATGTACATAGACTTCAACTGTATCAAGCTGATTCACCTTTACGGATTATTCAAGTAAGTAGTTTTTGTAAACTTGAAATTTTCAATTATTTTAAAGGAAACAGTAAAATGTATTTCCCTGAAATTAAAATAACAGAATATTGACAATTGCATTTCACAAAATATTGAATTAGTATAAATATAATCTTACTTAACACTAGCAGCAGGGATTTTCAGCAAACTTACTTCCTGACTCTGGTATTGACATGTAATGTGTCTGTATCACGCCTATTTTTTCTCAGAGAAAAAATTACATGCGAATGTTGTCAATAAAGTCCAAGGCTGTTTAATATTAAATATCTTCAAATATGTTTATTTAATTTTAGTGAGAAAGTGATATGTAAAATATGGATTTCGAATTATATTTTTCATATCCATTAAAGAGTTTCGGTATAAAGCAAAAATAATTATTTTGAATATACTTTCCATAACAAGGAAATAGATTATGGCCTCTATGAGTCCAAACCACAGGGAAAAGACAGAGGTCTCCCAAGTAACCGGGAAGGGAATCATGTGAAAGCTTCCTAAGAGGTACAACAAGCATTTCTTCTGGTCCTCTGCAGTCATATTTTTGATCAAGTGAAAATTTGTATACAAATTCTAGTAGTTCTAAAGGTGTATACAAATTCTAGTAGTTCTAAGAAGTAATGGATCACAGATAGCCCCATCCACAAACCAGCATCATATTCCTTCCTGCTCCCTACAAGTCTGTGGAATCAAGTCCTCTTCCTATCTGAATATTTGGGGTAGCTGTGTAATTTCATTGTCCTTAATGCACTGACGTCAGTCAAGCAGAACGTATTCCTTCAATGTCTTCTGCAAAACTCAATTAAAAGTTTTTTTATTTAAAAAAATCAGCAAGAGATACTGTAATTTGTCTCAAAATAACTTTAATAGAATTTAACCATGAATCTAGTATCACGTCACATTTACCTGCTTAAAAAATTATTTTAAACTTTAATATTTAGGTTATATTTTAAAAGAAATATGGTATGTTTCCCCAGATTCTAATAGCAACTATTACACATCTACTACCCAGTACAGAAGCTTCCTCTTATGAGCAGGACAAGAGGGTGAGTATTTTTCAGTTCTTCTTAATATGTCAATTTAATTACAAAGGTGCATGACAAAACTTTGTTTCAAAATTTAAGCTATTTTAAATCAGGGATTTAAGATATTTTAAATCAGGATATAATACAGTATAATCTTCCTAGAATTACAGCAATATTGTTTATCCAAGTGAATTTCTGGTGGAAAAATATGCATTTAAAATTAATCAAGTTTGATTGGTTTCAGTAATTAGAAAGTCTTCTCTTTCCTAATCCTCGGTGAACTTAAAAGCAATTTAATGTGGAATGTTTGAAGTTGTCTTATAGGGAAAATATATTCTCAACTTGTAGAGAGCACATTGCAATATATTTATAAGGTTGTGATTCTTTTGGTGTTTCCATAGTATGTACATAATAGTACATAGTATGTACTATTCTTAAGAAAGATAACCTGTAATATTCAGGTGAATTTGATTATCATCACCCGTCAAAATTATTCCTGTTTGTGTTTTCAATGGGCCTGAGTCCCCTAGCTGAGATCTTTCTTTACCTGGTACTCACATTAGTACTTTCTGCCTCCTGAAAGCTGTGTCTCTTCTGAATTATTCGGCTTTGCTCTGGGGCTGTGGGACTCAGTGGTCATTTAAATTTGGGCACTTTGGTGCAGTTTGTTGCTGACAACTCCATCAGTCTGGGCTACCATTCTCACAGGAGCTGGAGTTCATCTGTTGCTCATTTTGGCCTCTAGAGTTCTGTTTCACCTCTTGTCTCTATTTGCAAGAAGTCAGAGATTGTTGTAGATTACAGTCATATGACAAGCTGCCACTTTTCCGCTTAAGGATGCTTCCCATAATTGACAGAGTTTCCACATGAACTATGTTGATCATTGTACATCAAATGCCAGATAAAAAATTGTCATACCTGTTTTGACAAATGTAGTCCTAATGGATTTCTTAAAAATTGGTTTAATATAAAAAGACTCGGCCCTTCATCATTAAGTATTTCTGAGAAGCAAACTTGTAATGCATCATATGAAATGAGCTTTATGTTTGTGTCATTTTTAGTAAATAAAAATTTTTGAATTTTCTTTGAAAGACTTCTATTTAACTTGGTACATATTTTAGAGAATCTTGCAGCTATTTATCTGAGTTGTTTTCTTTTCTACAGCTAAGTTTTAAAAATTAAAAGTAATTATTTGAAGTCACTAACTTATTAATAATTTGGTGTGGATGTGTGTCTTAATCTAATTCTGTTCTACAGTCTTTAAGAGCATCCCTGAGAGGGAGTGGATTCTTTTGCTAACTGAGTAGCCTACTCAAGTTAGTTGGATTTGTTTCAAATGACACTTGATGCTACATAACGTTACTGATATGTTGTGAAGGAAATTCTGTGTTATTTATAAAGCCCTAAATGCAGATAAATTAGTTCCATTTTGTATAATCCCTGATTCACTTTACAGTAAAATTTATGTGCACAATGGCACATTAGCCCTTATTTGGACCTGTGTTATCTCTGAATTTAAAAATAGCACCCTACAAATCAATTTAGAAAAACCAAGAGTACTGTCTTATTTATCTGTATAGTACCTGCTCATAGTCTTACTATGATGAGAAACGGTTGAGTGGATGGTCTTTGTTAAATACCTCAGTAGTCAAAGTTTTTACTGATGTCATAAGTTTTGAACATACAGTTGTTAAATAAGCATGACCTGCCATTATTGCAGAAGGTTGACTCTACTGAATTGAAAAAAGAAAGCAGAACCGAGAAATAAAATAAAATAAAGTGATAAATATGAAGTCACAGGTGCTGGTTTAATTGATTTGTAATTGAAAGTGTTTGTTCCAGTTGGTGGTTTCTTTACTTCTGTGCTTATTGGATTGGATAATGGCCTTGCCATTAAAGACTTTGCTGCAGCCTCTTCATGCTACAGGAGCAGAAAATGATAAGACTGAAAGATCCATTCTTAACTGTATATATAAGGTACATTTTTCTTTACTTGCTTTCTACATATGAAGGTAGTGTCAGTTTTCATGGAAATGAAGTCAGAAGTTTTCTGTAAGCTGACTGCCATGCTACTGCTGAAATGTGGAGTGTTCGCTCAGTTCTTGTACATTTCACTGTAACAGCTTGACCTTTGGTGTATTTGGAATTGCTGATTTTATTTTACATTTTGGATGTTTAACCAAGACCTTTTTTTTTGTATGTCATGTTGATTGCAGATGCTTGTATTGTAGAAGGCTAGCTATACATAAGACAAAAGGATGGAACTTATATACCAGGAAATTTCAGTTAACAATCAGCAAAGCAAAAAGCACTAAGTTATTATTACTGTCTTTAGGAATACAGAAGAAAGATAGAGTTTTTTCTTTTTTCAAGGGAAGGGGATTAAAAGCTCTAGCAGCTTAGACCTAGCATATGTAATTAAAGAAGATAGGAGATCTAAAAATAAAGGTAGCTTAATGATTTGTTGTAAGTTTTGTTTCTTTATTGTTAAATTCCACTTTAGTGTGGACACTGTTTTAAGAATTTTCTTTGCCAACCAGGGTTTGTTTCTGTAAACATTAAACATCTAAAATTTTCCAACATTTGGTCCTGCCTACCTGGTTCTAACAAATCAACTTAAAAAATGTAAATAAAAATAACTTAATTTCTTATAAAACTGTCAAGTAGAAAATTCAGGTAATGTAATGAAATTCTGGTTTTGTTCTAGGTTCTGCATGGATGTGTCTATGGGTCTCAGTGTTTTAGCAACCCTAAATATTTTCCTCTAAGCCTTTCTGATCTGGCATGTATGGATTACGATCCTTTTATGCATTTAGAAAGCTTAAAGGAACCAGAACCACTGCATTCTCCAGACTCAGAGAGATCTTCTAAACTTCAGCCAGTCACTGAAGGTTTGTCAAATTGCCTAAATACATTTTCTTTCAAAAAGGTTTTGTCTTGGTTTCCAATATTGAAGTGTTGGTCTAAAGCATATGTTTTCAGATATATCTAAACACTAGATAAGAACCATTAGTATGGAAATGTCATATTGAGCAATTGCTGTTCGATTAACTCAAATAAGTATGTTTTGAACAACACTGAGGTCAATACCATATGGATTCTTCCTTACTCTGTTTATCAGCAAAAAGTGTTAAGTACTGCAACATGGATAAATGTAACTTTGCATTTTAGTTTCAGTAAATTAATTTGGTTTTTTTCTTAATTTTGCTTCTTTTTCTAAGAATATTTTGGATTTTTATTCCTGTCTGAACTTGCAGTATTGAATGCTTTCTGTGAATTTTTGTAGCCTGTCATAATTTGTCGTCAATTTCTTTACACTGGCTAAAATCACAGAGTTGCCTAAAAAGAGAGAAATATTCCCTCTTTTGCTTAGAACCTTAGGAGACCTGGGAATTAACATTTTCTTCACAACTCAAAAAAATGAAGAATCCAGAAGCTATGATACAGAGGAGTACCATGTATTATGCAGTGTATCTAGTAAATACCAAATGGCTACATTGGGAAGAAAATTGAAAAATATGAGATTAAGATATGGGAAACTCTGTGTAGTGCTATTCTCCCCCTGTATTAAGTTGTTCCATTTAGGCTTCCTTAAGGGTATTAAGAACCAGATAAATGCAGCAGCTCTTTGTAGCAGCTGTGTGCTAACAGCAGGTGATTTTGTGGTCTGCAGTGACTACGTGCTGTTTTTTGTGTAGAGAAAATGGCTAATCATTGTGCCCTTGTCTAAGGCATGCTTCATCATCCTGAAGTACTTTTTTGGCCAAAGAATTCTAAACATAGGGTTGTCCCCTAATAAGCTCAGTATTGGATTGAACAAGTCTGATTTGAGAACTATTGGCAGGAGAAGCTGTAATTATTAAATTTACTGAAGAATGAAGCAAGGTAATATAGTTGGCTTTTCGTCAAATGGCTGTGGTCTTATTAGTAAAAAGTAATCATCTGCTGGGTCAGAATGAAAGAGGCTTCGAAGTATTCATTCTGTCCTAATTACAATCTCACCTATACATATTATGTAAAGCTAATATTTAAAGCATTTGCCAAAATTAACTTCCACTGCATGTTCTATTACAGTGCAGTGAATTGTAGTAGCTTTTTATGCCTGGCATCTTTTGTATTCTATAATAATCTGTAATTATGGGTTAGCAGCAAATGCTGTGTGCCTTTTTTAATCTGGCAATCTGAAAAGACAACCCTGAATAGCTTTCTCTTTAAATGAATACGGTTGCACAAAGCCCTAGCATTGATATCTTCATTTTGCGTTTCCGACCATGATCTGTTCTTTTATGATTTCTTGTTAGATTTCTTAATAAAAGTAATCTCAGATACTCCTTTTGTCTCTCCAGGTAAATTAAATTTCAGGGCTCTGGAATTATAAGACTGTGAAATTTAATTGGCAGACTACAATAATATAATGCAACCCTGGTCTTGCAACCTTGGCACTTCTAGCACCCATTGCCAGGCAGAGAATAAAACTGACAATGCTTGACCGATCGCACAGCATCTGTTCTCCCTGGCATTGTTGGAGGAGTGAGAGGAGTAAAACTAGTGGATAACAACCAGTCTGGGACTCAGACAAGACAGAGGGTCAATTAGTACAAGCTAGCAGCAGAGAGCAGTATGCCAATGGGTCAACCTCTTTTAGTAGAGTAAAAGTTCTTTTTTGAAGAAATGGAAATGGGCAGGGCAGCAGTTGTAGGGAAATCAGGGAAGTTCTACAAAGGCAGGGTGGGAATTGCTAGACTCTTAGGTCACAAGAAAAGCTGAAAGTACTGATACGCCAGAATTCTAAAGACTGGGGGCTTTAATGGATGGGATCGATGTACGCTGTTATTCCTGCCAAAGTTCAAGGTCAGAGCCATCAGAAGTTTTGTGGACACTTAGCCACAGCATGATGTGGTATGAGACCATGAAGATATGGGACTTACAGTGACTATGTAGTGGGGGCAGGATCTATTGAGAGGCTGGAGCAAGCCATGCAATAAACAGCAGAGCAGAGATTTCTTAAATCCTCTGATAACAGGCAGTGTGGAGAAAGAAGATGACTACTGGCCTCTTTTTTTCCGTAACTTGCCAAGTTCTGTCTCTCACAAAGAATCTCATGTACCTAAGATTATCTGTGAAATTGTTCTCCTTTCTGTAGGCTTCATGTAAAGTGGTAGATTTCAGTATAAGATACACAAAGAATAACTTTGAAATTAGGTGTTAAGCATATTAAATTGTTATCTTTAGACCAGAATGAACTTTAAGCAGCTGACACTAAAGACATCATTAGGAAGCTTCTACTGCTTCATCAGAACTTGCAGACCTCAAGTCTGTGGTGCTTTCATACATCTAAAGAATCACTAGACTTGTTTACATGAAGGCTGATGAACTGTTCCTCTACTTAGTGTCCACAACAACCTACTCTAGCTGTACAGTACAGGTGTATAATTGCTGTCTGTGTGGTTTGACCCTGGCTGGATGCCAGCTTCCCACCAGAGCTGCTCCATTACTCCCTCCCGCAGCTGAACAGGGGAAAGAAAATATAATGAAAGGCTCATGGGTCAAGATAAAGATGGGGAGAGATAACTCACCGATTACCATCCCAGGCAAAACAGGTTTGACTTGGGGAAATTAATTGAATTTTTTAACAAGCAAATCAGGATAACGAGAAATAAATCCAAATCTTCAAAACACCTTACCCTTACCCCTCCCTTCTTCCAGGGCTTAACTTTATCATAATCTCTACCTCCTCCTCACTATGGTGCAGGGGTACTGGGGACCTGCAGTCAGTTCATCACATGTTGCCTCTGCTGCTCCTGCCTCCACAGGGGAAGGACTCCTCATGCTCTTCCCCTGCTCCAGCATGAGATGCCTCACACAGGAGACAATCTGCCATGAACTTCTCCAACATGAGTACTTCCCACAGTTCTTCATGAACTGCTCCAGCATGGGTCCCTTCCATGTGGTTTAGTCCTTCAGGCACAGGCTGCTCCAGCATAGGTCCCCCACTGGGTCAGTGGGGACATTACATTGAGAAATACAAAGGAACATAGATGCACAAAAGGTCTAATCCATCTTAATTTCCCTGACAGTTTTTTTTTAATTTGCTGACAGTTTGTCCTGTCAGCAAACATACTTCAGCATGGTCTTCTTGCTCCAGAGTGCCACCATTCCTGCCAGGAACCTGCTTCAGCGTGGGCTTTCCACAGGGTCACAGCCTCCTTTGGGCATCCATCTACTCCAGCATGGAGTCCAACATGGGCTGCATGTTGGGTATCTGTTCCACCATGAACTCCCATGGGCTGCAGGGGCACATCCTGACTCACCATGATCTACACCACAGGCTGCAGGGGAATCTCTGTTCCAGTGGCTGGAGCACCTCCTCCTGCTTTGTCTTCACTGACCTCAGTGTCTGCAGAGTTGTTTCTCTCACATATTCTCACTATGCTTTTCTCTGGCTGCAATTTGCTTCTGCTCAATAACCTTTTTACCTTCTTAACTATGTTATTCCAGAGGCATTACTACCATGGCTGATTGTTTTGGCTTTAGAAAGCAGCAGGTTCAGCGTGAAGCTGGCTGGCATTGGCTTCATCAGACAGAAAAGTCACCCCTGTAGCCTCCCCACTACCAAACCTTGCCAGAGAAACCCAGTGTGCTAATTAACTGCACTTAACTAGCCAACTTAGTTAGCTTATTCACAAGCTGACATGGACTGCATAGTGCATCTGCTAACCTACTTCTGAACTTTTACTTTTCAAGACCATAAACATATGTGAGAATTTTTATGCAATTATAGGGAAAACCATTTTGAAACTTGTTCTTCACAGTTCTCAAATCTGTTAGAGAGTTGCAACTGGAAAATAGTAGTTACATTATGTAGACACAGTTGTCTATCAGTTATTGATTTAATTGATTTTCCCCTATTACTCATATTTCTTCAGACATATTGTAAACTCTTTTGCATAGATTGATCTTTTTTCCTAATGTTTTTCAATGTTTTTCTAATGTATTTCTATGTTTTTCTAATGTATTTCTAATGAAAAGGTTTTCCCCACATGATGTTAAGTCTTAGCTTTTATTTAAGAAATAGAAATTGAAACTACTTTTCTTTTAAGGCTTTGCTGTTTGCCTTTTTACTGAAAGGAGACAGAAAACACACTTTAAAAAAATGCTTTATACATAGTGCATCCAGATTAGCACAGTTTGTGTTTTGTGGAGGATATTCTAGAGATGGGTCCTCTCTAATCGCATGTCTATATAGCTGAAGTTTAAAATTAGAAAGGAATGAGACTTGCTTAGACTAATGTAAACTACAGGTAACTAAGCTAAGCAGAATACTCTCAGACCCCCTCTAAATGAAGAAAAAAGAAGAGTTTTCAGAGAGTGATTCATCCCATTGCTTCAGTTTGGGATGTATCAGTCTGTACAGGTGCATCATTCTTTGGGTGGCTAAAAGGATGAGGAGAGCTAAATTCCACCCTCAGTCATTACTTTTTCCTTCTACTCCATAACCGTAGTCATTTCTAAACTGTTCAGCTAAAGCCGAATTAAAGAGTTAACAACACATCTTAAGGAAATTCAGGTATCCTTCAGTCATGCCAGAAATACAAATTAGTGGTGATGGACTTTCAACCTTTCCACAAAAGAGGTAATTTCAGGGACTGAGAAAAACAGACAATATAACATGCTCCTAGTAAATTACCAAGTGATCATGTACACATATAAATTACACTGCCCAAGCCAGAGGCAGTAGCATTGTGAAGAGAGCAGTGATGTGTTCACTCCGGAAGACAGGTCAACAAAGCAGTGAGCGTGGACTGCCTTAACATGTAATGATATGGCGTAGTTTGTAGAATTAGTGGTAAAGCAGTGATGGCTTGCATTATTGCATATTTTGACCTGACCTCCCGAAACAAAGAGCATGGTTGAGATACTCATTTTAACAGTTTTAATACATTGAATGTCCAGTGGTTCCTGATCGAGGACATGTGCTTCTAGGGATAAATTATTAATATATATCTTTTAAGTTGCAAATTTAATTTAAAATTCTCCTGTTTTCAAAAAGCATTACTGGGCTTGGGATTTTTTTTTTTTTTTTTAATTCCTAGGGAAAACCATCAGCAAAATCTGATTTGCTTTGTGGCAAAAATGTTTCAAAATTGCTTAATTTTCTTTATTTTATTTCAAGGTAACAGATTGCATCTTACAATTTACTTTTCAGTATGCTTAATACTTCTAATTTAAGTTTTCTGTATCGTTTTTAGATCAACAGTACTGTATTCTGAGAGAAGACTCAGCAAGAAGTACTGGTCTCATTTTATAAAAGAGGCAATGACAGATTTATGACTTTAATGCAAGAGCAAAGTTATCAGAAAAAGGCTGTGTTAGGACTGAGAATGGACCTTCTGAACTTAAATTCGTTGTTCCACTTTTTTTATCACTATGTCACCTTTCTTTTCCATATATTCCTTAGGCTCCCAAGGGAGTAAATTCATGCACACAGACACTAAACCACCACAGTCAGGTTTGAGATCTTTAAGGTTTGCCACACAGCAGTAATAGTAATAACCTATGCTGAAAAGGCCCTCGTATTTCTTCAGATCTCTCATCAGCACTTAACAGGAGGCATTTAACCTACATGGTATGAGACTGCAGGTTTCTGGAAAGCCTGTGTGTCTTTACTCCTAGGAAACTGAGAAAAGTATTACTTTACTTATCTCTGCAGTGCCAAATGCTAAATTCTTGGCATAAATATCCTGACAGAGATGGGCCATTCTCTACACTGTCCAGGCACTGGTAAATACTGTGCTGATGCATTTTTCTTCAAGCATCCAACTTATTTGCTCTTTGTCTTGTATAAAACCTGCTTCCAGTTCCTTCTTATATTTCAGCAGATGGCACTATAACTTAATTTCCTTGTAGGCTATCAATATCTGGACATTTAATTCAGCATCACTGAATATTGTTGTGTTTGTAAATTTTAAACGTCAAGAAGGCTATAGATAATAAAAATGAAATATCTAATTTGTTTATATTAATTTTCAAGGCCTTATATTATTAAAATATTTCTATTAAAATTATTATATTTATTAAAATATTTTAGTAGATATGAGGTTTGGAACTGTGTAAATATTATGTTGATTTTGGCAACTGTTAACTGGATGAAATGTTTCCCTTTTCGCTGTTCTGATCTAGTGCTTCTTAAAGGTAGAGAAGAGCCAGAATCCCAAACATCTCTTACATGCTGTACCCAAACCTTGTGGGGGGGAAAAAAAAAGGCAAATATATACTAATGCTTTGTTCTTGCAGATGCAGAATGCATCCATCTTCAGAAACTGAAGATCTGTAATGGCAGTACACAATACAAATTTACCTTTATTTTTCCGGTTAAAGCAATTAAAACATCTTATACTACAAAAAGAAATTTGTTTATTAAACATTAGGTTTTATTGCATATAGAGGGAGGTGAGTTATTTATACTTTACTTACACATCAAAGAAGTTACATTTTCTCAGTAAATACTAAATAAAAAAGTAACATCATTCAGAACATTCTGGTTTGATGGACTTGTAGTGAGAAAGATGGGAAATGTTTGCAGAAGGTTTCAATGTTTAGAGTAGTTTAAAACACAGGATGTAATCCTGAGGAACACAGTTTGTTTTATCTTCTCATTGTAAATCCCAAATTTAGGGCATCCAAGCCCAGTTACAACAGAGAGGCTACAGAAACATGTACTTTGCCATATTGATCTTGTTCCCTCTTCTACCTGTGTTCTCCTACAGAGTAATAATCTTGTGTCTGGGTTCTTTTGTGGGTCCCCTGAACCAGGTGAGGGTTGTCTGTCTGACAGTGTCACTTTGACCAGCTCTGTACTTCCTGGGTAATGTAGGGTGGATTTGATAAAAATAGTTCAATAACAATATTGTACTGGGCTAGCAGGATATGATATAAACATTAAGAAATTCCTTTTGTGAATTTAGATGGCATAATATGCAAGTGGAATGTATGCAACAAAGGAGGAGGTGGGAAAAACTGGTACTGAAATACCAGTGCATTTCACAGGATGAATTTCACATAAGACGGGCAAAATTAACTTGTCTTTCTCCCTTGCAAGGTTTTCTAGTCTGAAACTTCTTAAAATGCAGTTGTGGCAGGAGATTTGCTTTTTGAAAATTTTGCTAATGTTAGATTCTTTTCAATATAGACAGCCTAGTCTTTGCTTTTGTACTTCAAAATCAACCAGTATTATTCTGGAGCTAACTACAGCTATATGGTCCCCAGGGAAATTAAGATGGATTAGACCTTTTGTGCATCTATGTTCCTTTGTATTTCTCAATGTAATGATGTGTAAAAATATAAAAATATTCTGCAGTTGGAATGGACATCTTGCAACACAGTTATGATCTCTACTTCATCAGCAATTTAAGATTTATTTTCACTAGATAAGACATTGTGTATTTTAGAAGAACAGTGTTGATAGCAAAGCTATGGCAAAGGAGGTATGGTAGGCTGTAAAATAATGAAGACGCTTCTTTAACTGTCACGATTTTTCATGCTATTTATATAGAAGGCCAGTCTTCATCAAAATATGTATTTTCTGTTACTGAGTTAGATATATCCTAAGCTTGCAGTGCTCATCCTCTGTTTAAAACTCATGAGGAGGAGATCAAAAGAAATAAGTAAATCTCAGTGTTGTCTTGTGAATATTTCTTTTAAAACCTGTGCTCTTTCTTTTACAGTGAAAACTCATATGCAGCAAGGATTAATTTCTGTTGCTGCTCGTACGGTGATAACACATCTAGTCAACCACTTAGGCCACTATCCTATGAGCGGAGGTCCTGCTATGCTAACCAGTCAAGTGTGTGAAAACAATGACAATCCATACAGTGAAAGTCCTGAGCTTTCTCCTGAACTTTTTGAGAACCCAAATCTTCAATTTTTTGTGTTAAACAATACTTCCTTGGTGTCTTGCATACAAATCCAAGCAGAAGATGACATGCCTGGGGGAGGACTGTCTGCTGGACTAGCATCTGCTAATTCAAATGTTAGAATTATAGTGCGTGATCTCTCTGGCAAATACTCGTGGGATTCAGCCATTTTGTATGGACCATCATCTTTATGTGGATCTTCACAACAAGCATCTTTTGCACTTTCATTATCTCAGCAAGATAAACCAGAAGATGCTCTTTCATCTTTTGAGCATGTGGAGGATGTATCTGCAAGGGATGGAATTACACTCCAAGTAAAAAGGAAATTTAGAGACACTGTACCAACATGGGATACAATCAGGGATGAAGAAGATGCCCTTGATGAGCTCCTGCAGTACTTAGGTGTTACAAGCCCTGAATGCTTACAGAGAACTGGTGTCTCACTCAACATCCCTGCTCCCCAACCAGTCTGCATCTCAGAGAAACAGGAGAATGATGTCATCAATGCAATTCTGAAACAGCACACAGAAGAGAGAGAGTTTGTTGAAAAGCATTTCAATGATGTAAATATGAGGGCTATGGAGCAGGACGAGCCAACCTCACAAAAGTCACAGTCAGCATTTTACTACTGCAGATTACTTCTGAGTATACTGGGAATGAATTCATGGGATAAAAGGTAAAAAGACCCACAAATTAAGAACTTTCTTTTAAGCAATTGTGCTATTTCTGCCATTTTATAGTAGTTGATCACTGAGTTTGTTAAGCCAAAAATACTCAGGCCAGCTAATAAAAGAAGAGATAGCTACTAAGGGCAAAATGGCAGCTTTCTTCTGCATTTCAGCCTGTCATTTAGAGAGACAGGAAGGAGGAACCTGTTGCCTTTATTGTGATTTATCTTCTTTACTTAGAACAGTGTTTGAAGGCAAATTGAAGGAGTGATGTATTTTCTTTGCATCCCATGCATGTTCTGCAAAAATCGTTACCCTTCTATGCCAGAATAAGACTCAGAAAGTGTCATATTCTCTGCTATTGTGTCGCTGGACAGTGTCCTGCTGCTCTGTCTGTGAAGAGCATGCTTGCATGCAGCCTCAGAGCAATGCATCTGTGTTAGCTAATGAGAAAGATGTGTTCCCTACTAAGTAGTTCAGCTATCCTTGGGTATTGTTTGGGTATTGTTTAGAACAACAGGAGAGAAGCCATGTTCAGTTACAAAAGTAATGTCTCTGTTTACATTATTATTTGTGTGGGTGTGGTTAGGTGCATGTCTGCATATACCTGTGGGTATGTACAAATATTAACATTGCAGAATTTATGGGTCTTTCTGAAATCTTCTTTTCCCATTGCTGTCAAATCCAATATTAGAGTTATTTAAATATTTTCTTGCTATGAAGGGAAGTGGATATTCTCTAAAACAGAAATAATCTGTGTCACTGAGATATCACTGGAATCAGACAAAACTTTGGTGTTACAGCTCTTCTTATTTGGATCTTTAATTCCTCAAGGCAGTCTGGTTTTGAACAGTACTGCTCTTAGGCTCATTCCACTGTGTTTTGTGGGAAACATCTTAAGCCCAGTTGAAAATAAATGAGAACTGCCTTTCTTGCTCTAACATACTGCTTTGTTTTTTTCTTTCAATTGTTGCAGCTGGCTGGGTGACTACTGACTTATGCTCTGCTCTCTTCTGCAATTCAGAATAAGAAAAGCTCTGTGTTTAATGCACTAACTCCCTATAACAGTAGATTAATGGGAGCATCTTCTGTCACTAAGCATATATATCATGGCCTAGTAAAGTGTGGCAGCTTATATACGCATCAGAGAGTTCTGTCTGTTATTCTGTAGAGAAGAGATAGATCCCAGTTGGATCCAGAAGAAAGTGGAAAGAAATAAAGGTTGTAGTCATGGCTATAGTATAGAAGAAGATTTATGTAGAATATAGAAGATTTCCTAGAGTAAGAAAAATTGCATATATATTTTTTTAAAGATATCTTAATTTTTAAATATTTAAGAAAGGACTGTTGAAAAGGCAAAAGCATTTGTTGACTGTTCTTGAATGGACCTGGAAATGTTCTTGTACTGTTCTTGTACTGTTCTGTATCCATTGGTGAACAGGTGATAAAAGAGTTACAAATTTCTCTATTTAGAAGGAGCTTTCATCTCCTGAAGAAAAATGAGAAGTTACTTCGAGAACTGAGAAATTTGGATTCAAGACAATGGTAAATTCTTTTAATGACTGCCTACTTATTTAAGTGTGCCTTTATTCAAATGGCTCTAATTACATAGATGTGAGAGTTGAGCTGTGTTTTTAAATAGTTTTTTGAATTATTAATGTATTTTGCACTTTCTGTTATATTGAAGTTGCACTGGTGTTATTTGTAGAGTGAAATTCTGCAAGTAGAATACCACGAGAGAAACAAATTTCAAAATTACTTATAATTATGAGCATTTGTATATGCACAACATTGAATAGTTTTAAAACTTTGATAGATCAAAGTCTCCACATTTTAAGCTTTGGTTAATTGTTTAGCTATGTTCTAATGCTCCTGGTATTTGAAGACACAAACTCTAGTTGGAATTGGAACACAGAATTAAAAACTGAGTTATTTTTGTAGAAGTTGAAATTAAATCCAGTGGAGGTTTTAGAAGTGTGAGAAACCACCTTCAGTTGCTCCAATATCTAACAGCAAGCTGTGAACAGAAGACATTGCTATTTACTTAAAGGTTCTTCAATCGGTTGCATAAGCTGCAGATGCCACAGTGTTCAGAAAGCACTGCTAATAATGGGCAGTGCAGTGTGGATAATGCCTGCCTTACATTTGCCCACTTCAAAAGTCCAGGTGTTTCATTAACAATTGGTACAGCCAGCACCATGTTGCATCTTAGAAGTGATGAAAGGGGTAAATGCTGCTCCGTTACAGCAAAACTTTAGTCTCTAGAGAAGATGAGACTAGAAAAGACAGAATGGAGATATGAAAATATAGAGGGTACCCAAAGGAAGCCATATAGTTGCACATTAAGTCCACTATGTATTTTTTATGCTTTAAGAACCATGCTCTGTCTGTATTGTTTGAATATTTTGGTTTCATATTAGTAAAGGCACTGTTATGCAATGACCATTCTCTGTTTTACAGCCGAGAGACACACAAGATTGCAGTGTTTTATGTTGCTGAGGGACAGGAAGATAAACACTCCATTCTTACGAATACTGGGGGAAGTCAAGCCTATGAGGATTTTGTAGCTGGTCTGGGCTGGGAGGTATTTATTAAAACGTTTTTATCCTAGGTTTGTTTACAGATAAAATTACAAATCTCTTTATATATTGAGTCTTTGGCTCTTCAGCATTACTCACAAGCACTGAAATATACTTGTTTGAAAATGGAATGTAGAGAATTCCTGGTTTAATTTCACTAGCAGTACTAGCTATTTAAATTTAAGCTCTTCCAATTTAAGAAAGTTTGTGCAGGCATTCTTAAATGAGTGGTCCTGTACTTGGCTTTCAGGACTGATTAGGAGGCATCTTGATTTCCCTGTAAGCTTGTGAAGAGTTAAGTCCATTGAAGTTTGAGCTTTGATCAATTTTGGGACTCCAAAAAAGTACAAACAAGCAGCTTTTCACATACTCTCTCCTTCCTGCGTGCCTGGAGGCATGTATCAGTTCAGTCACTCCACCCTACTTCTCTTCCAGCAGTCAGAAATAATGTGATGTATCCCATCATCTGTGTGGACCTGCAGCTCTTTAGTCACTTGTTTGATACTGTTACAATTCTTTTTTGCATCCCTTTTTTCAGACCATACAGGTTTAATTACCACTGTAAAGTTCTGTTTAGCACTGTTGCACAGAATACAGTAATGGCTTTTGCTCCCAGCTGGCTGCATAAGAAGCTGCAGGCTTTTTGTTCCTCTTGTAACTTGTGCTCACCAGGAGTGTCCACATGAGTGTCTTGTCTTATTTGTTCTTTGCTGCTTAGGTATATAAGAGTATGTTTCTTTACTCCTTAGGTATGTAAGAGCACTACCAGATTAACTGTGTGGATAATGACTCTGACTTTTACACAGGAACAGAAGAAAACTGGTAGAATTCTGCTGACTGTCATGAACATAGATGTTTGTTTCCCACATTTGGGAGAAAACAAAAACACATTAGTACTTTCAAATATCCTTCATCAATGGTTTAATTCTCTTAGGCATTATTAGATAGTTTAAAGAGTTGGTAATTTGCATTAATATTCCATAATGAGACAGCTAATATTTTAATAACTTGTCGTGGGTTTACCAGGGCTAATTTTTTTCTAACTCCCCCCTCTACACAATTACTGTAAGTTGAGAGAGGTTTTATACAGACAAAACAGAGGCTTGACGTATTAAGATTTATTACTAGCAAGATAAAAAACTAAGGAATAATATATAATATATACTACAACAATTGTAATTAAGCTTGCTTATCTTATGAAGAGAATGTTAGGTTATTATTTATATAGTTCGGTTGGTCTCAGGTCCTGCAGTTTCTACTCCTCTGCCCCAGGAAGGGAAGGGAGGGGGAAAAGCCCCCTCCGTGGGCCTGGGCATCTGGCTGGGTGCCAGGTCTAAACCATCACAGGCATTTACAAAAACATCTCTCTCCCCTCTGTATCAGTCCAGGAGGAGAAAGTCTTTTCTTTTTGAAGCAATTCAGTAGCACTGTAAAGTCTTTCTTCTATTATCTTTAAGGCAACGGCTCCAATTTGGTGTAGCTGGAAATCTCTTTCTCTCTCAGCTGCACTCCGACTTCAGGCCTGGACCTGCTCCTCCTCCATTCGGGACAGGACCAGAGGCCAGCAGAGCACACCCGGGCTCCTGAAGTCTCCCATGGACTTCAAGGGAATACTTGTCACACCATGGTCTTCACCACAGTCACAGGGGATAATGGCTTTAAGTCCTTTTCCCTGTGCCTGTGGGATCCCTTCTGTGGACTACAGGGGGACGGACACCTGCTTCACCATAGTCTTCAGCCTGTAGACCTCTCCTAAATAGACCTCTCCTTGTGGGTTCATCCAGGACAACAGCTTTTCCGTTCTCTGCTGTCCTTTAGGGTCACAAGTAAGCTGCACCAGCATGGATCCCTCACTGGGACTACAAGGTCCTACCTGAAACAACTTGCTCCAGCGTAGGTTTCTCTCTCCATGGGCCACAGCTCTCTAGCAGGACTCTGCTTCATCTCAGGCCTCTCACGAGGGTCACAGCTTCCGTATGCTCTCATCTACTCCAGCCCAAGCTCCTTCATGAGCTGCTGAGAAGTCTCTGCATTACAGAAGCACCACTGGGAGTCAAACCCAGGATCTCTTATTATTAGTAATCTTCTACAGGTGGCAGGGTTTTTTTTAACTTTCAATCTTTCCCCTGCTGGAGGGAGAGAGGGGGGCTCTTCCCTTGCCTCGGCTCTTCTCCTGCTAGACTGACCTTGAAGTAGTTTCTGTTACCCTCAAGTCCTCCTCTGCTCTCCACCAGGGCTGGAATTCTTTTTGCAGCATGTTTCAGGTAGGCAGCTTCTCTCTAGAGTTGGTTTCTCCATTCTGTTACACGTCCCGTCTCAGGGGGCTTCAGTGCTACACCTGCCCCCGGCCAGGGAAGAGGGGCCTAGCCCCCCACTCGGGGGCTTGCTACCTCCCTCCTACATGGCTGCTTAATTTCTTCTGTGCAATCACCTTCTCTTCCGTTTTCTTAAATATGTCGTTAGCAGAGGCATTACTAAAACTTTTGATTGGCTCTTCTCCGGAAATCCACCTGGACCTGACTATCCCAGCCCAGGGGGGCTGGTAAACCCACGACCTATTTTAGCATTAAATTCTAGATCTTTTAGTATCAGAAAAACAAGCATATCCCATGCGGGCAAAGATTAAATGTATTTACATATATATAAAAAATATATATTTCAAGTATATATCCGAGATAGAACTTTCTGTAGTCACTGTTTTAAAAGTAAAACAGCACATTAAGCATGCTCATTTCTTTCAGTGCCAGACTATTCCCCATAGAACTAAGACTTACAAACTTATTTACAAATTATCAGTTACTTTCCTGAGATTTGTTTTTTATATTCACAGAATGAAAATTTCTAAAAAATATATATGAAAGGTAACAAGACAATGTAAAACTGCCTGGCTCTCATACAGAGTTTCTTCTCAGAGCTCAGGTCAGGGTTGATGCAGTATCACAGAATTTTTAAAAATTCAGAAAACACACATAAGTGACTACACTCAAGTGATCAGTGAATAATACAGTAAATATTTGCACTTTCCTGTTCTCCAACCTCATCTTCCTAGCAGCTTCTGTGGTGACCATGGCATGTAGAATGCTACTGCACTGCAGTTGATTTCCAGACTCACTAGGCAGTGAGTCTGAGCTCTTTCAGAAAAAAGCATAACTGTACTGTTGTGAAAATAATCTTCACTTTAAAAGTTCAGTTGAAAGTGCATTTTAAAGCATAAAGAATGTATTTATCACCTGATAATTTCTTTCTTGTAAAGTTTCTTGGACTTTATTTCTAGGTAAATCTCACAAATCATTGTGGCTTTATGGGAGGACTGCAAAAAAACAAAAGCACTGGATTGACCACTCCATATTTTGCTACCTCAACAGTAGAAGTAATGTTCCATGTGTCAACAAGAATGCCTTCTGATACAGATGACTCTTTAACGAAAAAGGTGGGTGTCTCTAAATAACAGTTTCCCTTGGTAATACACCCAGGGCAATTAGAGTCAAAGAAAATCCAGTAACTTAAAAAAACCCCAAAACATAAAATATCATAACATCTTTACCTACTAATAATTGGTATTTTACTAAGTAGCTCAAACTGTATAGATTTTTCTCTACCAATTCTAATTTTACCATACTGGTGATTTTTGCTGTAATTGCAACTGTTGTCAGGAACATATGTAAAGTGTGGAAAAGTGCAGGGAGGTAATGGTTGCTGTAGAAGAAAAAACATCAAATCTGAATGATGTTTTAGTACTTTGAGACCTTAAATGCCAGTTAATAAATACGTGGTGAGTACTTTTGAAGATGACTTTTATTTCACTTAAGGGTCATGTTCTGGCTATTAAAATAATTTTCCCTTTAAAAAATAGGTCAAAATATTAAGACAATATTTATTGCCTATAAGGTATTTTGTCTTGAAGCAGACACAGATGCTCAACACTGATATGATCTCTTATAGCTGCATTAAGAAAAAATGGTTTTCTGTATTGGTATTTTTTTCTTTAGAATTTAATAAATTCCACATTAGTGATAATAAGTTACAGTTTCGAACATGTGTCCTATTATAAATGAACAATTAGCTATCATTAGACTGTCCCCCCGTCCTGCATACATACATCTTCGGATGTGCTAATCCATTCAGTAGACACGTTAATGAGCACTGGTTGAAGTGTAATATTGAAGGAACTGAAGCTGGTTGACCTCAGCATGGAGTTTAATACTTGTAATTAAATTAGAGAGTAGACAGTTAGTAAAGAGAGAAATAGCCATGCCTCTGGCAAGCTTCATTTATTAATGACTTTTTTGTTCTTTGTGTTCCACTTGAAGAAAAAAATATTATTGTTCTTATTATAGACTGAGTCCTAAAATCTCACTGTTACATCTTAGGTTGGTTTGGTTGGTGTGGGGTGTTTTTTAATTAAAAATGGTTTTGGTTGTATGCCTAAGATGCTGCATCCTTTCTGTTCTTTATTTCCTGAAGTAGAACCAGGACAGTACTTAGGTTGTTAAATGATTTATAAAAGTGGTTTAATAGCAAAAATAACTAATTTTAAAATAATATTGTTGCTACTGTTTCAGTATAAAACAATGTGTATTTATGTTTCTAGGTGACTGGCTTCTTTTTTTCTTAAACAGAAACTGGGTTTTATAAAACACAGCTTGTAATTATCCTTACAATGTTTGTTTATAATCTGTTTGAATTAGAGCATTACAAAGCGTTGACAAGGGGAAGGATGGGTCACAGTGAAAAATAATTAATAATGATTAATTTGAAAATTCTGTGGACTTCAGCAAGATTTTACATCTGTTTCTAGGAGCGTGTCAGAATGAGTGTTTTAAGTTGCTCAAAGAATCACCAGCAAAGGCATTGGCAAAAACAGGTTTAATATTAAAATGAAAGTGCGACAAAGTTCGTTGGCTACTACAAAGTTCAGTCTACTACTTACGGTTAAAGCACACAGAGAAAAATCAGACTAAAATCTAAAATTAATCAATCTAAGCTAAAATGAACCAAATATGATCTGTGTGGAGGCTGGGTATGAAAAAAGAGTAAGGCTAAAAAGCAATGAGGAAGATCCTCCCATTGAATCACAAAGTTCAGAGTGGAACCTCTTGCCAAACTTAGCCACAGATTTGAACAAAGGTTTAGGCCTAAAGGTTTTAACAGCACTTAAACTTAACAGCACTTAAGCAACAACCTAGTTTAAATTAATTTAACAAAAGATTCCATAGAACTTACACTAAGCACAACAGTAATTCGCTTATAGGCCTACCTTACTTATGAATCTAAGAGAGCAGCGTTCATAGCACATTTGCTACAGCATATTCACAGTCGCACACACGCAGACCTAAAGGTACAAGGTATATACCTGTGAGAAATTCTCCTCAAGCTCAGTGAAATACTCGCGTTGGATGCCTTTGCATTTTCTCAACAGGTGAAGGCTTGATCCTTGGAGAGTGGGATATCAACCCTGGCTCTATTGGTGGCTGTCCTCCAAGTGTAGCAAACTTGAGAGTTCGCTGGCTCTGAAAGGGGTCCCACTCAGAGGGACATTGCTGACTTCAGCCCACTGGTGGTCTAGGAGAGTTCAAAGGGTCTCTCTTAGGACTGCTATTTATGGGATCATAAGTGAGTTGGCTTTAGTCATAGTAATTTTCCATCCTGTCCACAATTCGGTTTGGTAACTGTTTTTGAAAGTTCAATTACAAAAATGGTGTTCCACTTGAGTTGTATTCAGGCAAGAAAAATAAGCTTCCAAGGCTGTTTGTTATAAAACAGGAGCTTGTTAGACAGCATAAGTTTGTGGTACCAGACAGTGTTTCTTATAAGCTCAAGAGGAGCTTAGCCCAGGTACTGTTAGGCCTAATAAGCACTTCTAAGATAGTGCCCAAGGAGAGGGGAGGGAGGGATGCATCACCACAGAACACCCTGGATCTGCATATAGCTGTTCCTGCCAGGCAAGGTTCAGTGCTGGTCCAGACCTCCTGTGTCTCATCTTGTGAAAATTGTGTCAGCTGGACTTCTTAAAAACTCCAGCTTGCCCCAGGCCTAATTTTCTCCTCCCTTACCCACAATCTCACTCATCAGTAATTTGGAATATTTGAAGTCTGTATGGATATGTAGAGTGTATCAAAAGATTGGGATTATATTTGTGGCTGAGCTACTGATCAACTGTTTATTTAAGCTATTTTATTCCTCTCTGACTTTCTTTCCTGTTCTTCCTCAGTGTTTCGGTTTTGTTCTTTTTCAGCATATTTTCCCAAGAACGGAGGCCTGTGAGCCTCTCTTTGTCTCCACCCTTCCCTAACACCTTTTGGCCCATTCCAATCGAATTTAATAGAGACGTGTTTCAGAGCTGTTCATTTCATGTATATTTAACGATGATAGTCTAAGTAAAGGAGATAGAGGGAGTGACTCTTGTAGTACTTCTACTCAGCAAGTAAAGTCTGCATGGGAAGAAGCAGTAGATATCAAGGAACCAGCACCAGAGAGAGATGTTATGAAATTCATCCCAAACTTGAGAAAAGCATCAACTGAAGTTTACATATTGGGAGAAACCAGCAAGTGGTATCAGGAGACATGAGTAGGAAAACAGTCTTAGTTCATATACTAGTTCTGCAACTACATGTGATGCTTGAACTGAACACATCAGCAAAAGGAATGTGTTTTATGAAAAATCCTGGTTAGCTTACAGACACTATATCAAAATTATTTGAGAGCCATGTGAGTACTAAGAGTTGTAATTATTCTGAGTGCATGTACTGTTTGTGACCTCGAGAGAAACTTGATATTTAAGCTTCTTTACAGGTCTTTCATGTGATTTTTTTTTTTGTCTGTTTTATTCAATGGGAGAAAAACAAGCAAACTTGCAGTAGCTGGCTTTGAACTGCTGCTGTTTTTTATTTTGTAAATATGCCTAGAGGTACATGATAGGTTCATCTTATAAATGGAAAATAAATTAAATTAAAGCAAAACTTCTTCCTGCCAGTTGAGCCACTGCAAAATCAAGATTCTCCTGTTTCAGGGGCTAAGCCATTTTTAAACTTATTTTCCATCAGTCTTACAAAGTAGTAAATAAAACTTTAAAGAGTCTTGATACGTCTGAAGTCTTTGTGTCTGAAGATGTGAACAAGAGCAAAAAAAGACATGAATTCAAGAACTCATGAAAATCTTCTGAACTTAACATTGAAATGCATATATAAAATAGATATTTAATTTGCAAATAGTAAATTAAAGGCTTAATGCTGATCATGCAATCCATTCTGGTTTTTTTATAATTAAAGGTTAGAGTAAAAAATATTTACACTACTCGGTTCACAGAATGAGGAAGCTCATTTATGTGCCTCTACAGCCTATCACCTGTCTAGTTCCTCCTGCCTTAGGAGGATCTTCCTAGAGGAGTGAAGGCATTGTAAGTGAGATATTACACACCTAGTATGTAAATAAAAAGTAGTAATGTTGCTAATGATTGGAATACTAATTCGTCTTGAGCTTTTGGTGTATTATGCTGTTCTAAGTTGTGCGTGACATCATCCAAACCACATAAAAGGTTTACAGCTCCTGGCGTTTGTAGCCGGGGGGGGTGGTTTATTGTGTTATTAACATGTAATGGGAACTTAAGGTTTATAGTTGTAAATTATTAGTAGAGGATTTTTTGGAGTTACAATTGGATACACATGTTGCTTAAAAAAACCCCAAACAAACAAAAAACCCAAACACACCATTGTTGAGACAAAGTTTTGTGAAAAATTCATCTAGAGGGTACATACTCTGTAGACAGTGTGCTGCTTACATTTAATGGACAAAAGTAGCTGCATTAAGCCATTACTTCAGATATCTCTGCTCCTTCTGTTCTTTTTATAATAAACACTTTCATTTTTGAAGAAGAAAAAAGTTGAGGCTAGCTGTTGTGTCAGAAGAAAATATAATAGCCTTTTTTCTCCCTCCTTTAGGTAAGTGCGTATTAGAAATTACAGTAATTTTGGCAAGAGTTCAAGGGTTAATGCAACAGATAAATAAAAAGAATTTTCTGTAAATTGAGCCCTGCATTATTTCACTTGTCTTGCCTTTCGAAACCTAACTCATTTAATTTTAAAAAGTAAATACTTAAATTCTTCCTGACAGTGTGCTTTGCTTTTACTATCGTTTATTACTTCAATTATACTTGGTATCACTTAGAACAATCTGCCATTTGGAAATTTCAGTATAGCCTGCAGCTTCGTATTAAGTCTGGCTGCTATTGTAACATGTACAGCATATGACACTAATGTATCAGAATTAGATTTGATCATCCCTCCTGGTTATATTTATTTCACATTTCTTTTGTATTCAGTTAACATAAATGTATTAGGATAGCTGACACATGATGATGGCTATAGAGTAAGAATATTTTAAAGTATTTTGAGTTAAATCTGAAATTTCAGGTAACCTAACAGTTGGTCATTTTTATATATTTGCTCTAATGGAGTAGAGTTTCAAAGTTAGCCTAAAAAAATCTGTTTGTCTCTGGTATCTCCTCAGGGCTGTCTTCCCGACACCGCAGGTTTAAAATGTCTAAAACAGAGCTCTTAATCTCTTTCTCATTGCCACCTTTCCAGATCACCACAGATAACACGACCATTGTGCCTGTCACTTGTGCCCACAGCCTGAAATCATCTTTAATTTGGTCCACTTTCTGGATTCTTACATTCAGTCTGTGCTTAAGACTTCTTTTTCCTACCTAACATTTCTTGCAACATAGGCTTTTCATAAAATTTATCTGCTATATCATAAACTGTTGTTTAATCCCTGGACCTTCCTTTCACTGGCCTTGACACTTTGAGTCTTGAATAATGCTGAAGACCTTTTTCATGTCTTTTGCACCTTTTTACAGCTTCTTTGCATTTGTTCAGCTCCATTTCGTGTCTTGCCTTATGCTTAGATAATAAACTCTCCGGGGCAGTTTGATCTGTGTTTAAAGTATTAGAATACTGGTGTGTAACCTATACTTCCAGGTGTTTCAGCCATAATGTCTTATTAGTTACTTGAAGTATAACACTATTTTAGCACATTTTATTATTTATATTGTTACTGTGCCTTATCTCTGGTACTGACTTGCACTTTGTTATGCTTACTGTGAGGTATGCACATATGAAGTTGTAAATTCAGGAACACAAGGTCAGGAAATGAATGTGAAGATGTAGTGGCTCACACAACTGATAGTGAGTTTTGAGTAAGCATTAACACAGAATGCAGTCCTGACACCTGTCCATTCCATGGGCGCAAAATCCCATTCTCTTAGATAACACTGGGACCACACCTTGGGAAACCATGTTTCTGGCTGTCCTCAGGGTTTCAATGTGAAGAGGTGGTTATAGTTCGATGTCTTTGTCCTACTTTGTCCAGGACACTGATTTCTGGGATGTTTCCAATTCAGTACAAAGATACAAAGAATCCAGATTAAAGTTGAAAGAGATCAGGTTCTGGTTCTCCTGTGATGTAATAATCACAGTGAATTATGGTTTCTACAATTGTTTGTTGTGCTTGCAGGAGAGATTGGTTGTGGAGCACTACTCAGTTAAAAGATCCTTCAATAGGGAACTGAACAATTGAGAAGACAATCTGAAATTCTTCTTTCTAAAAAGTTTATGCAAAACCTAGCAGACCTGGGAAAGCTGTTCAAGGTAATTTCAGGTATCAGATCTCTTCCATGACTCAGGTGTTGTTGAGGAGTCAAGTTACCGCCATTCAAGCTTTCTCATAACCTTTGCTTGCTGACCAAGCTGAAGACATCTGACAGAAGCAACAAGGAGCACTGTGTTAGTGTGAGAGCTTCTTATGATCTAATCTTGAAGAAGGAAACAGAATGACTTTCCAGAACTTAGTTATTCTTCAAACATAAAATCAGCAACACCAAATCTTGTTTACTTATCTATTATTTTTGTAAGTTGTCTGACCATCCATAGGGGAAACAAGGTTTTGATCTTTGTTTTGATCCTGAGTACTTTACATTTTGTTATAAACCGCCATTCGTAGTTTATACCATCATCCACCTACTTGCACCAGCAGATTTTGACTCTTAATCCATTAAATGTCACAGAGATACCATTCTACATTTTAGTCAAACTCAGTCATTGCCAGATCATTCTCAGTAGTAATCATGGGGTGAAATACATCTGATAGGGCCTGGAACTCTTTCAAATAATCTGATTAATTTTCCTTTTTCTCTGAAGAAGTTTTTTTCTTTTAGCATGGAATGTATTCTTATAAATCTATGGGGGTATAAAGCAAACTTTGAAATTGGAGAGAAAAGTCACTAATGGCTTTGATACCAAATATCCAAAAATATGTGTCGCTTGTCAGTAATCCTTCTAAAATAACCACCCAGTACACCTCTATCACACCAAAATCTATATAGTCTAATGTGAAAGCATGCATCAGTAGTGATGCTCTGTCCTGGTAGCTTTCTCTGAAGCGCAAGAACTGTTGTCCTGTCTGATTAGCTGCAGGTGTCAGTAACAGGTACACAGGGGTAACATTTGAGAAATGAAATTCAGAGGCAGTGATGCACTCAAGAAGCTGCAGTAGCTAAACTCTGTATGGTTTTGATTATTTCTTTGGCATGTACACTGTCACCATCACTTGTTTCTAATAGTCTGTGAGCTTTTTGTCTCCAAGTCCAAAGATGTTAAGTAAAGGAGGAAATAATTCTTTTAGTAAATAGTTCAATATTGCTGAATTAGGAATAGTGCAGTGCAGTGATGGGTGTATTGCTTTTTGGCAGTGAGTTCAGTCAGTGCTTCAGATGGCCATCCCTCAACCTACGATCGTGTACTTTTTATACATTCCACAACATTTCATGTCCCAACTGATTTGCCTCATGCTTTCTCTTTGCCTAGGCAGCATCATGCTCTGTGAGCTTTTCACTGGCTTCTAAGTGTGAGCCCATCAGTCCCTGATAGCCTATCATTGTCATATTTCAACAGCTAGTTGGACTGTCACTTCACTGAGGAAGCAAAATGAGAATTTTTTTTTTTTTTTTTTTTTTTACTTAATCTGGGTTGCAATTTCTCACTGACTTCTCTGGTGATAAAGCCATTTAAGAAGGCAACAACCCTACTTTCTGCTCCTGTCGTGCTTCCAAAAAGGTGCCAACAAGTTGTTTTCTTGGGCTGTGTTTGAGACCAGTACAGTTGCATGAGCTGAGTTTAAAACTTGGGGTTTATTTTCCCCGCTTGGATCATGTCTTTGATCCATTTTGAAAATGGTCTCATGTATGCCTGGAGAAGAGGAGATGATTAACTGTGGCAAAGAGAGGAGGCCAAGGATAACAGTTTATTAGACAGTGATGCTAGAGGAGAATGAAGTGAAGCCAAATCTTGTGTAAACTGAAAAAATAGAATTCTGCCGTGATGAAAATCAATGGAAGAGTCTGTTCTGGTGCCAAAGTGCAAGGTTTCTTTAATTAACATTTTGCTACAAAACAAAAGGGTTAGAAGGAGAAGTTGTTTTTCAGGTAATTTTGGGAGTTGGGGTGGTTTTTTTGGTAGTGTATTTTGAAGTTCATCTTAGCAAGTATGGAAGTACTCCAAGCTATCACCAGGAAAAAACAGCTAAGTGTGCTTCATATCACTCTCTTATCACTCTTACTGACTTTATTGCTCTCTACAAGTAACCAAAAGGAGGTTGTAGGATATGGAGGTAAGTCTCTTTTCCTGGGGAACAAGAGTCAGAACTAAAGGAAATGGCTTCAAGTTACACTAGGGGAGGTTTAGATTGGATATAAGGAAAATTTCTTCACAGAAAAGATTGTCAAGCATTGGAACGGACTGCCCAGGGAAGTGGTGAAGTCACCATCCCTGAAGGTATTTAAAAGATGTTGTAGATGTGGTGTTTGGAGACATGGTTTAGTGGCAGTGTTAGGTTAACAGTTAGACTTGATGATCTTGGAGATCTTTTCCAACCTAAATGATTCTGTGATTCTTAAGATAGGAGAGGTTCAGGCTCTCAGAGCAGTTCTGCAATTAGTTGTCTTTTATGATGCTCATCATCGTTACATGTTATCCAAGGTTTCTGCAGCTGCTATTTGTGTGTTGCACATCAGTCATTCAGGTTGCTGCCTGGTTTTATTCTAATCTAGTAAAATAAAGCTCAGTGTAGTGAATGTTGGTATAACCAATTCTTTTGTTGAGTTGGCACAAGAGCACCCCTAACTAAGTGTTATTCAAAATAATTTAGCCATCTACACAGGAGGAAAGAACAACTCACTTCAAAGTCACTGTAGCCATTGTAGATTAGATGTATGTATGACCTGGTTCAGGCAAAACAAATTACTTGTTGAGCAAACTTGAAGGAGGGTATTGATACCATCTGTCCTTTGCCCAGTTCAACAATGAAGAAAATCCTTCTTTCTTAGAAATGCAACCCTTGTTTTCAGTGTGATACAATTTGAAGCTAGAAGAGATGAGATGAGACAGCTTCTTTTTTTTTCTTTTCTTTTTTTTTTTAAGTCTGCTACTGACGAGTGGTACAAGCCTTCAGATAAGACCAAGGTAGCATTCCAGGAGGTTTTGTAAAATAAAAAGTGAATACTTGTAGTGAAATTTCTCTGAACACTGTGTATATGTTTTGCTATTATTTAAAGTTCAATTGTGTTCTGAAAATGAATATGGCAAATTGTTGCCTTTTTATATACAGTAGCTTTTTGTACTTGCCCAAATTGGTATCTGTATGTTACGTGTTAACAGCAGTTCACAGTGCAGTCCTTTGAATAACATCAAGGTGATTGACAAACTCCTCCTATCTAAAGCTGTGGAAACAAACTGAAAACTGGGTGTGAAGGCAATTGTCAACTGTAACTGGTGATGCACTAGGAGATAAAAAAGAGATTCCAGATTGAATTTTCAGAAATAATGCGTACTGGAAAGAATCTGATGTTTAATAGTCTGAATGTATTTGATCAGTATACATAAAACCTCTCTGCATAATGTGAACATTTGTTGTCAGATGGTAATGTTTAGCAGAAGGAGCATTTTGGAGCTTCAGTGCAGATAATTCCAGAATGTTCAAGAAATTCCTTAATCTGGCTATATGATTACATCTGAGGATACACCACGGATTTTGAGGAACTCATTTGGCCATTCTGAGCCAGATCAAGAGCCATTTTTAAGAGGTTTTTTTTGGGAGTGGGGTGCTATTTTTACAAAGTTATACTGGTTTCATGGGAAATGAGCATCTAGTTTAGTTAATTTGGGGGCTGTGGAAAGTGCAGTAGCTATTCTCCTTTAAAAGATTTTTGTTTATGGTAGACAGTTTGGAATTTGGCTAGAATTATGAGGTTAAGTGCTCATATACCTAGCTTTTAAAAAGACGTTCATTCATATGCTTAAAAAGTTCATATAGAATTTAGTAATTTGCTGCCTATCAGTGGTGAAAGCCTGGAACACATTTTAGTAAATCAGGTTGAACCACTTTGCATCCGTGAGATAATATTAACAGAATTTTAGCTTTCAGTAGAAAACATTCACATATCTGTTCATTTAAACAGAAATTGACAACAGTATGTAAAAATCTATAACACAAACCAATACTGTCAACTAATATTCACACTGATATTGTAAAAGAACTATAGTGCAATTTGGTGTTTTTTACTCATTTTCCTTCATTTGTTTTTTAGTGGGTTTGTCCTTTTGAAATATGTACATTTTATGTAGCTGTATGGCTATGGAATATTAATTAAGGCTATTTAAACTAATAGGTTTTTATCCCTGATCTTCTAGCTAAGGCATTTAGGAAATGATGAAGTACACATTGTCTGGTCAGAGCACACTCGAGATTATAGAAGAGGAATAATTCCAACAGAATTTGGTGATGTTCTTATAGTTATCTATCCCATGAAAAACCATATGTTCAGTATCCAGATCATGAAAAAGCCTGAGGTAAGGGTTTGTTTTCTTCTGTGTTTCCTTCATATGCTTAACATGACCTGAGTTTTGTTTACATTGGTATGATAGATTGATCCAACAAAGTGATGTCTTGAGCACTGATAGTTGCAGTGGTTGTAGGAGGAAAAGGAAGAGCTCAGTGAGTACAATGTGTAGTAAAATCAGTACTTGAAATTGCAGAGGCCTAATCCTGTAAAGCATATCTGCTAACGACATAATCTGAAAAAAAGCTAGAATATTCTGCATAATAATTTAAATACTAAAATAAACTTGCCAAACCTTTTTATCAAATTTTATACGTAACTGAGGTAGTTGAATAATGCTCCAACTTCCTCCATCCATGTCATACTCCTCTTTCTTCCTCTCAAAGCTAGTTATCACTTTCTTCTTGACTCTGCACAAGAGTTTGGAGATTATTCAGTAAAGCAAGACCATTCAACCCCTAGGCATATGAACACACATGCTTTCTAATGACTGTTCCTCAAATGTCAGTGCTGACCTTGTTCTTAAAACTGGTTTAGGGTAGTGAACGCTGACTGAGTAAAAGTAGTCATGAGTTCTTGTACTACCTAACTTCTGTATGTGATGTCACTGGCCATGAATTTCTATACTTTAAATATTACTAGAAGCACTGATATTAATAAATGAGGTATATGACAGAAACCTCTTCATGATGACTACTTCTGTGTGGTGATGGGCATGAAAAGATATTCAGTTTTGTTATTACTGACTTACATTTTTAATTACTAAGTATATTCCTTCTTTTACTACTTTAAGTACAAGTGGATGGATTATTGGGAGCATGCAGGTTAAGAAGGAAAATGAATACTGTTGAAAACGGGGATTGTTGTTAGTCCAAAAAGAGGTTCTTGTACCTGAAAAAAGAAGTGCCTTCCATCAGATTTCAGTATTCTCAGAACTACATTAAATGATCACAAAAAAAATAGAGGGATCAAAAATTCTTTTGCAGCATTGGTTTCATCTTAGCAGAAAGAATATTTATTGTATGCTCTGCTCTGTTTGCTGAGCTGATGCACAAATTTTGCAGCTCTTGACCTGCTTTATGTCATCAGCTTCAGAACTTTATTCAAATGTACAGGAAATGCAGATAGTTAATACCGAGTGGTTATGGTTTTTTTAATTGCAGAATGATGCTTGATTAGAGAAATCGTGCCAAATAGAGCATTATGCCAAAACATAACATCTCTCTGTTCTGTATACCACTTGGGTGCTACCTGTACTAAATATTGAGGTTTTCTACTGATATCACAAATAACGTTTTGCACTTAGGGTCCAAAGAGGCCAAACTTTCACCACAGATTTCTGCTGTAAAGGGCTTACAGTCCATTTGTATAGATAATGTAGAAAGGAAGACTAGATAGAATAAAAGAAAATACAAGGTGAGGGTCAGTGCACCAGTAATTGTATGACAGTTGCACATTGAGTTGGTCCTTATGAACATGCTAGTATCTAAAACCATAGTACATTCTATTTTAAAATTTGAGTAACTATTCCTTTTGCTTAGTGCCACCTACAATATTGTCAGCTAGCCTTTCAGCCTCATAAACATCATATGCATGACTCTTCCTAGGATTTTGGCAGCAAATGTTCAAAATGATCTTTGATGAGACATAGTATTCAAATAGTTGGTTAATTTTCTTCAAATCCTGTGTTATCTGTTGCCAAGGATATCAAGCAGTTATATGGCTGTATATTTCCACAAGAGAAAAGGTCTGACATGTAGCGTAATGACTGCTTTGATTATCTAGCAATGAGGAGGGAAAAAGAAATATATTTGAGTGCTCTATTGTTAATGTTGATTGCTAATTGTTACAGATAAGATCTTGCTTTATGTTGAACTTCTAAATTTTTTATTCAGGTTCCATTTTTTGGTCCACTCTTTGATGGTGCTATTGTGAATGGAAAAATTCTGCCTATTATGGTTCGTGCAACAGCTATAAATGCAAGCCGTGCATTGAAATCGTTAATCCCATTATACCAAAACTTGTATCCTTTCACTCAAGTGGTTTCCAAGGCATATACATTCCCTTGCAGTTCTACAGATATGACCTTCATGTTTTCTGTAATTTTATTTTTTTTGTTGGATTAATATAGGGAAAATATTTTTTTAATGGTGATGGTGCCTGCCTTTAGGGAACTTAAACCCATAGAAGAGTATTCAGACGAAGACCATCTTTTTTTTAACTAAAATAATAATAGATTCAGCACTGAAAAATTGCTTGTTTCTGTTTTATTATGTGCACTTATCACTTTTTGTTAAGAAAATTATTTTAATGATCATTTTGTGAGTCGTCTTTCTAAAATAGCAATGTCATGATGTTAATGATCTTTCCTTCCTTAAATACATCGAGTATTTATCCAGTATTACAGAGACTTAGTTTTATTTTCCAGTTTCAAGAATGCTGCTTTCCTTCCAGATGAATTTGTTAAATTTTTGTCATATAGATTTTGTTATTCATCTCAGAATACCAACTTGTTGTCAAAATGATGTTAGTGTCCTTGTAAATGTGTCAGAAAAGGCTGTCTTATTCTTGTTGTTGGAATTGAAATTGTAGTTCTCTGGAAGGGCTGCTCTTGAAAGAAAAGATTTATCAACAGAAATTAAAAAGTATAAGGTAAGTCATTCACTTATACCTCTTCCCTTTTTAAGATTGAGTTGTATTATATACATGTTAGTTAAATCAACAAGAATATACTATTTTTGAATTTAATAAATTGAAAGATAAGTTTAAATTTTAATCCAAAAGAAATTCTGGGTTTAATTTCCAACCAAGCTGTAAATACTAGTATTTGTCATGTGACAGATTGCTGCTAAAATAGTCTGTTTTTCTCTGTGGCTGACTGTTAATACTTGTGGAGTTTCGGATTAGATATGATGAAATGGATTTACAGATGAATGATGGATGTGTTTTAAGTGATCACATTAAGTGATGTTTATGCCATTTCTGTAGATGACAGATGTTGATTCATTGTATTTTTATGTTTGGAAAGGTCTGATCTTTTTGTCATTACTCAAGTAGCTTAGTCAAAGAATTTAAAATGTATTATCATCATCATTATACCATGAGAAATGATGGTTTATAGCATTATATTGATGTATAGTGATGAGCAATTGGAGAACAATTTACTTTGAAACAACACTTTCAGTACAAACCCCCCTCCCCTCCCTCAAGCTTGTATATTTAAACTTCTTTACAGAATATGAAAGTTGTAATAAATTCCTTGGACACAGCTTGCCAACTCAGTGTCTAGGAATTGGCCAGTTCCACAGAGCTGTGCATTGCATTTTTAATTCAGTTCTCGAAATCGTACTTTTTGATATGAATCAAAGCACAGCATGTCATTTATTACATAATGTGGCTTCACTAAAATGTTGATGTGTCTCCTAATATGGTTAACATGGTAACTGGAAAGTGTTATGTGTATTTGATATTAGATGCACTGGTTGGTGGGTTTCACATCATCACTTGGTTATGAAGCTTCTGAAGTACCAGTTAATTGGGCACTGATGTTAAAGGGTGGCTTTGTGAAGTAGTTGGTGGAATTCTTTTTCTATCTGCCTTGGAGTATCTTATATTCAGTGTTTAAATTAAAATTTAAATTAAATTTAAATTAAAATGGATTGTGAAAAGTTCTTTAAAAGGTGTTTGCTTAATGTGAAATTAGAAGAAACTCTACAAGCTTCCCTGCCTTGAATTAGGCTATGGTGGAGTCAGTTGTGTCAGGGGAGAACAGCAAAACCTGTTAAACTTCCAAGTCTGGCCTAGCTCTTAGGGGTTTAAGAACCTTTTGGTTAAAAATGTCATGGACATGCTCGTGCTCTTGCTGTTCAAGCTGTGGCCAGACTTGAGGTCAAGAGGGAATTTTCCCTCATACAAGAATGGCAAAGACTTGATGTTTCCGGTAACATGGACAAGGTCTGTTATCTAGGAACATTTGAAAGTTGAATCTAATTATGTTCTTGCAATAGCGGGGAATTGAAGAGGTCAAGAACTGTCTTTATTGTCTCATGCTTTTTTGCTTTGGGATATTTTAGCTTTGGCTGCAGGAGTTCACTACTGGCTTTTAAGTTTGCAGTGGACCGAAGGGTGTGGAGAGCAGACGTATTTTATGGTCTGTGCTTAAATAGCTTTTCTGGAAACCCTGCCAGACTTAATGTCTCTTGCAGAAGACAAACAGGATTCATTGATCAAGGTGGTCTTTCCTTGTGTTGGAGTGTTGCTGGAGCAAAGAAGAAGAGGGCTCAGAGTGATGAAAACAATACATTCAAAGAGGGAGGGAAAAGGGAATTAAAAAGTTATTTTTCAGAAGGTACACCAAAAGCAGAGTCCACGCTGGAAAAGTGAAGCTGATAATCAAGCATTTCCACAAATCCAGAACCATAATGGTTTCAGTGAAAGAGAATTCTGAAGTGATCTGCTTGAAATTAATCTTTGTTTACTTATTTATGAGTATCTAATATACTGGGGCAGTGCTAGTTTATTAGGAACTTTGATGGTGCTTAGTGGAAATCCAGTTGAATGTGGATCTTGAGGGTATAAGAGTACTTGAGACATGTAGTCCTTGAAACGTGTTTTATGTGACATTTCTGTATTAGCTCTTCTTTTTACAGTACTTGACCAGCAGAAATCATTAATTTAAAAGACTGCATCAGTGTATGAGTGTCTCCCTACCTGCAGGGGTGTGGTTTGTTTCATGGTGCTGTATAATACTTGGTGGGCACCTTTTGACTTAGTAGGGAGTTAAAAACATGCATAGGTCTGTGTTTATCTTCTTTTGAAGAATGTTTGTAATGTCACGTTGTAGATCCTTGCGGTAATGGATCACAGTAAACTCTTAGTTAAACTAGGACTGTGTTGATCTGCTTGTGTATGGGATGGGCAGAAATTGGCACTGGGTTTGGCCGTCCTACTTCCAAGAAGAGCTTATCCATCCTCAGAGACAGTGCATTTTCTAAGTGCAGACCTGACTGAAAAAAATCAGCTGTCATTTGTAATCAGCAGGGATATTCAGTCCTCTTCATGTAACCTGATTGCAACTTTTTCCTTAATGCGCTGGTCTGTTAATCACAATGTGGCAATGGGTGGTACATGTGAATGGTATAATAATGGTTGCATGGATACAGGAAATTTTGCTCTTCTCCCTCTTATGGTCTTCCCCGACCTTCAGTATGTGCTGTACGGTCTGAAGTAGCTTTCTGAGACTGACATATTCTGTCAATCACCTTCCTCTTTCTGACATTATTTTGACATCTCTTATAGCAAACTTAGATAGCAAAACACTGAAGATTTGGTTTTGCTAATGATTTTTAAAGGTTTTGTCTGCTCTGTGTTTTTATTCTTTGCTTATAATACCGTAATGATATGTTTCCATATTGTAGTATTTTAAGATTAAATATTTACTAAATTCATCAGCAGGCATTAATCATGCATGACAGGTATCCTGCTTTATTTGATGCTTAACATACTCATTGCTGCAGCTGTGGGAAGAGCATATTGCAATTTGTGGTGGAGTTTTTGCATTGGTTTGTGGAATTTGCTTTGGTTTCTCCTTCAAGGATTCTCTGGTCCCTCGTTATCTTTTTCTGGCCTGGCTTTCTTGTGCCAGTACCCCCTCACCAACAGGTGGCATATATGTACACAGTAGCAGGTTACAGACACAAAATACTTGTATTGTCTTGCTAGAGAAGCAGCAGTACCCCCTTTTCTCTCTCAGAGCTGATGTGTTTCTTCTTCTCGTTACAGTTCTTGTTGTTTTAAGAAGTGCATGCTTGTCTCCTGACTATGTTCCAGCTGCACATATGCTAGAAAAGCTTGTAAGATTCATAAGTGAAGGTGTAATAATGGGACTGAACGTTGAGAACAATAATTTTCACTATGATGTAGAATAAGGAGGCCAGTATTTAGGAGATTGTTAAATACTCTTTATTTACTAAATTGCATTGAAATTCCTGATATGAATGGTTTTATTCACGGCTCACATCTCAGAGCAAGCTCTTTGTCACATGCTGAATTCAGAATCAACCATGTGTGGGAAATGGATCAATACTAAATATTTTAAACAATAGAAAGAGTGGCTTCATATAAAATTTTACTTGAACTTCCTGAATAAACAGCAGATGTTAGCCAGATGCCAAGAAGTACACCTTGGCATAGTAGGCACATCCAGTGCCTACTATGTTAATTGTTAAAACAATTGTTAAAATTATTGCAACAAAGCAGGAAAATGCTAGAAATCTTTTGGGAGTGAAATTCCAGCTGTGAAACAACTAGTGTCACTTTTGCACATTGTACACAAACTTTAGAGTGTTAATAATTATTCCAAACTATCTGCACTTCAGATAGGTTGCACTTAAGACACTGTGCTTTCTGTCTTAGTATTCCCCTACCAAAGGATGCTACCTAATATGTAGCTATACACATAGGAAGAAATTCTATTTAGCATCTTTTAAATCTGAAATGTATTTACATTTTAAACACTGGGAATATAGATGACTGTTTTATCCATAATCATCATAGCTTTATTTTCACTTTTTTCTAGTAATCTACAAAATCTATGACCTAATGCCAAGAATTGGCATTCTTTTTGGGGTGCTTTATTTTGGTCACATGAAACCAATTAATTTAAATAGCAGAAACATAATGCTGCTTTAAGTATTCCGTATAAAAATGTTATTGAATAAATCTTAATCTAAATTATTGGATAAATTAATCTTTGTTATCAAAACTGGAAAATTGACATCCTCCTATATTTTTGGTATTGTATGACTAAGCAGTTGGTACTTGATGTAGCTAATCTTTGGACAGTTGTCTTCTAGAAAAAGGGAAGATATTAACCCCATATTGTGTCTGACAGGACAGTAACTCATTTAGGAATAAAATAATGTCTGTGAGTGGCTTGTTGAAAGTTTGCTCTGTATTAAAAACTGATTACCTAGCAAAAGCTTTTTTTCTTGAGGTGGTACTCAACTGCCCCAAGAAAGGGTTTTATTGGAACTGGTAGTGTTGCTGTGTGTTGTGCCTGCTTGACTATCTCCTGCCTCAACATAGAATTGCGGGCACTGGAAAAATGAAGAAAGTGTTCTTCATTAATGGCATACAGTGAGCAAAGAGTATTCTTCAGATTCTGTGGCCACATTTGTTTCACTTAATTAAGAATACTTGTTTTATTTACATTTTCAAAATGGAACTTGTGAAGATTTTGAAGATTTCTTACTAGTACAGAAACTTAGAAGTTAAAGTTGGAAAGCACTGATTTTGACAATCCCCATTTCCTTCCTCCAACTCCAGTAAGTTTTCTGTCTTACAGATAGATTTTCTATCTTACAGATGCATGAGCATCTGTAAGTAAAAAAGTGAATTGAGTGATACTGTATCAATGCCAACTGTGTATCAAATGGGAGAGGCATAAGGGTTGCTCTCTCTTAGTTTTGGTATAACAAAAGGAATAATGCATGACATTATAATTGCTCTTCTAGTATTTTCTGGTTTAGAATTTTTTTGATATGCCATATCAAAGACTCTCTGCAAACTTTGCTATATTTCAGGCAATATAATTTTGATACAGGACATTTATTAAAGTTTTAACATACCTGTTACTAATTTTTTCTATCATCACAGGGGAGAAGATACCAACATTAAAAGTAATGCTTGATACCCTTTTTTAAAAACTACTTTATATGCTTTACACAAATAAATGAAAATTTCAGGATTTCAGTGAATATGTATTTCATCCCAGAGTCCTGCCATTGTAGCCTTATTTCATATGAGTTCAAATAAGAGCCATGGATAAGTTTTTTCCAAAAGAATATAGAGTTATTTCTAAAATCTGTTTAGCAACAGAAACTGTTTTCCAAGTTCAAGCAAGAATCATAAGGTGCAGAATATGATGTTCTGTCTTTCCTGTACTTTAAATTGCTCAATTTTGCTGTTCTCCCAAATCCTAGCTTTGCTGCCAATGTATTTGATCTTTTGATAATTAAAAATGTGATTAATTAATTAATTAAATGCCTGCATACAATGATATAACATGAAAAACTGAGGATTTCAGACATATGTAAGTATCTGATTGTTTTAATGGACTGTTCAGGTGTTTCAGTTTCAAGGAATCATGTAATAGTTTATCTGTGCATTATGAGACAACTAAATATAAGAGAAAAGTTTTCACAGAGTCACAGAATATGCTGAGTTGGAAGGGACCCACAAGGATCATTGAGTCCATCCCTTAGCTCTGCACAGGACCATCCCCAAGAGTCACACCATGCACCTGAGAGCATCATCCAAACACTTCTTGAACTCTGTCAGGCTTGGTGCTGTGACCACTTCCCTGGGGAACCTGTTCCAGTGCCCAACCACCCTCTGAGTGAAGAACGTTTTTCTAATATCCAACCTAAACCTCCCCTGACACAACTTCAGACCATTCTCTCGGGTCTGTCACTGGTCACCATTCTATGGAATCATGTGTACATCATAGAATCAACTGAGTTGGAAAAGACCTCCAAGATCATCAAGTCCAACCCTTGTTCCAACACTGCTGTGGTTACTAAACCATGGCACTAATGTGTGCATCCTTGTAGGCATGCAATGACAGTAATATCTATCTTTATTATCTTTACAGTACTTTTCCCTTGAACTAATGCATGCAATTAATGTATTTTCCAGTGATGTCATGAGTATATTTGAACAAAAAGAGACTGGAATATTCCAGGGGAAATACCAGGAAGATATAATACCGGCTGAAGTATTCAGAAAGGCAAATGACTAATGCCAAAAAAAGCAAAATGCACAGAACATAAATAACTGGTGCATTTAAGAATGTTCATGTTCAAAATTAATACTTCAGTATGTTATACAGAAAACTGGTACAGTTTGAAATATCTCATGTAAAGGAATTGCATACACAATGGCAATCTTGTGTAATAGAATAATTTAAAGTAACTTCTGTATGGATAACATCACACTGAAGTTTGCCGAATTAAGAAAACGCCCAAGTAAAAAAAGAGCTAAGATTCCAAAGCATAAATTGTGCTATTTGAGTTCGTTAAGTATGGTTTGAAATCCTGTCTTTGGGACATCTTGCCTAACTATATATCTCATGCTGCTCAGTAAATGAGAAGAGTATTGATTGGCATATGCTGCTTAAATCGATCACCTTGACAGCCAGAATTACAGTAATCTGTCAGTATTAATGACTGTCTTTCAAGCCTTGATACCTCTCCTTCGCTTGTCTCATCTTGCCTCACTTCTGTTTGAAGTGCATTTTCTTGCAACCTCTGGTTTTGTCAGGGTAGGTACTTTTGTAGGGGGTTTTTGTCCCCTGGGTCCAATTTATTGGCTTGATCGTGCAATTAGAGTTAAAATGCAACACCAGGGAGCAAAAGTAGACAGTGTTCTGAGTAACAATTGGATCTCAGAGGTAGTGCAAGCCTGTTCTCAGCCATGATTTATTAGTTACCTGTTGAAAGAACAGGATTGTTTTGCAATGAGTAATTCCAAAGCATCACTTTAAATGCCTTTGATTTTAGCCACTATAGACAACCGATTGAGCCAACATTTGTGATAGGCTTTTAAACTCTTTCCTTAGTCTTTGTCATAAGACACTTCAAATAAGTGCAGAAGAAATACTTGCAGATCTGTGTACAAAACTGCTGTGTTTACTACATTTTCATGCAGTGAACATAATTTCAATTAGTTTTCATGCATTTTTAATATGAGGAGTAAGTTAAAATATGAAGCTTGAAAGCTGTTTTTTGATCTAGTATATTTTCATGTTTATAGTCTGATTTTTTTTAGCAAAACTCACATATACTTTTCTTTAGCAACAAGTTCTGGATTTGTGCGTGTTCAGGTAAACATGCCTTCATTAGTAACTGCCCAGTTTCTAATCCCACAGAACCTGCCTTCTGTTACTGCTTCTAATGGGCTGTCTGCAGATATGAATTGTAGAGTCATGGAATGGTTTGTGTTGGAAGGGACCTTAAAGATCATCCAGTTCCAAACCCCCTGCCCCGGGCATGGACAGGTTGCTCAACAACCAGGTTGCTCAAAGTTCCATCCAACCTCGCCTTTTATCACTGCCAGGGGTGGGGTATCCACAGCATCTCTGGACAATGTATTGCACTATCTCACCACCCTGACAGTAAAGAATTTCTTCCTTATATGTGATGTAAAACTACCCTCTTTCAGTTTAAGGCCATTACCTCTTTTGCTATCACTACATGCCCCTGTAAAAAGTCCCTCTCTGGCTTTCTTGTAGGCTCTCTTCAGATACTGGAAGGCTGCTATAAGGTCTTCCCAGAGCCTTCTCTTCTCGAGGCTGAACTCTTTCAGTCCATCTTCAAAGGATAGGTGCTCCAGCCCTCTGATCATCTCAATGGCCTCCCTCTGGATTGGCTCCAGCAGGTCTTTGTTATGATGTGGGCCCCAGAGCTGGACACAGTACTCCAGACGGGGTCTCATGGGAGCAGAGTAGAAGAGGGGAATCGCCTCTCTCCCCTTGCTGGCCACACTTCTTTTGGTGCTACCTAGGGTACAGGTGGCTTTCTGGGCTGCAAGTGCACATTGCTGTGTTGTGATGAGCTTCTCATCAGTCAACACTCCAAAGTCCTTCTCCTCTGAACTGCTCTCAATCCGTTCTCCACCCAGCCTGTTCTGATGCCCTGACGCAGTTGCAGCACTTTGTAGCTGACCGTTTTGCACTTCATAGGGTTTGCATAGGCCCACCTCTCAAACCTGTCAAGGCCCCTCTGGGTGGCATCCCTTCCCTTCAGCATGTTGACAGCACCACAGAGCTTGGTGTCATTGGCAGACTTGCTGAGGGTGCACTCAGTCCCACTGTCCATGTCACTGATAAAGATGCCAAACAGTGCTTATCCCAATACCAACCCCCAAGGAACACCTCTTGTCACTGCTTTCTGGACATTGTGTCATTGATCACAACTCTTTGAGTGTGATCATCCAGGCAATTCCTTATCCACTGAGAGGTCCATCCATCAAATCCATGTCTCTCAAATTCAGAGACAAGAATGTCATGTGGAACAGTGTCAAATGCTTTGCACAAGTCCAGGTAGATGAATGATGTCAGTTGCTGTTGCCTCATCTACCACCACTGTAACACTGTTGTAGAAGGCCACAAAATTAGTCAGGCACAATTTGTCTGTAGGAAAGCCATGTTGGCTGTCAAAAATCAGCTTCTTATTTTCCATGTGTCTTAGTATAGTTTTCAGAAAGATCTCTCCATGATCTTGTCAGGCACTGAGGTGACACTGACTGGCCTGAACTAGGATGCTGGAAGTACATGTTAAAGAGATACAGTGTAAGTGCATGGGATTAAGGATAATAATGGTGTTGTTATCACAACTTACCTATAACGTATTCTAATTAGTAATACAGCTTTATTCATTAGTCACTCTTCCCTAATGAAATGCATGATATTCTCTTGAAAGTGGTAAAAATGCAAAATATCAAGTGAGACAAAAATAATTTACTCCAGTAATGTAATTTTTTACTAGTAATTGCACTTATAAAGGCCTGCGTGCTCTGCTACTGTTGTAGACAGTTATGGGGGAGACTCAAATATTTTTGTACTGTTTAGAAAAATATATTCTAGGTTCTTCTACATTTTTTCATAAATTGAATTTACCCATCTGAAGGAGGAATACTAGTTCTACTAATTACTGTACAAAATATGGGTAAGCTTAATGCTGGTAGCATTCTGTTTTAGAATAGAAGGATGGCAGTGGGCTATCCTGAAAAGCAGTGATGTCTTTTATCAGCCTCCTAGAACTTCTGAGTCTGGATGTGTCAGTACAGACAGCTTTGAGGGAGGGAAATTGTTCTTTTTTTATGGCATATTTTTAAGGTAGAAAATTTTTCTATGTGGTAAACTAGAAGTTAGTAGTGGAATCACTCTTTAATTTTAAAATGTGTTTTAAATATCTGTAAATCCCTCTTTTAAACAAAAATTTGCAGGGAGAAGGCTACAAGTCCTTGAACTGGAATGAAAAAGATAAACTAATTCAATCTTATGCAGAGTTGATTGCCTTTTATGTAACACAAAGTGACAGTTTTTTTGTTAATTCCTACTTAACCTTATTAATTAATTAAACATTTTGGATAACAAAAGCCCTTTGTTAAAATGTTAAGACTCTTGCCCCCTTAAGGTGTTAAAATTCATATAGATTTCTTTGATAGCTCTCAGAAATCTGTGAATAAAAGTGGGGAAGATTAAATAAATTTTCCTGATGTTTCTAAGATGTAAAGAATGAAATGTTTTTAAACTATTTAAGCCCTATTTTCATGTTGCGAAACAGCATTGTTTATTGATTTAATCCTTTCCTTGTCATAAATTCACCCTAATAGCAGATAAGGGATGGGCAAATAACTTGCAAGATTTGTATGTTAAAACACTGAAAGCTGTGTATATATAAGTATATGATACCGTGTATGGTGGATTCTGATATTTAAATTGATGGGAAATGTGAGACATTATTTGCAACAATCAACACTCACAAAAACGGTAGTGTTTTTGGGATAGAGTGATCATTTTGGGTGAGTTGAGTAAGATACTGGCAATTCTGCATATGCTAATCAAAATCTTTGGAGCATGCTTTCCAGTCCCAAAAGAGGGATTAGAAGATCATGGGTACCAAAAAAAACCCACAACAGATTAATGGAAACTAGCACATTGTTTGTCTTTGTTCTCCTACAGGTCTGTCTTTCAGTTACTGAAAAAAGGGGTTATATATAATACCTGGGAGTATGTGGAATATTTAGCTGAAAGTGGAATGTACTTCATAGAAAAATATTCACTAATTTAAACAATTATTACAAAAAAGTTATAGTTTATTCTGTATGTAACACATATTTAGTAGAAAAATGGACTAAACTAACATAAAGCAAGGATTAAAAGTTAGTATTACAGTAATTGGAATTACCATATGGCAGTCCGAAGGATGAGTCCTAATCATAGCCTGGCCAGTCAAATTAATCTCAATATACTTTCTAGACATTGAGAAAATAGTTTAATTGCTGATTAACTGCACCTGAATAGATTGTGGGTCACAAATAGATCTTTCTCCTTCTGAATGCTTCTCCTCCCAAACATAGAAGAATGCAGGCTATTAGAAAATCTTTTAATTTCTGCTTGTCCAACCATAGTTACCATCCATCTGTTCTTGCCAACTGGGGAAAAAGGTCAGTTTTCAGCAAAGCCATGCATTTCACAGAAGGTATGTGAAGTGAAATTTCACAGGGGACATGATGGATCCTGATTCTTAGTGATAAACCTTAGGGGCCAGCAGGGTTGGCATATGGTTCAGCATGATATGAAGGCTTGGGTTCCCTGGCTTCACTTCTTTGGCATGGAACTGATAAAACCTGGCTCTTAAGTATTGTTTCACTGGACACCAATCATGGGCAGCAGGAACTGCCCACTTAACTCTCTGTGGGAAGGAAGCCCAGGCTGTGTTCACAATAGTACCATTGTAGTGCTGCAGACTGCTCGCAACAGCTTGACAGCACTAGGGAGGAGGGCGAAGGGGCTGCTTTGCTAATTGCTCTTCAAAATAAAGAAAGAGGGAAATAACTGAAAATTAATATTCGTTTTCTTCTTTTAAATAGAAGCCTGACTTTGAGTTTCAAATATTGTTTTCAAAATCGAGTTTACTGCCCTCCAAAGAGGCTTATAAGTAGATTATCTTGTACTGGTACTGCAGCAACCCAGGATAAAGAGAAAACATTCCCCTCAAGTACAAAAGAAAAAAAGGTAGTTGTAAAGTTTATTTAGGTACACAGATTAAAATTAATAACAATTTCTCATGAAAGATGTTTTCTTTGTTACTGGTAGTGTGAAATTGCAAATGAATATGTGTCTATATGTGCAGTGTTTTAACTGGACAATATTTAATAGTAATATAATTTTTATTTGTGTAATTTTACAGTTTGTAGTGATTTCTTCATGAAAGTTCTTCACTGTTTTTCTCATCAATGAATATGTCTGTATATGCAGAAAAGTATTCAAGGTAGAAATTTAAATATCTGAATGTATGAAAACAGTGGGCTTAAGCATTTGTGCTAATACCAGAGAGCAGAGAGCCAGTTTTGCCTCTGTATTCTTTACCCCCATCAACATTAATTATTTAAAACTGATGTAATGCCGAGTGTCAGAGTGGGGATAAATCCCACTCCTAACATCAAGAGTTAGTTTGTAGGGTTGCAGTTCCCCTCTGGCCTCTACTATTCCACATTTGTTGCAGTCATCACTTCAGCCCACACCTTAACATCTCTCAAGGGCACATTTGGTACAACAGCATTAATAAACTTCAGTCCCTTGGCCAGTTGTCCCTGCACCTCCCCTGCTGCCTCCTGCAGACCCACGGCGCTGGCAAGCTCTTCTGTCTGATGGCAGGAGCATCGCTCCAGAGAGAGCCTGAAGCAGTGGCAGCTGTAATGGGCTTCAAAACAATTAGCACAACATGCCTTATAGATTCATCGATTCCCATCTTGGATACATTAGTAAGATAAATCCTCCCTGGAAGTTGGAGTAGGAATTCGGCCTGCATATGGGGTTCAGCACTGTTTTCTTCACTGTTTTGTTTTCACCTCCATAGCCTGTTACTAAAACGTGGACAAGTGGAGTATTTGTAAATACTGTCATTAGTCTTCTAGCTAGCTAGCCAAAGTTAATGAGTAATCTGTTAGAGTGTTGAGGTATTTGTCTTTCCACTGCCAGTTACTTGATCTGACTTTTTAATTTCATGCTAAAATGCAGTTCAGAGTTTGTAGAACCTACAATACACAATAAATGGTACTGAAACTGATTCTTTTTACTATATGTTTGTGTTAATATGCTTCTGCTATATTTCAAGCAGATAATTCATTGAATGCCCATTCTTCCTCTTACTGCAGAGTAGATTATATTTAAGTCAAGATTAATGGATAGATTCTGATGTTAAAACCCAGTCTCTGAGCCTGTCGTTCCCTAGAGGCATATAGTGCATTAGTTTAAGCCAATATGCTGCTTATCGTAGATACTCTGACACTGTCTTAAATGACAGTTTACTATACTTTGTAGCTGCTTACTCTGGTAATAAAATCACTATATTGTGTTTTTGATAATTACAATATTAAATAGAAACTTAATTGGATTACTGCACATTTAGATACAGATAGTTCTTAAGTAATTGTCCACCGTAAAATTTCTGATACTCATTTTTTCCTCTCATGACTCTGACAGAGTCCAAGCTTAATATTTAGTTCGGTCACCTTAGATGAAAAAGTACTGAAAAGAGATCTGCAGTGGGATTTTTCAGTGCAAAGGAGTAACTTTTAACATACATGTTTTCAATTGAACGTTGTTGTTTTTTAAGTACTTCCATAAGATGCTCTCATTTGCCAAAGTCCTTAAAGTAGAATCACTTCTGGTTGTACAGAGTTGAAGAATTTGATAAGTAGTGTTAATTCCGATTTTTTTACCTTAACTTTGAAATTGTTATGTCTGAGCATCACTTTTGTCTTTCTTGTTGCCTAAGATGAACAGAATTAGAATTAATTCAGTTCAGTGTTTATTTTTATATGCTTATCTTTAAAAGTGCACAACTTTTTTTGTATAACTGTTTTTATATAGATTATATTTATATTCTGAACAATATTTATACCGAAATTAAAATTTATGTAAAGTTCATTACACTTGCACTTTAATTCTACATATCTTTTACAAGTGCCTTTTGTAAAGGAGCTTGGTGCAGAGTGGTTACATTTTTCATTTCATAATTGAGTGTTTTAAGTGGTTAAGCATAGTCCAAATTTTATCCAATTCCAGCTTGTGTTAATGGCGCTCCACTCACACTGCCTTAGCACCTGTTATGGATTTTGAGTCATCTGGCAGCCCGTGGGACTTAGATAAAGAAGTACCAGGTGTCCTGCCTGTCTCTTAATTGAGACGCAATGTAAACAATATAGACTTGGCAATATGGTTATAGGAATGGATTAAAGCCCAGCTTTGTCTGCACTGATGAATCACAGCTTTTTCTTCCTAGAAGATGTTATAAACCACTGATGAATTTAGCTAGCTGTAAGATCTGATGGAAAACATAAAAACAAACAATACATCAACGATTTTCCTGGAAGGACAGTGTTACAAAATGTTAAATGTATTGGGTTTGCCAGTGAAAATGTAAGCATCAATTAGAATTTCTTGCAGTAATTTAGCAATTTTGAAAGCACTCACACTGTAAAAATGAAGATTCTTACAGAAATTCAGATACAGTCAATGCCTTTCAGTATGTAATGTGTTAGTAAACTAGGCAGAAAACAGTAACATTGACTTGGAAACACTCAGTGGCTGCAAGGTTGTCCAGCCTACACTTACTTTGAAGGACTTTTAACCATTTAACTATGGAGTAGGTATAATGTAAGTAATCTCCTTTAACTGTATGATTAGTAATCTTAAAAAACCCCCTCTAAACGGCAAATGTATGTGTTGTTATAATTTGCCTAAAAACAATGTATCATAGATTTATTGAACTTTTTAGCAGTGTAAAAAATTAAAAGTAATTTTCATTATATTCATTAAAGAATGATGCAGCTAAGTACTGGAAACAAATTGCAAGATCTGAAGTGATTAGTTTGTATGGATTTATCTATTATATATTCCCTTATTTTCTTCATGAAGAAATACACCTCAGAAATTGCCTCAGAAAGCCCTTTTGCAGTTACAACTTGAGTTGAAAAAGAATTTGATGAAATATATTAGATACTACATTTTAGGCTTTCTTAAATTCTATAGTCTTGGTCTATTTACTTGTTTTTCATATACATTCTCATTTTTTTAGTGAGCTACATTAGTTAGTAGATTGTTATGTATACATTACTTCTTAAAATTAATGATTTTGTACAATTAATAGAAGCCCTTGTGCATTTTTAAAATGTTTTTACCAAATGCAACATGAACGTTTACTTTTGAAATATAAGTTTAATTTCGCTGAGGCTTATGTTCTATTTATATAGTAAGAAAATATATTGTTACATTTTGTAAAAGAGCTATATTGAAAATACGGTTCAGTAGGAAAAAAATCACCTTAGAAGACTAATTTTTTTTATTCTTTAACCTCTTTAAAAGTGTCAAGCATAATAATGTTTTTTCTTCTCTTTCACCTAAATAACTTGCATCAGGTATGAGGCGAGTGAACTGAATTCTGCTTTATAAATCATCACTGTTGTAGCTATGTTCCAGTTGTATATGCAGAAGTTGCTTTCATTTAGAGCATAGCTGTGTAAACAGATGTACCTAGCTAAATATTTATTTGCTATTGGCAGTATTAAAGAAACACTAAATAACCCATACTGACTTTGAGATATCAAGGTGACTTGAGTAAACAGAAGATACAGCTGGAAAAAAACCCAAACTCTTTATTTGTATGCCAGGGAAACTAGATGTGGAAATTGCTGAAATGCAATAAATAGGGAACACCATGATGCCAATTCTACAGAGTCACTTTTCAGAATATAAGAGAACTTTAACTATTCCTCTCGGTGTGGCCAGTTGATACTGATCACCCACCTACATACAAAACGCAGCTTAGTTGCAGGGCTTCCAACACTGGATCAATAGCAGCCCAACTTACATCCTTAACTCTAAGAGACAACAAAGAGTACAAATTGCTGTGACTCAGTATGAGTTCAGCTGATTTGACAACCAATGCAACAAATTTCTTCTTTCAGAGTGAGATTTCCAAGAAAAAACTTCCATTTCTGTTATGTATGGGTTTTGTCCAGTCTTCCTTCTGCTGTGGCTCTTTTCCTTTCAGCTTCTCAAAACCTTAATCCTAACCTGTACTTGTTATCTTTTTAGGGGAGGCAATCCTCCTTTCACACTTTGATGTCAGGAATTGAAATTTACTAGGAAAAATGTGCCAAATAAAATTAATGTTTTCATCATTCTAAGTGCCTCAAACTGTAGCAATTAATTCTGTGGGGTTTGCACACCTTTTCAGGCCAGACAGTAAAAAACTTAAAATCTGCCAAAATATGCCATTCACTCACTATGTTTCATTGTTTCTTTCTTCCCTTTGGTCCCTAATATCCTAGGAACGTTTTTCTGTGTTGACAATACTACAGATGTGGAGCTTTTCTCTATAAAAGATGATGTGTGTTTCTAAATTTGACCAGGGGGCAAATGTAGTAAACAAGACAGTTCCAACTTATGTAGCTTTTCTTAAAATATTGATAATCTCTTTTATATAAATTGTGTATCCGTGCAATTAAAAAAACCTCCTACAAGAAAGTATCTCTGGGTGTAGGATTTTCATTTTCCAGTTAAGGATGGAGCAGCACTTCATTTTCTGCTTGACTTAAATTATTTTCCAAATGCCTGGCTGACAAAGTCATACTCTCCACAATCATATCGATATATATTGACTTCTTAGATGATTTTGCTAGCAGTTGGAACGGCCAGGGATGCAGCTGTACATGTATTTCTGAGAGTAGTTTGTAATTTAACCTGAAGAAGTCCATCTTGCTATTTAGAAATCACGTTCTGGCTTTTTTCTAGGAGGTATTTCAAGGCAATCATTAAAACCTTGTCTTTTTTTTCTTACCACTGGAACCAAAGCATCTCAGGTCGTGCATACCAATATACAGTTATATCATCATATACTACACATGTATGCACATATATACAATTATAAAAGTATCAGGAGGGAAGATTTATGACTAAAACCTTCATAAGAAAGTGTTTCATTTCAATTGTTATTCAGTTTTTCTGAATGAGGGACACAGTGATGGGAAGAAATGAGTGAAGAGCCCACATTTGTACTCCCTTTCACGAGGGAAGTCCTTTTGTTATAATTCTGATTTTTAAACATTTTTTAAAAACAAGTAAAAAAAAAGTCATGTTATCAGTTTCCTGGACTCAACCAGCCCAGTAGGAGTGTAGGAATGCCTGCAGCATTGTTGAGCTTACAAGTTGGATCTTCATAGTTCTAGGGTAGTTGCTGAACTATAGTGATCTGGATGCACTTTAAATCCTCCAAGCATCGTCTTTTAAGTCATATACAAAGATCTGCCCACTTCAGCACACACTAGGGCTGCCTAAGTGCTTGCTATATCCCAAGTAGCCAAATGCTCAGCTCATGCCTTTGTCTACCCAATGAGTAGGTAGGTATTTCTTTGCTCTTGTGACCTGCAGTGCAGCAATGCTGAGTTCTGCAGGTATACTCACTGGATTAGAGCCCACACAAACCCAACAGGAGGTAACAGCCTTGTTGTATCAGCCAGGAAATGAGAGAGCTGCTTCCAATTTTGAGATGGTATCTCCTGCTTCTTACAAAAGTGTTCTAACCATTGATTCTGAGGACATTTTGTAATCAGGCACACTGAATTCACTGCTGAAATTGTTTTTCATTTCATAAAGTAAGACCTCTTCTGAATCACAGGGAAAGTACATGCTTATCTGTGTACACTAATGGTTATGGTACTTTCTTGGGAGAGGAGAGTCCCTGGATTCCAGTCCCTGCTCAGGAAGTGTTTTTTATCCAGTGGTCTTTGGAACAGGTCCATTTGTGAATCTATCCCTTAGGTGTTCTGGTAATAGATGTATTACATAGTTGTGAAGTCCTATATCCTTAAATAAAGTCCTGGAAATTTTATTCCATGTTTAAACTTTTTTTTTTTTTCAGCCTCAGGTTACTTTCATTTTAGGATTGGTATTACCTGAATGACTGTAACAATAATCATGCATCCACTCTTTAACTGCAAAATACTAGATAGATTTGGTTTTATTCAGTTCTAAAACTGAAAGGTGTGAAGAAGAATGGAAAGAATATTATGACTTTGAGGAGATGAGTTCAACAGAAGGGCTTGAAATATGGAGACAGAAGAAGAGGCTGAATAATGGGAAGTATGGTATTTTGTAGAGATTGTTTTGTATATAAAGGAAAGGGCTTGAGATGGTGAATGAAGATGCAAGGAGGAGAGCTGTTTTGCTTGTATTATTGTGGCACATACATATTCTTAGCATAGACCATGGTCTCAATATACTGAAATGGAGTACAGCACAAGACAGATGTTTGTCCCACAGAAGAAAAAGCCAAGTATAAAACTGAAGACAACAAATGAAGGCAGATACAAAATTCAGGAAAATGCAAAACAATAGTAGACAGCACAAATAGTTGTGGAACCTACACAGAATAGACTCTTAAGTCTTCCAAGGTGTTTTCCCTGTTTCTTTTTCAATAAATGTCATAGCCAAGGAGAGAATTTGAGGCAGGAATTGTTTTGTGGACACTTATGGAGACCTGGTGCTAGGCATAAGAAGCCACATAGAAGAAGATACAAAAGTACCTGTCCAAAATGTCAAGCTGAGTGAGAGTGACTGCATTAACTGACTAGAGGTGAGAGGGTTTGGTAAAATTATGAAATAGGTATAGACTATAAAGTTCAAATAAGCATCCTGCATTTGTGGTAGGGGCTGGTGATGATATCTGAAGAGAATGCACCATCTAAGTAGTATGTTCAGAAAGTGGACTCTGCAATGCTCTGAGTAGATATAAGGAGGATTAAAAATGCATTTATCGAAGCCAGAGAAAAGGATATGGCAGTATCTGAGATGTGAGGTAAGACCCTGGGTATTTGTTCAGGTAAATGGCTAGAAAAAGTTATAGCTTAGATTATGCATAAAGAGTCTGCAAGTTGTAGATGTGTTCTGCCATAGGAATCTAAAGCTTGGAAGTGATACAATCAGCAGAGATGGGGAGCTATTAAGTGAAGACATGAGATGTTGTTTTTCAGACAGATTAAGCATAAGTAGGTGCTCTGACAGTCAGGCTTTCAGTGCTTGTTCCCAAGTACAAATCAACAGGTCTAATAATGGAAAGTGCAGTATTTTCAGATAATAGATCTTTTAAGATAATTATTAATAGAAATAATTGCAGACTTAGAGAATAAGTAAAATGGATTGTGATGCAAATGAAATTTTAGCTGGAGTGACTACAACCTGATTGACCTATGGAGATATGATTCCTGATTTTTTCTGGTACTGATTTTATTTTTCAGAACAGTTTCTTCTGCAAAAGTGTAAAGAAGTAATTAGATTTCTTTGTTATGTTTTTTGCAGATTATGCATCTGCAAGTTTTTAGCTGACAGATTTGGGCGAGTGCCTGTATAATTAATTTATATCTTTCTTATCCATTCTCTTTTTTTCCAGTTAACACCTTCTTCAGAAGCAAAAAGCTCACAACACTGTTGTTTAAATCTTTTGTCACTCTCTGTGCCAGTCTTTCTCCATTGGTTTTTCTGTGCATCATTCCCATTCCATCTTAATTGCTGATGCCAATGGCAACATCCACTTGAAGTAAGAATACAGCTTGCATTGTCCTTTTATTACTGGCCGTTGAGTTTGTGTGTGCCACTCAATCTGTAAGTGCTAATAAGTCTTTCCTGGAGAGCAGTGTTTTAAAGAAATAAATGTCTAGCCTATTAGAAGTAATGTAGACATTAGCTACCATGGGTTTATGGTCACTCTTGCAGACAGTTGCATTCAAATGCAGTCCAGAACCAGATTATTTCAGCCACAAAAGCATGCAAAACTAGAGTTTTAAAATAATGGAATGTTTTCAATATAAGTGACTAGAAGATAGACATATTCCAATCTCATCTATGCAGTCTCTAACACAGAAAAGGAGTCTTCTGAGGAGAGTGTGTAATTTCTTATGGCAGAATAGGGCAAGCTTTGGACTTGGCTTTTGCCTCAGATTTTTGTTTTGGTTTTAAGCAGGGTTATGTTTTAAACAAGCTGCAGATCATTTTGTGAAATGTTATGGTGAGCAGCAACCCAGATAGTTGGATTAGTTTTCTCTGGGTGTACTAAGTATGCATTTGAATTAGACTTGTAGAACTGATAAAAGCATATCCTCTTCAGTGTGTAACAAAAATATCATTATCCTCAGTCAGCATCTATGTTGAGACTTCTTTATTTGGTTAGGAGATAGGTACCAATCAAGACTGGAGAATGAGAATGTCCTTGTCACATTCAAAGCAGTAACTTTCCTTCATTTTACCTTATTTGTGTATAAGCTTTGTATATAATAGGATAAACTAAAAGGTTTCCTTTAGAGACCTCTGAAAGTAGACCATTTTAAAAGCAGGTAGGTGTCTCTACCCTACTTTTTCATGAAACATTTTACCGATTCAAGCAGACTTTTAAAAACAGCTTGTTTTGATAGCAGCCTGTTCTCCTGTGGGCCTTCAGCCTTTGCTTCCTGGCAGCACCTTTGGTGCGAAAAGAGAGTGATCAATTGGGAGACTATCAGTGCCAGCATGCATAGAGTGATAAGTTAACACACCACTGGGAATTTCTAGGGCCCACCAAGATACTTCACTTCTAATGTGCTAACAAGCTCATTTTTCTACCTCTTGCCTCTTCAGTTATTTTTTTTTCTCAGAAGAGCTTAGAAGTTGAGTGCATCAGGCATAATGAAAAGCTCTGTAGGAGGGAGAAGCAATAACCCCATTTTTCCCTTTTCAGCCAAATAGAAAATTAGTTTCTGGTAATACACAAAGGCCAGTATTTTTTGTGCAAGGGGCACTGCTGTGAATCAAAGGACTCTATTAACTGCAGAAAATTCAGCAGCTGTGAATCTCCCCCAATGGAAAAAAAAAAAGTGCTTTTCAACAAGTTGAGATACGTAGTATTATTTAGACTTCAACCATCAGTTTCATCCTCTACCACTTATACATAGCCTCTTAAAAACTGTGCTGTATTAGTCTCCTCTGTTAAGGCTCAATACTGTGTTTGTCCCCCAACCTTAGAACCATTACAATGGGAGATTTTTATATTTTCTCTTGTCCCAGTGCTTCTATTACAGCTTCTCCAAACTGAGACTTCTGCTGTGGTTCAGCTGGATTTAGAAAGAATTTGGAACATGGATTTTGGAGGCAAAACTGTTTTCCAGTTTCACTATGTAACCAAGTTATGGACTAAGGAAATAGGATAGAAGTAATTTTATTTTTTGTTCCCAGATAGTATATTCTCTATACATTTTTTCATATTTAGATAGACTGTAAAATCTACAGTAAATATTGTACAGAAAAAACTGCAGAAAATTGAGTAGGAAAAGTTCTGTAGTTGTTGAAGTTTAGTTTTGTATCCTAATATGAAGATTATTGTTTAGAACTCTAATTTGGTTTTGGAAATTTTATTGTTTACCATAACTGAAAATAGTATCATTATTTATTTTAAATATTAGCACGTGTAATTAGAAATGCTTATCACATGTACTGCAGTTTTTATGTTTGAATTTTTCAAAAATGTATGCAAGATGAATATTATCTCCATTTCACAGGTGGTGAAATTGAGTCAGAATGGTAGTTGTCCCTGATCCCTTCCAAAAGAGCAGCAGACCTGAAATCAGAACCCAGGAGTTTCAAGAAAGATATTCTGAGTACATTCCTCCACAGCATGCTGATTTGTTTGGGAATTTTTTAGGAAAACAGAACCTAAGGAGAAAATTGCCTCACTATCTACAAATAAATTATGAAGGAGAAAAGAAGTGGGCATAACTGTAAATTTCATGGAAAATTTCTTACCATTCTCTGTTTCTGTAAGATAACTGGAGAGGGTCTCCCTCATTTGACATACTGAGTCCAGCTGGAGGACTTGAAAGTTGTGTGAGTAAAGGTTAACTGATTTCTCAGTTCAGCAACTATACAACATGAAGTCAGCATGGTAGTTTTTCTTGATAATTGTATGTTACTGCCTGCTGCTCTACATTTTGACAGCCATTTCCATAGTTGCTTTCATGAACAGCAGAAATATTCTCTCTTTTTCTCGCTCTCTCTGTGCTAACATCAAATCGGGCCTGCTGGAACAAGAAGCCTGGAGAGGGTTCTCCAAAAACAACAACACTTCAAGATACCAGTCTCTTGTCAATAATATTAGAGGGGGAGAACACAGGGAAAAGGAAGAAGTACAGTGTGTTTCCTGTCAGTGCCCTGCCAACACCCTGTTAACCAGCATTTAAGGGTCCTGGGGATTCTTTACAAATATTCTTGCTTGTTTTAATGGCATAATTGACAAGGTGTTTCTCCCTGAAATTTCACTGTGTATTTATCTTAACTCTGTATGTGTGTTTAGGGACTATGGAAGTAGTTCATTGTGGGAAAGTGCAAAATCATTTATTTCCTTAATGCTAAGATTATGGTTTGTGCTGCATCTCTGAAAAAAAGGAAAAAAATTTATATTAAATTGGGACCAGAATATACGCAAATTGGTTACTTGAAAGAGAGTATTTAAGTTGCTGTTGTTTGAAAACAGTTTCAGGAAGTTTTGCATCATATAGTTTTTGAACCATATAGTTTTGCATTAATCATGTCTATTTTACGTTAATATTAATGTCAGCGCATCAGATAATACCACAGTTATGTAAAGAATTAAAAGTGTGTACATTTACTGAAATACATCATATGTATTTAACAAAAACAAGAATTCTGAATTACTGAGCACTGATATTTAGCAGTTACAGTACATGATAGAAATTCATCCTTAATTCTTGGCTAAACCAGTTATGAGGAGAGAGCACGGTACCTGCAAACAATCGTTCAACATCATCTAGAGCCTACAACTTTTGAAGATTTTGCTGCTCAGGTTTTCTGTCCAGCACCTTATCACCATTTGCCCTCAGAGACGGGTAAGAAGTTAAGAACAGTTTTTATACAGTCTTGCTTGAAATGCAGTATCCTTACTTATAAAGACTGAAAACTCAGACCTTTGCACATCATTAAGGGTTACCATTAATTGGAGAGATGATACATGCTTGAGAACCTTGGCAAAGTTGCCTTTTCTGGCATTGGCTATGAGCCAATGCCTGGCATTAAGATTTGGCTAGCTGCTTTAATATAGCAACCAGACCCTGTATTTTTACAGAAAATTTTACTACGTTCCCCTGTCTAAAATCTGCGTGGAAGCATTGGTGCTCTTTCATCTAGGCTAGTTCAGGCAGAAATATTCTTTAAGTACACCTTCCTCATAAGAAAGTTTTAAGGCTCGCTGTCTGTTTAGAATTTAAAGTTTTAAACTGGATATTGGAGCCTTGCAAACATTAATTTTGTCCCCAGGTTATTAGTTGCAAAGCTGGTTTTAAGGTAATTTTTACTTTCCAGTACAATACCTGTTTTATAAGAGGATACTGCATTTTCAGTTACTAATGAGAAAATCAGTAAAAGAAAATTAATAACTCACGGCCTTCCTGTTCTGACATTTCTTGAACTCCTTATGATTATTTCATTATTTTATTTCCCCTCTTTTTAGATCATTAAATATCAGTTCTGTTTATCTGAAGGTAAGACAAAGTGTCCAAAAACCCCTTTGTTCCTCTTACTTTTACTAGAGCACTAAGCTTGTAACCAAATTGTATGCAAACTTTCCTTGTTGCCCTTGTTCACACTAAAAAAAACAATTCACACTTACTGAGAAATGACCACTACATCTTCTAAAAGTTTTAGTCTTTTACTAACCTCAGGTCTGCATGAAGCACTAACACGGGTTCTGGGATTAAGGTAACTAATGATAGAGACAGTTGTTGAATAAGTAACACTTTATTGTGTTGACCTTTGTTTCTCAGCATGCACAAGTAGTACTGAATGGCAGTGGTGTGTTTTGTACCCTGTATTGTCTTTCATTGATGTTGTAAGACGTTCTCCAGTGATAACCTAGGAGAGAAGGAGAAGAAGAATGTGTAACACTTGAAATTCTTGTTCAGAAAAACCTTATTTAATGATAATCAAAGTGCCTCCATGAAAAAGCTGTAAATCTAAATAAATTTTGTAAGAATAATTTGGCAAGTTTTTACCTGAAAATTTGTTTCTCAATTGCAAAAATATATGCAGAATATGTGCATATATTAATTTCTGCAAAATGTTCTAAATTATGCAATAACTGTGATAGGACTACAAAAAGAATGGCTGAGAGATATTAAAATGTTGAGACTCCTTTACTTGAAAGTATAAACAATAACTAGAAATGAGGTGCAGTTTCAAAGTATACGAAGTGGTATAGTTATGCTAGTGGAAATAGTTGGGATCAAAGAGAAACAAAATTAAAAGTCATTTGAAACTAATTAAACCAATATAAAAAATAGCAACATAATTTAATGTATGAAAACATTTGAATGGGGAAAATCTGTAACTAGAAACATTAAAAACAATAACCAGGGATACCAGTCCTTGCCACATTTCCTGCCTGATGGACCTAGTAAGTATTCAACACCAGACATTTTTGTATGGCTAGTACATATGCCATATTCTAGTGCACTTATAGCAGTTCTGCCTATTTATTTTCAGAAATCTCATTCCAGGCCAAGTCCTTCCGCCCTCTTCGTCTGGTTCTTTCTTTCAGGGTGAAGTAAACCTGCTTTTCTGTGCTAGTTTGGTGCATCAGAGTACTCTGCTCTACAGTGGCAATTCCTGCATTCTTTTAAATATTGTCCTAGAGATACTTGGTATTCTCTAACATGATCTAAATTGAGGTTATGATTTTTTAGAAACTTGATTTTCAACTTAACCTTTCTATCAAACTTCATAATTTTCTATAGGAATCTCATTAATAGAAGCTTGTGATGTATTTCACATCTGCACATATGTGTGTGTGTCTACATACCACGAAACACAATGTACTGTCCTGAGGGCCACGTTCTTCTGAACCTTGCATTGTGCAGTGCAAATGACCAAGACATCAGTGTCAGGAACATCCAGCAGCTTCCTAGAATGGACATGCAGCACAGTGTGACTCAGAGTCAAACAACATGTTCCCAGATCTGCCTGACTCTGAGCTTTTGTTTCAGCCCAGGGAAACTGGGGATGCTCTGGCAGTCCTGCTTGCAGCCTGATCCCTGTTCCATCTGAGACTCCTGCAACTGTCATGCTCAGCTCTAGAGCAGGGTGCCTGGAATGGCACCACACCATCTGCCTGGCTCTGGAGGGCGCAAATTGTAAAGCCCGAGTCAGGTATAAAATAACACTGCACTTACCTGCCAAAAATGTTACCCCAGGGCTTGGGGTTAGCCTAGAAACTACTGGTTTCCAGTTCTACTGAAGGTAGAGCTGTGAGTGAGGCTGCTACAGATGACTCAAATCTCTGATGGGCTTTGGTCCCACTAGTCCACTAGGTACACTATTAAAAAAGTAGATATCCCCAAGTTTCCAGGACCCCTGCAACAGGTGGATTTCTTGAAAGATGTACAGAGCACTGAACTATGCCAGGATTGAACATAGGAGTGGCGCTGGAGTCCTGCCTGGGAATCTCCATGAGATCTCATCACTCCCAAGATGACTCAGACAAAACCTTGCAAGCTCTCTGCCCAACGTGTCCATGTTATCTGAAGATTTCTGACCAGATTCTAAAAATACATCACATTTCTAAATACAAAATTTTTCATTTATGTCTGGGAGTTCTTTTAATGAAAAAGAGTTGAACAGAAGAGGCTAGAAAAAAAATCCACCTTTTAGATATTACAGATTTGATTCTTTATTGTATCCTGATCTCCAAGTTTACAACTGCTGAATATGTTTAATTTTATAAAATATTCTGTAGATTTTTTCATCCAAGAAAGATCTAAAGAAACTGTGACACTTCTATAGCCCATCACCAAGTATTGTCATTTTGTTGTTGTTGTGATACCATTGACCAGTTACAGCATGCCATTTTTTTTCATTTGAACTATGATAATTGGAGCAAATAGAAAACATGCCATTTGGTAACAAACTGTATTTCCTCACCATATTTTATCAAGGACTCAGCCCTCATCAAAAGCAGTTTTCTTTTTTACCATGGGTGCTCTTCAATACAGTGTGATTGTGGCAGCTGCTGTTTTATCTAGAAGCTTAGTTTGCCCTATCAAAATATCTGACAAGTCCACCTTCCCATGTTTAGGAACCTGACTAGTGTAGTGGATGTGTACATTTTAAAAAAATTGATATTTACCCGTACTTAAGCACAGAATGTAATTCAGTTGCCTCTGTGTTTTTTACATTATGCTGTCTCTGTTAAATAGCGTAATTGCAAATACTCTGCTAAATAGAGTAACTTGTCCTATGCAGCTATTGAGTGAACCAGATCTCTGTGACACCAGAATAGGTTGAGGGAACTGTCAATGGTAAGCTCAATTATATTGAAGGGCACATTGACCTTGTGATGCTAAGATTCTGAGCTTTAAAATGTACTGACATCTTGGATTTGTTTTTTTCTCTGTCTTCTTTTGTTCCCTTTCTTCCTACTTAAACTAGTACCTCCTTAACAGTAAACTTTATAAAGAAGGACCCTCTCTACGTTAGTCATAGAATTTTCCTTGTGACAACAGCACCAGACTTTTTGGTCTCAACAATACTCCTGTATTCTCAAGCCTGCATTCAGAACAATTCTGCTGCCCACTCCCAAACTAAGTGGGGATGCCATCATATAGGCAGGGAAGCACTGGAATGTAGAGGTAATGGTGCTTCAGCCTTGCACAAGAAAAAATCACATTCAACAGCTCGCATCTAAATTTCTTTTGCTACTTGCTTGTTGTGAAACTTGAACTAGTGCTCTTTTTAGCCCTGTACCACTGCTTCACAGATGAGAATGACAGTGCTTTTGTCACTCTAGAAGGGTCTGAGTAACACTTGATGGTGGTGTTTTGAGTGTGTGATTGGAAGTAAAGCTGAAATACAGAAATGAGGACTCTGTGTCTGGAAGGACTGGAAGAATTTCTCATTATCGCTTCTCTAGTCCAAACTCGAGAAGACTTTTTTTCATTCCGAATCAGAGCAAAACCTCAAAACTTACTGACATTTTCCAAATGGAATGTCATATTGGAACAGCTGAAGCTGAACTTTACGCATTTCTGAACTATTGTCCTTAAGTCAACGACTTGAGTCAGGGTACATTGAGGTACTGCTACTTTGAGGCAATACATTTGGTGTGGACTGCTAGAAACCCAAACAGATCGACTTTCTACACTTAATGAAATGGGTCCACTGAAAAAAAGAGTATGATCTTCCAATTAAAGAGCATCATACAAGGGGATGCTAATTTTTGAAGTTTTGACTTTATTTTCTTGTGACATTTGCTTGTGTAATTCCTTCTATTTTTGTTTTAAAGCATAGGGCAAAATAGAAATTCTGTAACACTGATTAACAACCACACATGATACATAAGCAAAACTGCAACGTCTAGAGCCACCACCACCTCCTGCAGACTGAGATAGGACAATAATTGGTGGTAATGGTAAGCTCTGCCTGAAACTTCACTAGTGGAAAGACTGGGAATTTTGCCAGTGGGTTTCACAGATGTTAGTTGACAGAGAGGAATAGGCTTACCTAACATGCATGGTTCTGAAGAGCATTCTTCACTGGACATGGACTTTGCTGCTGTTTTGCCACAAACTTAACCTTTTTTTGCTGTGTTCTTTCTCATGTCTGCCTCTTAGTTCTTTCTCTTCTACCAGTTCTGGTCTCCCAGGTCTTTAGACCATCTTTTCCTCACCTATTTGCCTTTCTGTGCAGCTGCTTTTGCAGTTTTTCTCTCTGCATCTGCTTCTCACTTCCTTATTTCACAAATTAGTGAGAGAATTAATATGACACTAGCAAGGCTCTGCTGAGCATGACGGACAACTTGGCCAAATTTGTACTGGAATTTGTAAGAGTGGCACAGGGCACAAGCTGTGCCTCTTCCCTGAAGGTCAGGTGGGATTTGCTGAAGTATCTTAAAAGACTATCAGAATCTACCAACATGTAAAAATTATATTTTCCTCTGTGGTCATTCTGAGACAGCACTCAGGACACCGTTGATCCATACAGCGAGGTGTGATAAAAGCCAGAAGCACTGAGAGTAGTCTTACCCTGTCTTAACATCAGCATCCTGCCAGGGTTCTACTCAGTGAGTTTTTCACCTTTGAAAGTCAGAACTGATAGGCAAGATGAGTTATGGCAATGTGTATGTTACCTCCAGATTCCTCCAGCTCACCTTACTTCTCAGTCTGTGTGGAACTAATATTTCATTTTAGATGTAAATAGTTAATTTCTGAGAAAAAAACCACAATTATTAGTAGAAGATACTAAAATTTTTCAAATGGAGTGTGAAAACATTACATTTCAGCTTTGTTGACCCACATCCTTGTTCAGAAGCATTTGAAGCAACTTGACTTTATGGCCCCAAAATATGATAGCACATCAAGCTATGGTATTTGTCACTTGTCAAGCCTAAAAGGAGAAAATATGGATCACTTCTTGACATTTTTCAACCTCTTAAAAATCCAAACACATCTATTTTGTTTATTTTATAGAACTTTCTGGATTCACATCAATTGCCACTAAAGCCTTCATATTTAATCCTGTTTTTATATTTTGGATAACTAAATATTTCACTGTTGTGGTTTAGGAATGGTATTCTCCAATTTAGTGTTCCCACTGAAACCATTCCAAACCACACGCTGCACCATCACTCCTCCTCCCTCTTCCCCTCCCCTGTGATGGGCTGGAGAGGAGAATTGGAGGCATGAAAGGTAAAGATCACAGATTGAGATAAGAACAATGTACTGGAAACAGCAAGGAGATAAGAAAACAAACAGTAACAGCAACAATATTAGTGACAGAGGGTACAAGAAAGAGATGAAGGAATCACATGGAAATCCCCCTGACAATACCTGACCGTTCCCTCCGCCACACTACCCAACCCAGAAGCAGCCCTTCCACCATTCCCAGAAAATGACATGAGGTAATATGGAATAACCTCTGGGTTCTGCAAAAATTAACCCTGTCCTGGCCAGAAGCAGGACATTATCCACCCCTTATTCTATAGCATCTGTGTCATGAACAAATCCTACACCTTCTGAATGTATACATATATATAGAGATGGTTATATACATAAGCACGAGTATATATTTCCGTAGTCAATGGCCACCCCTCCAAGATGTCTGCTGAGTTCACTTAGTCCACAAGTGTGGGTTCTATCTGTCCTAGTTGTCTTCCAGGGCAGAAGAGCTGATATACTGTTGGCTGGTTGCAAGCTGCATCAGGAGCTCAGGACCGGTGGATCCAGAGCAGTCTATACTCATTATCCATGGTAGTTATGGCATACAGTGGCAGTGTCATTCAGCAACCAGTGTTATACAATTCAACATTACAGTCTGTTTTCACCCAAAAAACAAATCCCCCTGCAACCTGACTTGATCCAGCTTGTCCCGCAATAGCTTCTGCAGCTCACCACATAGAACTCCATACAGCAGCTTTCCATTTTCCATTTATCCCTAAAATATGTCAAGAACCATCAGTAAAGAGACCACATTGCTTTTCATTTTCTGGTAGCTGATTATACTGTGGGGCTTCCTCAGCTTGTGTCACCTTCTTTGATGTTGATAATGATGATGGTCTGAAATTTTTGCCTTTGGGGCAAAAAGTTCATGACGACTTCCAAGATCCCTGGGAGACCAGGGTTTCCTATTCAAGCTCACTGTGTGATCAGTGCGACCCACTTTTTTCACATGGCATCGGTGATATGATGTGTGGAAGGGACTTTCCCATTGTACATCCAGCCCAGCACTGGCAGTCAGGGTGCCAGGAGGAGCTGTGCTTCGCTGTCGATCACTTCTGAAGCATCTTGAACCCCTTCATAAGCTGCCAGGATCTGTTTTTCAGTTGGGGTGTAACAGGCCTCGGATCCTTTGTATCCCCAACTCTAGAACCCCAGAGTTCATCCTCAAGTCTCCCTGGGTACTTTTTGCCAGATTCTCCAGGAAGGACCATTCTCCCTGGCTTGCAGTGTAGAGAATATTCTTCACGTTTCACATTCATGTCCTGATTGGCCCAAGGGCTGCTGCACGAACAAGCTGCTTTTTAATGCTCAAAAGGTGGTTGTTGTTGTTCAGGACCCCACTTAAAATTGTTCTTCCTCCATGTTATATGATAAAGTCTTACAACCTGACTATAATCTGGAATATGCATCCTCCAAAAACTCACAGCACCTAGAAAAGCCTGTGTTTACTTCTTGCTGGTTGGTGGGGACATAGCTGCTATTTTGTTGACCACATCTATTGGAATCTGATGACATCCATCTTGCCATTTTACTCCTAAAAACTGAATTTCCTGGGCAAGTCCCTGGACCTTACTTTGCTTTATGGCAAAACCAGCCTTCAGGAGGATTTGGATTATCTTCTCCGCTGTCTCAAAAACTTCCTCTGCTGTGTTGCCCCACACGATGATGTCATCAATGTCCTGTAAGTGTTCTGGAGCCTCACCCTTTTCCAGTGCAGTCTGGATCAGTCCATGGCAAATA
>VYXB01005245.1:0-155424 GCA_013397135.1 Pachyramphus minor | reverse complement strand
TTTTTATCCCTGATTTCCTTCAGAATCTCTCTGTTCAATCAAGCTGGTCATCTACCCCACCGGTTTGCCTTTTGGCACACTGGTACAGCCTGTCTTCATCCTCTATGTCAGCACTTGACTAAATTTCACAACTACAAGAGGTTATGGGGTCCAGGTTTTTGGTTAGAGCCCAAATCTTATCCTACAAGGTGTTTGAGACCTTTCCCCATATGCTTATTGTGTTTTTTTCCTCCAAGGATCTTCTATATTTTACAATAACGCCTGATTGCTACATTTTCACATTGGCCACAAGAAGACAGAAGCACATGTGAGACTGATGCTTACCTTTCACAGCACTTGTGGCCCTTTTCCTCCATTGATCCTTTTCTCTGCTGATACTATCTATTCTCCACCTCCCCTGTATGTATTTATCACAGTTTTTATTCTTGTGGGTGTGTATGTAAGCAACTGTAAAAATGTAGTTTGCATTTTGGCCTCAGAGGGGACTGGTTTTCTAGGCATTTCCATGTCCCTCTGGTGAAAAGATGTGAGGAGTTAGCTGAGAAAATTTTGGTCTCATCTTTCACATGTTGTATGCTTAAGGTCAGTGGGTTTGGCACTTCTAAGGAGTAGAACTGTTACAAATAAACTTCACAGAGAGCAGAGAACTTTATGAAGCTGAGATTGAGTTAATTAAGGCCTTTGAAGATTAAGATGAAGGCCCTGAGTGCAAGAACTAGCAACAAAAAAGCTTAATTTTCTTTGTGTACGTGTTACAAGGCTCATCCAAGTCACTGGGAGTGCCTAAGTTATATAGCGATAACAATCCCATTTGCATGAACACTACACACATCTAAAGAAAAAAGAATTCTAACTCTGTTTTAGTAGTTATTATAGATGCTTTCTAGGAAACCAGGCTAAAAATACTAGCAGATAACATTACATCACTGGAAGATAAAGTCTCCATTCAAAACATGTTATAATCATAAGATGATTTTCATTAGCCCTGGTGAATATTTGGGGTTAATTCTATATCACTAAGATGTTCTCGCTGACTTAGCTATGGAGGGGCAAGGGTCATTGCCAGCACAGGAAGAGAAACGTACACATACCTGTAGAACAGGTTAGTGGTCTCTACCAAGATGTTTTGTACACTGTCTACTTACAGCTGTGCAGATGGAGAGTTAACTATGGTACTGAAATCCTACATGTGATATGCGCTATTTGGAATTAGTCAGGACTTGCTGAATGAATGCAATGCCAGTGTTTTAATGAGTTGGGCTATATTAAAATTACAGCACAATTAATGTGCATAGCTCACTTAACCTTAGGAACAGTGAGGTCTGAAAAGAAGCTCAGAAACAAATTCAGCTGAAAATAACATTTCAAGTATTTCATCGCTAAGTCATTAACATTTTCATGGGTATAAAACAATGTTTCATACGCATCTTTAGTGATCTGACAATAACAGGATTTGGTATTACAACATTATGCAAACTTTTCTTTGCTTGTCAGCACTATCAGCACAACATTTCTCATGTTAATGTGATCACAACAGAGTTCTTCCCAGGAAAGTGGTTTGTTTGATTGTTGTTTCGTCTTTATTGTTTGTTCTGTCCAATAATCTATGACTCTAATCAGTAATGATTTGTTTCTAAACTAATTTCAGCCTAATTTCATTACTAGAATTTAGTAAGCAACAAAAAAAAGCTTTTTATTTTTCTTTGCTAGTGATACTCTGAACTGTACCATTTGGTGTGCTGAATACAGTAGAAGAATCCAGAAACCAGGATCCAGTCACCATAACACCTTGCCAGCAGCCAGATCTGCGTTCTGCTGATGAACTCACAGCAGGCTGCTTCACTAAAGACTATTTCCTAAGGGCTTCAGAAGATTAGTTTTAGAGAATTCTTAGCTTGAAAAAATACTATGCACACTTGAACTGGTACAGCTGAAAGTTCATCCAAACACCCAAGTACCTTTTCCCATCCGTGCTGGAACAAGTCTAATGACTTGCAGTTCCTTCCCGACTCTTTCTGATCTCAAATGCTCTTAGGCAAAAATGAAACGGCACCTGGTCTCTATGCTAGGTAATAAGTTTATGGCATATACTATATTCCCAGATGGAAATTTACCATCTATTTAGTTGTTTATGATGGAATATAGTGTGAGTTACTTCAGTTGAAGATTTTAATTTTCTTCCCAATGTTGGAGATTTTAATTTTCTTCCCAGTGCTGGAGAACTGTAGAACGTCACTAGTATACAAGCATTTAATATCTTCCTTTTTTTTTTTTTTCCTTTTCCCAGTGCACAGACAAGCAATAATCACAGATTCTTGAATCCAGATGAAAGGAAACTCTTCTTTAATTTTCTCCACTGCAGCTGTCCTGTGCTGAAATCATCAACCATACCTAGTGGGTGAGTTCTTGCTGTGGGAGCACTATCAGTTTTATGCAAACCCCATAGAAGTTTCTGCTAAACACTGCGGAGATCACACTTAGTATTCCTTAAAGTTTGACAGCCTTTCTGCTCCTCTTCATCTTTGCTTAGCCTTTGGCAGAAAACTCGGGAGATACATAGTGTTTGTAAAACTAGGGGAGAGTTCACTATGGCTGCTGATGCACTAAGAAATTCAGATACCAGTATATTAAAAGAAAGCATTCTCATCTTGCACACTGCTATCCTACCAGGGAGGGAAGCAGCTCAGGGGCTATGGACAAATCAGAATAGAAACCCATTTTGAACGGACCACCAAGGGTCAACTGTTCTTGGACTGAACTGAAAAAAAGGATTTTCCCGTGTTGAATACTGGCTGAGTGTAGTATTAATTCCTCTGCTAACTGGAAACATACGCTGCTCTCTGGCATGCAAAATGGTGGTAGAAAGCAGAAGACAGGTTTTCTCAGCAGTGAATTGCAGTCTCTCCAACTGTATTGGGTGGACGGAGGTGGCTCAGGATCACCTGTGGCGCTTCCGTGTGTCTGGAGTTAGAGGAGCAAGTTTGGTTTCTTGGCTCTCATGCCATTCCAACAGGAGCTAGTGTTATGATGGCACACTCATATTTCAGAGCATTAGCTTTAAAGTAACATAATCTAAATGCATACTGGGGGCTTGAGTGATGTATATGCTGTGATTCTTTTTACTCTACACTTCCTTGCAGACTGCCACTAGAAAATAATGATCACAATTGGATTTTTTTTCTGAAATGTAGACAAGAAGTTGTGAATATGCAGCAAATCTGTTTTAAGTGAACTTAAGAAACACAAGTAAAAATAAAAAATCCAGTGTTCCAAAATGTAAGTGTAGGGAAAAATATAAAAAGTTAGACTTTGCCTGGGAAAACTTGATAGAAATATTTTTCCTGGAGAACTCATTCTCTGTCTCCAGGAAAAGGGCAGGCAAGATACCAGAGACCAATGGATTTCTGAAAATCAATCAGTGATGGGAAGCTGAAACAAGTTTACTAGAGGGCAAAATTGCACATTTTTCATGCATATAGTGATGCAATTAAAGACATTTGCAGGACATTATTCACATGCAATATTTACGCTCAGGCTAGTGGTCTCATGTTCTATCACCTATAGAAATGACAATTTGCAAGAGTGAAACCCACATTTTTGCTTGTGTTATGAGAACAGAGTATACTATTCCTGCTGAGGTTAATAAACTAATACACACATATATATATATATGGATATATATATATACACGTGTATAAATGTATGTATGCATACATACATATACATATATAAACACTTCAATACATATACGTAAATTCATGTGCTTAAGGTAAGGCTGAGAGATGTTTCCTGAGTCATAGCAAAGTTGTAAAAATGGTGGGAACTAGTGGGAAAAGCATTCACTACATTAGTTATATTTTGCATAGTTAGTACTTAGAAACCCAGCACTGTTTTGACCCCTTTTCTTGTTCTGGGGCTGGATCAGATTTCGACTTGACACAGCACTACACTTCCAGTGATTTTTTTTTTTTGATGAACATATAGCATGAGCAATTTAGCTGTTCTCTGATAGAGGAGAGCTTGGAGCTGTGTATGCCCTATTTTAAATGCCTTTATGTCTAGGCTGGCATAAAGATGGACATACAAGTCCATACACTGCCCTAATGACTCATCATTATAAACAAGATTTGAACGATACTGAAAGTCTCATGAAGCATTTGTACGAAGCTGACAGTGTAAGGACAGAGTGTTTCACCCATATAGCTGTTACATTCACAGATCTAAGCCAACCTTGTGCTCAAAGCAGAACTAAATCTGAAGTCAGGCTCTGTGATTCAGGGCCATGACCAGTAATGACTTGGAAATTTCCAACAGTGGAAGTCCACAGCATCTTTGAACAAGCCTATTCCAATGCATCACAACACTCAAGGATTTTTTTTTTCCTTTATATTCAGAGTTTCTCTTGCTGCAGGCTGAGACCATTGCCTCCTGTCCTGTCTCTGAGCACCTCTGTCCTATCTCTGAGCACCTCTGAGAAGTCTGATCTTTCTGTCTTTTTGGTAGTTCCCCTTTAGTCACTGAAGACAACTTGATCTCCCTTAGACTTTTCCATATTATATAAGTCCAGGTCTCTTAATTTACCCTTGTATGCATTTGTGGCAGTCACCTAATCTTAGTGGACCTGGGCCAACTGTTTGCAGTTTTGTTGATTTCTCTCTTGTACTGGCAAGCTCAAAATTTAATATAGTTTTCCCCTCACTAGAGTCGAAACACTGAAATTTAATTAACCACACAGGTGATATAAAGGCAGAGTTAATTGCCATGTAAACAAAATATCAAGTTGAAGGTGTAAGAGGTGTTAGCAGTTTCCAGTAGCGAGTCAGCATGATAAGCTTCTGAGAATCTAGTTCAGTAGGAAGTTGGAGATCACATGAGAGGTCGAAGTCCAAATAATACAAAATTTTTATAAGAGAAACTCTTGTTTCTTTATTGATGGTTTGTGCTGAGCTATTTTTGTTCCTTCCAAGATGACTATTTCATACTTTGGTGATTTTGAACAAAGTGGTATTTAAAATTTAAATGTCAGCTTGACTGGAAAAAATGATCCAGAAACTGCTAGAAGGAAAAGCCTGTGACAGACTTTTTTTTTTTCAGCCTTGCCTAGAATTTTGGTTTTCTTTTTAAATTCTGTATAACTTGGTGATATATGCAAAAGGCACACAGGGGGCATGTAGATGATTTCAAGATAGTAACTCAACTTTGATGCAGCAGCATCTATATTTCAGTGTAAGTCCCTAGACAATTATTAAGGTATGAACAATTTCATGTCATAAACTTCCCTGGTGTACTTTTAGTCTTTCAGTCGCTGGCACAACATTATGACGTGGAGATACAGCAGTGCACTAACCCTTCATAAGCACATTTAGAGTTGACTTTAAATACAGTTACTAAGTGAAGAAAAGATTTCTCTTTTCCTTACTTACTTGAGGCAAGTAGTCCTTGCCTCAAATATAGCCACAAATGTTTATACAATCCATACAAAAACAAATTCTTACCATAATTTCAAAAGGAGAAGTCAACCATTTAATAATAAATTAAAAAAAAATTATTACAACACCTACTCAGCATTCCACTCCTGTCCAACTCTGACCAAAGAGATGCTGACAGTGGCTTTGGTTTGACTGTTAGGTAGGACTCTGGTGCCATTAATTTTGCCTTAGAACACATGCACATTCTGCAGTGCTACTTTTGAATATTTCACAGGGCAGTGTCAACAGAAAACTCAACTCCTCATGTATGAAATTGTGGTTTTGAGGTTCTGCACCCTGAGACCAGACTATCAGGGTCATAATCAACATAGTAAATGGGGGCAAGGATCCTCCTCCTCCTGTTGTCAGGCACACATCTTCAATATCCTTGCTCTCTGGAGAGAATAAGTCAGCCAAAGGGAGAAAGATAAGTGATAGGATTGCAACCCTTCTTTAAGGTTTGTTTTTTCCTGCCCTGTTCCAGGAGATTATTGTCACAGGAAATGGAACAGTCTCTGCAGTCACAAAGATATGTATACACCATTATGACTGGCTTGCAATGGGAAGAACTCCTGATACACAGAGGTCAGTCATGGCTGGACCCTTCTAACCTCCTCATTTTTGTAGTAGTCCTAAATAGAAGGGCATGTCTGCCACTGATACCGTCCCCTCCCTGTCACAATGAAAAACAAAGAAAAAATGAGAAAGAAATATATTTCTAAAGGTTCTGTAAGTTTATGAACATTATCTGGAAAGCCAGCTGGGCTCTTCACTTCTCCCTGTTCTTGATAAGTCCCTTACTCAAACGGAGGACAGATTGAACGTCGTTACACTGACGTTTTGAACTTTATCTGCTGGTACTTATCACTTCTGCCACACAAATACGTACATGAGAACCTTAATTTCTGCACGTTAGCAGCAAAAGGAGTAAAAGAAGAAATGTCTTTCATTCAGCTATTCTTGGAAGACCTGAATGCTAATGAGAATATCAGAGAAGAATATCAATATAGAGCACACGCATCTTCATTCAACACAGTTAGAGAGCTGGTTCCTGCTGCACATTTCTCAGTGTACACAGTGCAGAATGTATTCTGCATCAGTTAATGCCATACATCCAGTAACAGGTTGCTGCTCCTATTACTGGTGCTGTGTCTAGCAGCCCAAAAAATGATTGAGGTTTTATCATGGTAGGCAGAAAGGGAATTGTCAGCTTTTTCTGTACCAGAAAAAGGGGTTAATGAAGGTGAGAAGATAAACAATACATAAGGAATTGAAGACCCATATAAAAGGCTGGATGAAGCTTGCTCTCCTTGCAGCGTCACAACCTTGATGGAAAAAACTTCTCCCCCCATTTCAACCTACACTTTGTGTCCAAATGGTAAATTCAGGCAGGTGCCTGTGATTTCCAAAGGGCATCTGGAGCTCACAGTGAAAGAGCTCATGTCCATCAGTTCACCAGGCATGCTGCCCTGGCCTCTTCCCTCACAGCCACAGTCTGTTTAACAAGCTCACGTACTCATTGCTGGTGGGGAGTTTCCAGTTGTTTGCAGAGCTCAGCTTTGACTGCAAGAGCAAATAGAAGCTGTCATGTTTGTGTCCATTCCTCTCACTTGTACTAAGGTCTCTGACTTCTCTTTCTTATCAGATGAATAATAAAATTAGTGTTTTTTCTTTTAATAATGAATGCAAGCAAAATGAACATATGGTCATGTTTTTACATTATGTTAATTTTTAAGAATCTGAGATCATTATCCCCTTTGCTTACTAGACAGCAGTAGTTTGATGCTCTTACAGACATGAAATAACCAAATCTGTGGGAAAATAGAAACATTATTCAGAATACATACACTGGGATCAGGGACACTTGCAACTGAACAGGAAGTGTAATGTCTAATTTCTAGTGCCCAACATCAGGCATTATGTTAAGGACTATATATAACAGTCCATCACAGTCAGTGCATGACAGAACTTTTAATGTTGTGCTTTAAACAAGAAAGCCAAGGTTTCCAAAGCTTTAAAAATGTTCCACAGCTTAAAACTATCTTAAGTAACTGAAACACAACATTTTATGTAATATTGGTGGGACAAAACTTTTTCAGTTTCTCAATGGCATTGGTGAAACCACTAGCCTGACATATGAAAATATTACCATTATTTGAAATAATATTGTTCATAACTTCATACAAACTACAAAATACTCACCCATCTGTTAAAAACAAAAGCCTCCTTATGCTGACAAATCTACAGTCCAATTTCCAAGTGAGATAAGTTCAGTATTTTACTAGTGAGAGAAATTATGGTATATACAGCATTTTTGACAGTTGCAATGTTTTGGGAAAAGATCTGGCATGAAAAAGCTTAAAAAGAGCATGTTGTATTTAGTGGAAGTGAATCTTTTATTCTGATACTATGTTTCTTTTAGAGTCAGACAAATATTTAGACTGTCCATTATTCGGAGGGAGGATATCCTCTTAACCAGATACTCTAATATTTATAAACAAAAATATTAAGAAAATGTAGTTTTGACATTACCTTTTACTGTTAAAAGGGCAATCAGATACAGGGTTTTGGCTGCAGCTTATTGTAAAGGTTTGGCTACCTCAGTTGCAGACAGCTTTGTTACAGATATCACTGACATTTAAATCTGATTCAGTCCTATCTCTCTAAAAATGTACATTTAAAAAGTTCTTATTAATTTTACCAACATGAAAGAATTATTATTTTACCCTGTAATGTTTGCAGTCAGCTCTTTGTTACAATATCAGAATTTCTTGTAGTTAAGAAGTTTTGATAGTAATTTTGACGCACAGTGGAAGTCATGGGAATCATCATGTTGATGAAATTCCCGTTTAATAATTAAATCCTAGTAATTAGAGGGGAAGGTATGCTTTATAAAAGTTCCTTCAAGGCCTATGATTCTGCAGTTGCTGTGCAGTTTAAACCCATTACAAATTCTCTGAAGCTGGCTTTTGAAAGTTTTTACTCTACATTGTATAACAACTCTTGAACTGTGGTACAAGCCATACCAGTGGTAGCACTGAACATACTGGTGCTCAGTGAGGCTTCTACATGTTTCTCATGCACACTGCAACAAGTTACTGCTGCCTTGCACTGAAACCTTTGCTTTGGCATGCGTAATTTAATGGCAATTTGCCTGAGTGCAGGCAGCTGTGAGATGGCATTTCTTTACATTTCAAGTCAAGTAGCACTTATCTGTGCACAAAGGGCAGTACTGGTAGAATTGAACAGAGGAAAAAAGAAAGAAGAAGCCATTTGTTAATTTCTAAGAGCTTTTTCTACAACCAAACAAATTATTCTCTGTGAATGAGTTCATAGCTCCGAGCAAGGATGTGCTACATTAGATAACTGTATGTTATCCATTCTGCTGGATCAATAACGCTGAATACTGGGTCATTTATTATGTGGTTTATTCTTTGTTTTAGTCAGGTCAGTTAGTTGGGCAAGCGTTTGGATTATATTTAATTAAAGCCAGTTTAACAATGACCATTTCTCCTCATACCTTTTACCATTCCCAAAAGTATTCCATTTGCTAAAAAACCTTCTCGGATTGTAAAATTTGACATCCTTTAACTTAAATTCTGCCCTGAGGAGATCCATCATGGAGAAACTCCAGCTCAGAAAATTTGAGTTTGTGAATTCTGGAATGTTTGTGTAATTACAGAGGATCATCAATACCTTCAGTTGCATTATTGTATTTGCTCCTACGTTAAGCAGTTTTCATTGGCAGACCCTGTTGTTGAGGACTGGAGCTTAAGAAAAGGATTTTAAAAAAGCATATGTTATATGTAATCTATAAATGTATCTGTGTATTTCTTCCTTCACTCTGCTCTACGTGAGAATTCAGGGCAAATTAACAAAAGCTATACCTTTACTTGTATGAAAACTCAGGGAAAAATATAAAAAAAAGTGTTCTAAATTTTCAAGTTTGCTCATATCAGTGGGAGAATTAAGTTAAAAAGCAAGGCTTTTTAAAATACCAGTAGAAAATAAAATTACAGAGGTATTTATAATATTGAATTGAATAATTTTGTTAGAAGGAATGACCTGCTTTGAACCTCAGGAGGTTATGTTTACATGTATCCATGTATTACGTGTGGGCACATGCTACATCTACTGTGGGCTATAGAGGTATAAAGCATATTTAACATTTTATTACACAAAATTTACTTTTTTTTCCCCCCAACATTATGTCTTACTTATTCCTTCTGATGGGTTAAGTTTTCTGTGTGCCACTGCACATCTATGATAATGCAGTCTACTGGGGCTAGTCTATACAGTTTTATCATACCAAGGCCAAAAAACCTATCCTACCCTAACACACAAATATTTTTTTTTATAGGGAGAGAAGCCTTCCCATTCTTTATCTTTTATAACACTCTTCATACTGTGATATCAGGTAGTGGACAACTTGAAGTTAATTTCAGCTCCATGGATAACCTGTGGCATGGGCACTTAAATATAAAAGCAGAACAAAAACAAACAGTGGGATGCTGTAAGAGGGGAATAAACTCTCCTACCAACATCTCTGTAGCAGCTGCCTCTCTTGAGACAGAGTAAGTTAGCACTAATTGAGTTAGTTACTGCTATTTCCTCAGGGAGTGTGCAGTACAAATGACCTGAAACACGCAGGGTGTCACACATCCTTACAAAAATCCCTTCCAGTCAGGCAAATAAAAGTATCAAGGTCATAATTTCTACCTTTCTACATGGATTTTACTGCCTTCCTGTAAGGAGAAAATGTAGCTGAGCCAAAAACCCAGAAATTCGTTTTAATTTTACACTGTGCTCTCCTAGACTAATGGTTATGCTACCAAAATATATAGATTCATTTCCACTCCTGTGTAGTACTGAGAGCTGCAGACAGCTGCTACTGGAGGGAAGGCACTGTGGCCTGCAGTGCTCCTCTCCCCTGCCTCAGGAAGAAAACCCAGGGTTTCCCCCATATTTCACCAGAATAGGGCATCAGCTAAGAATAGAAGGTCAGAGGATCCCCTAACACCTGCTTTAATCCTTGCTGAAGCAAAATGAAAAGCCCTATTGACTTCATTTGATTTTTGACTTGGGTCTTCCTGCAGACAGCCTATAGTAAGAGTCTTGAGATTGTCTAGTTGGTTTTGCCAGCTGAACCACTCTGATGTTTCTTGTGTAGCACCTGTAACACGTACCTGCATGAAAAGAGTTGGTCTGAGCCCTATATATATTTCCTACCTTATATTTCCTATCTCTGTCCCACAAGCAACAATCTTGGGGAAACAGAAACCTCATACAAGTTGTGCTTTCATGTACTAAACATGGAATTAAATCCTAGAAATTAAAAACCCAACCCAAAACAAAATGCCAGAAGCAAGTATAAATATAATTAAGAACTGACACATTCATTTTTGTTCTGTTTCAACATGAAATACTATAGGTTGTGGTTTGGATGAGGTACCCATGTTAAATCATGCCCTTACCTGCTTAAGTGAAAGAAAAAAAGTATCTTTTTGAAGGCTTTTGACCTAGTTTTTTTTAGAAGATGGTATTATTATTGCCTGAATCAATGTTCTGTCTCCATGCATAGCTATTGCACACACAGACATTCAGCTTTTGCATTTCTAGAGCCTTTAACAGCCTGTCTCAGAACTGTAGAAATGACAGATAAAAGGAAAGTTTTCTAGGTTGCTTACTGTTTTCCGGGACACAATTCTTCTACAACATGCATTTTTTATTTATCAAATGCATGCTTGACATTACCACAGAAAAAGTGATAATCGAGAACTATATTTTTGCACTCAGGTTTAGAGGATATTCAGCGTATTTAAACCATCACTGTGAGTTCAACAGTAGATTTTCTCTCCTACCGCTTTACATCACTGATACTTTACTGGGGATCTTTGTGGAAATCCTCAGGCTCTCACATTCCTAAAGAATCCTTTTCCTATAGTCTCAGATTATAAAGTCACCTCAGGCTATGGGGTCATACACTGGTTGTGCAGATCATGGTGTACCAGCAGCAACAGCCACTCCTATAGTGAAAAAAATGTATTTCAGCAAACTAAAAATGCCAGTCACTGGGGATTGTGATTAGCAGCAATTCACCTGCAAATGGAGAGAGCAGATAAAGGATCTGGAGGACATCCCTCCAGAGGAACCACCAAGCAATGGGCATGTGCAGAAATAAAGGAAATTGTCTTTCATATATCTGCTAATAATGGTGTGTACTCCATGGAATAAAATATCCTAGGAAGTGACAAAACCACACAGTTTAATGTTGTTGTAGGAACAAATAAGTTACTCTGAAACATGTGTGTTTCTCATTCTAAGTTTAAAACATTCTCTTTTAAATAATCTTTTAAAGAATGAACAGAAAAGACTGGTTTGTTGAGCAGTTATGTAACACTATATTATTTTAATTTTCAATTTTTCTGCCTTTACAGTAACAAACGTGCCATCCATTTTTGCCTCAGTAGTTTATTGCTCAACACTACAAAGAAGTAATTTCTTTTCAGAGTACATCATAGAAAACAGTGAGGAAGAAAAGGGGTAAAATCTCCAGTTCAGGGAACTAAAAAGATGTGTTTTGTATGGCAAAGGAGCTCCTGTTTCTGCATCCAAAATCTCATCATAGGTACTAAAGTGTCATCCTAAAGGCTCTTTAAGCCATTCACTGACCGATCAGAGCAGTGCACCAGCAGATCCATGACCCACTCCCTGTCAGGAACAAACAGAAATGAGATATACAGAGAAAGTGAGGTGGCTGAACTGAGATCACTTTCCTACAGGAATCTAAACCAGACCTGTATGTTTTTCTCTCACACAATTCAAAACAAGTCCTACAGCAGTTCTTGTTTGTGAGGTGTGAAGAATTGCAGTGCATAGTCCAAAAACTCATGGAGTCAAATATTTTCATGGGTATAACTACTGAGACATGGGTACAGCTTAGCAAGGCAAAGTCTTAAAAGCAAGCCTAGACAGTACAGTCTTGCAGGACCTTCAAGGTTAGTGCAGGAGCAGCATCCTTAAGACAGACAACTTTGCAGAAAACATGATGCTCTGGTGTCCCAGGCAGTCATAGCTATATGTGATCTTAAACCAGCCCACACAGCAGCAGTTTGTATTCGAGTATGTCAAGACAAAGCTTAGTATAGTGATAAACTAGGCTTGTTGTTCCAGAAATTCAACAGTATAACATAAAACACCACAGCTCCATAATCATGTATAACAAGGTACAGTGTTTGATTTCTAACAGATTAGCAGCTCCTACTGCTTATTCTCCACTTGCTGTAGGAGTCTTGTCTGATCTGACTTTTGCAATAGCAACAACAGAGTGAGAGTCTGAACTCCAGGGATCTATGTTAATAAAACAGGATTATGGTCTTTATGAACCTCGGTCAAAAGCTGAGGATTACAACTTCAAAAATAAACAGCATGCACAGATGAACTGTTCAAAAGCAAAATTTCTGTTGGTAATTGCTTCTAGCTATGATAAAAGAGAAGGAAATTATGTGACATGGATACCAAGGCAAGCAGAATGTTTCTCTCAGGCATTACCAGCCAAAGTTGTGTACCTTATCCTAGAAAGAGCAATATAAATGTTTTTTGTATGAAACCACAGCCAATATTGCAGAGTTTAACTGTTATTTCCCAGCTCACTGCTGGTGGTAAGAAGCTATACTTTTTCCTCACGGATTAGGGCTCCAAGTAGGGTTCCCAGCCCCCTACTTAGTGCAGATGTGCTCTGAGGCAGAGCAGGCAGAATAGGAGTCTCTCTTTTCCCTATGCCACACTACCAGTAGAAAGCTTTCTGAGGTATTTTTGCTAAATTATAGAAAGAGCTTATGCCAAATTCAGAGGCATCAAATCCACCAGAAAGCGTTGTGAGTTCAGGGGGTGGGTATTTAGCCAGAATGTTGTGCCTATGGGACGAAAGGGAGTTCAGAAAGATTCTGTACTACTCTCAACAGGCTTAAACTCACCAGTGTTAACCTTTTGCATGCTCCTGGCAGTGCCAGCTCTCATTGCTGCAAGGGCAAATAACATATGTCCTGCTGACACCCTGCAACACCTCGTGAGGGCCAGAGGTTTAGGGTTTCCCTCTGGATCTTGTTCTGTGTAATTTGACTGTGCTGTAAAGCAGGATATTGTACCCAGAAATGCAGCAGCTAGCAATTTGGGGATTCTACATTTTGAGTCCAGAAAGTCAGTAATCAGTGATCACAAGGTGAATATTTAGCATCAAGAATTGCTTTTGAAAATTTTTCTCCCTTTATGACTCATTCTCAGTCCTGCCTTCCTTTGCTAATATTAAAAAAAAATATAAAACATCAGATCACTATTAAAATATCTGAAATTATCCTAAAGGACATTCTTTTTATATTTTCAGACTGTTCCTATACATTGTAGCAGATAAATTATAACAAGCAGTCACTTACCAGCATGCTCCAAACTATGTAAACAAAAAATGTCCCCTGTCTTGATGTAAATTTATTTATTCATTTGCTGACTAAGGTCAGTTGTGCTCACATTAAGACAAGATAGAGATGAGTTTGCTCTCTGCCCAGAAGGACAGTGAAAATATGTCTGAACAGAGAGTTCTGTGTCTGAGCAGCGTGATGGGTCAGAAGCAGGCAGAAAGTAGCTATTCTAAAAATATGTATTCTTAATAAAAACCACAAGCAAGAAGGCCTTCTTTATCAGCATTGTAAAAATCCATGGGAAAGAACTAATTTCCTCTTTATCCTCATTACGTCGTTAGCGGTTGCTGCACTTACAGAAGTAGGTTTCTTCTCTGTATAAGAAGTTGTGTGTGGAAAGCAGCGAAAAAGCCTGAGGTACTTCTTTCTGAGTGCTTTTGCGAGTTGCTTAGTGGAGCTCACAAATGTTCCTTTAAACTCTCAGCTTTCAAGAATTAACAGGAGAACCTTAATATCAGAGAGCAAGGTATTAAGAGCTGATGGACCAATTTTTTTTTCGAAGGAGGGATTGGAAACTCAGGACCACATGGAATTTTAAATTGCATTAAAAATGTTTTATGTAACTGTCTTTCCTGTCATGTTTTCAGACCTCCAGTATTGTTGCAGAGGATAATCCTGCACAGTGAGTAATAATGCATCACAGGACTCTGTTCCCATAGATCTGAAATTTCGTAATTTAATCTTCACCTAAACAAATATTCCCATAAATAAAATAGAATAATATTCATAGCGTCATGTGCCGAGTCTTTTGAGTCACTTGGAAGAGTAAACAGAGCCCCCCTGCCTGTTCCTGCTTCCTTTGACTCCTGTTTCCTTTCCCACGTGCTTTATTTCTCTGACTGTTTGACCCATGCTTGGCCTTGCAGGTTCCATCGTTCTTTCTTGGATCTAACAGCATCACAGCACTGCGTGGGTAATGAGGCACTGAAATGGGTTCTGCCTCCTTTATTGGGAAACTGTGGCTGAAACTTTTCTACTTTGTGGGAAATAGTTCCACTCGGGTTTCAGAGAGGCACTGGATCCTTTCCACACAACAGCACACTGCTTCTATTATCTTGACCTTTCTGCCTCTTCTTTTATTCCCTACACTTTTTTTGAGCTACTGGATTCTTGGCTAGCTTTACTGTTTGCTACAGAATATGCATATCTTAAGATTTAGTTTTTTTTAACTGAAGCATTCTGAGGAAATAAATGTTTATTTCAGTGAAGATATGAGCTAGACTAAAAGAAAAATATTCATTTTGATTCACATCCCTCAAATGCCTGAATCCAGACTTCGTTTCTGAAAGCAGTTTTTCAAGGCGAAATGAATAAAAGTATGGCACTTCAGAAAATGCTTCTCAGTTTGAATGCTACTTAGACAATCTGTAAAATAAGTACGTAAAAAGACACCAGTGCCACAGCTAAAGGAATTTTTCTACTTTGAAGTTACATGCACCTGGCACCGGTTTTGACATCACCAATGTCACAGCAGAATATCAGCTATATTTCTCTTTTCCCTTCTCCCACTCATTTACTGAAAAATTATGATATTCAGTGCTCACTACCATACTGTGAATAAATCTTCACTATTATATACATCTCCTAAATATTTATTAGGGATATTAAAGTGTGGAACATAAAATGAATATTAAATATTGAATGGTGAGTATTAAGGAGAATGGTGCAGAAGAAATATCTGTTGGTAATAACTGACCATAACAATATGGTAAAAATCACAAAGAGTAATGGCCCTTATGCATCTCAATACCCATTATTAAACATATCTTCAGACATTACAAAGCTTTTTTTTATATTTTGTGATTTTAAACATATATGGGCTACAATACCAACTACATCATCCAACAAGGCTGTTTCATGAGAACACACAGATTTTTGCTCTGAGTTTTTTTACTTGGGCAGAAAACCTAGTGATTGGACCTGATCAGTAGCCATATTTTAGTAGCCTCTCTTATGACATTTTACAAATTCTTTTGATTTGTGAACTACTACATATTTGTGGTAGACATGTTGATTCATAGAGCTGTGTTCCTTCTGGAAGCATTTACATATCTGCCATAGCATATAAGAATTTTATTTTCTTGCCTTTTAAAGCCCTCCTAAGGAATAGGCCACAGGTCTCAAGGATACCCAGACAGTAGCATAGAAAACCCTGTTCTAAAATGTAACCTTTTGTGTATTCCCTCCTGAAGTAGATGTATTTCACAATGCAGGGTATGATTATTTCAAGCCTGGATTAACACCTAGAATGGGGATGATTCAAAAAGCCAAAATGGCAATAAAAGCCCACAAAGTTGATGAGAAAGTAAAAGGTTATAATCCTCTATGCACAAAATTAATAGCTAGTTCTGCTGAATTGAAGGATTCACAGCAAAAAAAAAAAAAAGAATTTATCTAATATAATTTTGTCAAGAACAAGAAAAAATTGCTAAGGAGAGAGATATCTAGGCTTCCCAGTAACCTAGAGAAATTTGGACTTAATCAGGAAGTCTCTATTTGAGACCGGAACTGTCCTTCTTGCTCCTTATGTGTGGGACAATGACTTACTTTTATAGAATAACCAGGATTAGCATGAGACACTCTGTTAAGATTAACAATGAATAGTTAATATGTGATTGGGAAATAGCCACTCTCTTTAACTCTCCTATTGGTGTTTGTCTAAGCAAAATCTGTGGCAAAAGAAAGTCCTACACAAAACTTTGTACTTACAGTTGGGTTGGACCTTGTCAGAAGAAAAGCAAAGAAAAAGCACAATTTGTCTGAAAATTTTAGGTAGCCAGAAGCATCACCTACAGACATGATTACCTACAACAGATGGTTGTTGTCATGTCAGCTAATTAATTGGTGCAACTAAGATCAGAATATGAAAAGAATTGCTCAGTTTTACAATAATGGCATACTGCTATTACAATTTCACAGGTGCATATCCAATACAGAAAGAAGGGACCCCACGGTGTGGTTCTTTTAAGATCCCAGTGAATGAGAAACAGTGTTTGACCCTTTCAATAAATAGCTTCTAGTTTTGGTGGTCAGTAAGGAGCGAGTAAAGAGCAATTTAATACTTGATGATGACATAATTCTTGTTAAATATTATGCAAGTACTTGTTTAGCAACTGAGGATAATGGAAATGTTTAACTAAGCACATCAAGGCAAGTAATGTTTCTGAAATGAAATGCCATCATGAAACTATTTTGGCACAATTCTAAATAACCATCCATGTCTGCACACACCTATTATTAAGAATTTTAGTTTCTTAAAAAAGTTGTTCTTGATTCACAACACTGCAAAGAATGCCAGCAGTTCATCAACCATCACTGAGAAATATGGTAGTGAGTGAGCATCAGCAGCAAAGCAGAGATAAAGGCCTCTGCACTACAGAAAAGAAGCAAAAGCCCCCTCAGAGAGCTGATATTGCTCATAGCATCAGTCGGGTAGAGGAGTCACTTCCTGAGTGGAAGCTGAAGTCAGATATAAATCTAACAATATCCACCAGGAAATCACAAAAATCTGCAGGATTCATTGGTTTCTAAGAAAATTTAGGTGTTTCTCTAAATCTCAAAAGTTAGTGTATGTGGTGTTTGTTTTCAGCAAGTTCAACAAAAGGAGTATGACAAAGATCCTGTTGTCCTTGCCTTCAAACTTATTCATGTTTCTTTATAAATTGCTACCTGATGAGCCATTTATATAACTGTGTCCCAAGTTATTTCCTCTGCTGCCTCTGCACCAACAATGTCTAATTTAACTTTGCTTCCTATGATTCTTATCCAGTGTTCTATTTAAATGTCAACATCCAGACAAAAAAATCAAATTGAACAAAAACCAACATACCTTACCTAGTATTTTTACTAATTGTGGCAATGTCCATAGCTTTGAGTATAAATCTTGCTATGACAGCTGCTTCTCTGAGGTATTTTATTCTCTGTTGTTCACTACATCAAATTTTTGTTTGTTACTATAGCTATAGCTCTTCCTACTTATCCAGATTTTCCACCCTTTTCCTCCCTCCTACCTAGACTATCAAGCACTCTTTCTCTTGATCCCCTCTACTGCCTCTTTATCCACTTAATTACCAACCAGGTAATATTGTGCTACTAAAGAAATAGTTTGGAGATCTTGAATGAATGTCCATATCACTGTAAGTATTCCAGAGGTTCCACTGTACTCATATTGATCATTGCCTTACAAGATCAGTGACAAGCTTTAGGAGTCAATATCTGGTGTTTGTACCACCACTAGTGTTTCATATAATCCTGTCTCAATGAATGTCTAGTCCATTTTATGCATTGCTGTTGTATCAGGAAATTGTTAGTACAATCATTATAATGATTCCAATCCTGTGCCTAATTTTTTATCACATGAACTAATGTGGAAATTGGCAATGTGCTCTGATAAAGTAACAGACGTAATGGTACCTACAGTCCCATTCCCAGATACTATTTCTATTTACTTATTCATTGATAAGTGAACAGTAAATGGGGGAGGGGAGATGGTTATTTAGGAGGCTTACTTAATATACTGAGTCACTCTGTAAATCAGTACAATTAGGACTAGCTAGGTGGAAACAGTGCTTTCCACCATGTGAACTCCTACCAGTATCCACTGTAGGGCAAGGGCATACTAAGCCAAAGATCAAATTAGCAACATGCACACCAACTTGAGAGCTACACTTAATTTGCACAGCAAGGAAAAGAGTGCAAAAGTGCCTGCCTAAAGAAGATGATGTTGAAGTGTAAATACTGAATTTTTTACCTAATAAGTTAACCAGTTAGTCTCTTTAAACAGTCACTGTAAGCCATGCTTTCTCTCCTCCCTCCATTATGTCAGTAGCTGCCATTGACAATGTTCAAGATTCAGGCATCATCCAGAATTTCATGGAAGTCTCCAAAGTGCTGACTGTACTGTGTTTCCCTATATAGCTATGCTTGCCCTTTGAGCTCCCTTTGGTTGCTGATAGAGGTGATTTCAAACAATTTCCAAGTCAAAAGATAGGTCTTTTCCAAGACCAAATGTTATAGAAACTCTTCTGAGGTGCAGGATGACTTTCTGTTTTCTAATAACAGCCTTCTTCTAGAACAATAGGATGCATACTTTTTCACAGAAACGTTGATATTTCCTGAATAAATTGTTTCCTCTAATACAAATTTCTTGTGTTCATTTGTTGTCATAAAACTTAGTGTTCTCGTCACACTTCACTGAGGGCATATGCAGTAGTCACAGAATTCACTGATCCACAAGTGACCACAAGTATAATGACCCCAATGAGTACATCAATGCACTCAAACAAACGACTGGATTTGCATTCAAATGGGTGTTTGGAAAAATATTTTATAGGCCATAATGAAGCTATTTTGTTGTGTAACCACTGTTAATGTGCTTTTGTAATTAGTTTTGAAACTGTATTTGAGTATTTCAGAATCAATTATCTGAAAGAATTCAAAACTTTTAGAACAGTGCAACTCACATCTGATGTCTAATTTAAGGTCTCCAAAGAAGAGGTGAAGCACTTGTCAGTCCTTTCTAACAGATCTTTGCAGAAGGTATTGTTTTTTAGGTTTTGGACAGACTTATATATACCTCTTTCTACATGAAAGCACACATTTTGATATAAATATGAGGTTATAATTTTCATAAGGTCATTTAATTTTTGTTTAAAATTTGGAATTTGGAAGGCATTACAAAGCTGTTTTTTCCTGGATTTAGTAGGGTAATACTTCTGAATGTCTGTTCTGAAACTGGACCCTCTGAAAGCCTTTTCACGTGGTAATTATCCTGATAGTAAAGATTTTTGCAAGGTTTCAGCTGTGTCTGTAATACCAGAAATACCAATCACATAGGCTTACACTACTTTTATGCATCTGGGTTTCTCCTTTGCTCTCAGTAGAGCTGCTTTGGTAGCTAAAGTTACACCTTTGTGTACTTATGGAGGAGAGTAAATGTTGGGGAATGATAGACACATCTTACATTTGAAAGCTAAAAACTTGAGCTGTGGAGAGTTTCTTACATGTTGTCTTCTATGTATCTACTGAATGTCTGACAAGCAGAAATGGAAATTTCTGAGAAAGAGAGAAAAAAAGCCTTCTGCTTCATGAAAACAAGAATTCAAAACAGAGTTAAGACCTGGATCTGTTAAATTTAATGCTGCTCAACTGCAATAATGAATTCCAATGAAATATGATTCAGGTCTATCTTCTCGTTGTTTTTAATTAAAGTTGCACTATGAGATCCACTAGAATAAATGTAAACAAACTGATTTTAGATTCATACTATCCTATGCTCAATTAAAAAATTACACATTTTGCTGTTGTTTCTACCTATAATCATAACTACTTGTAACACAGATTTTATCATCTACCTTACAAACTTAATTTAAAAGTCCCTAATTCATCCAGCTTTAAGGAAAAGAAAATTATATTCTTTGTTGGTGTCTAAAATGAAATTAATTTAGTTCCTGGAACAGTTCTTTAAAGGCACTTTTCTATGGGCTTGTTTAATGAGCAGCTGCTTCCTATTAAGGGAAGGGTAGACCTGCTTTTTACATTTTACAAAGGAACGTAAGATTAATTAAAGGAGTTAATCTACACAGTAATTAGTAGTCTCTGGAATTTTCCACATCCCTATAAGTTTACAAGTGAGTTACCATGTTCAAAAACATACGCTCTCTCTGCTTTCCTTGTCATCTGTTTGAAAGCAAAAGCTGACTGCTTCTTATTGCTCCCTCTGCAAACAGAAGTATGCCCAGAAGAGTAAGTGAACAAATCACATTAACACACATAGTCTTGCATTAAATCAGAATATCTTAAGAGTTATGTTTTAGTCAGACTGATGATTTAAAGTTATAAAAGAAGTAATAGAATTTTGCACGTAGAGCTGAACTGATGCTTCCTTTCATTTGAATGCTTCAGTCAAGTCCTTAGGCAAGCAAAGCCTTGTTACCTTTTGAACTAACTAAGCAGCCCTTAAGGCTAGTATCTACTTTATATTTAGCTGTTGTTTAGAAAGAAGGGTATTTTTAATAAATCCTCTCCAGTAATTATGACATTTTGTTGGGGCTTTGACCTTTTTTTTCTTTTTAATTGCCCCAATACACCTGATTGGAACAGTTGTTGCTGTGATATTTATATTTTTTTCTATGTATTTAAACTACATTTTCTCTCTTTTGTCACTCTTAACTCCTACAGATAGTCTGATTAAAAAGCTTCCTGTGTATCCATTTTAAAAGGACTATGCCAAACGGAGGGGATTACCTGTAGAAAATTTTGAATGGGAAAGCAACATCATCTTCCTCAAGAGTGAAGATCTTTCTGACAGGTCATGCTTTAATCAAGTAGAAGTTGAGCTCAATGTGGTGCCTGCTGAGTAAAAATCTGTGAAAGGTGTTATATAATTATAATTATTATATATATTATTATATATATATAATTATTATATCTAATGATCCTTTCCAGTTTTACAATGCTGTATAACCATATAATGCTTCCTCTCTTGAAACCAATGTGAATTTTAAGAGCTGTATGCATTATTAGAAGGTGCAACCTTCATCAAAACCTGAATAAGATCTTGTGTTTAAAGACTCTCAAGCCTTGTGAAAGATGATTTGTCAATATCAGCCGCATAATCTCCTTAGATATTTTAAGTAGTAAATGTGATAATTCCCATTAATACTGTTGAGACTAATATTAAACACCTTTGGATTTCAAATCCGACAGGTGCCATTTTGACAGGATTGAGTTAAGCAGAGCAGGGACTTTGGAGACAGAAGACCTCATGATATCCTATTCAAGCTTCAGGTCACAGTGAGGCAAAATGTATTATCAAAACCAAGCTTCAGGCCAGAGAAAGACTGTATGTATTATTATATGTATAACAACAATAATAATAACAATAACAAGAAGGAAAAGAACAAGAATAATAAATACTAAAAATTAAAAATAAATATTATAACACAATAATAAATAATAGAATAATATAATAAAATAAGAATTATTATAAACATCTTCACTGCAGCTGTTTACTCCTCCTCTTTCAGGAGTATGGGTGGGAAAATGGGAACTGCATAGTGTTCACATTATATGACCTTGTAATCAAATGCATCACCATTCAGTGTTTAATCAGAAAAACTGTAGTTCCTCAGCCTCCTTGTAATGTAATTTGCAAACCCTGTAAGGCTCTGAGTCTGAGCAGTGGGATTGGCTCCATCTCCTGGGCAGGTCTCACAGGCTCTTTTGGAGCTAGAGACTGTCCTATGGAATACTAAGAAGGCAAGTGTAGGTAGAAGGTAGAATAGCTATAAATCCAACTGTCTTTTACAGGACCTTGCTAGAGAATGGGAGGGTTTTTAGAGATCATTCTCTGGGCTCAGCAGTATCAGTTGTTTCTTTCACTACCATCAAAACAAGTGAGAAGTTATCAAAACCTCAGTTTGACTATAATAGCAAACAGGTTTGATCTGAACTGCACTCAAACTTCAAATTGAAGCTGTAGTAGGGCCTTCAAATACGATTGATTTTGAGAGATGCACTTAAAGATTGTGGTTTTTTTTTAAAACTTCCCATATTTGTTTCACCAGGAAAAGAGAAGTTGCAGTTCTTATCAGTCCACTACTTACGCAGTCCTCTAGACAAAAAAACCGTAGCTGGAAGGGGAACAGGGAAGGTGCTCCCTGTTTCAAAGGATTTTCTATTTTTTCATCTCCTTCTTTCCTTTCTATTGTTCTGCCTGATTTTCTCCTTTCTCTGTAAAGCCATTTCCTTAAGGTCAACCTATTGTTATTTGGGAGCGTGATAGAGATATCAGACTGAGTCATGCAATATTTGCCAACTCCACACCTTTCAGCATTCTGCTGCAGAGAGTGGAGGTAAAATAGCTGTTTGTGATTACTACTGCTGCCTAAATAAAGGCTGTTTTTCAAGGGAAAATGAGCTGTAAAAAGAAAATTATTTTTCAATGCATTTTCTTAGAGTTTTCATAAGCCTGCAATAAAACTGAAGCTGCCCAAGGCTGGCAGCATTCAAAAATAATACCAATGTAACATGATCATGCAAGTTTAAGAAAGAGAAACAGGAAGAAATTCAACAAAGAAACGTATTTTAAATCCACTGAGAATGCAAAATAAGAATGAATTTTTAAAAAGTCTGCCTAAATATTCTGATAGATTACTGTAAATCCGTGTTTCATTTCAGAAATAAAATTTTACACTGACCAAATGCAAAAAACCCCACACCAAATCCTTAACCAGGGAAGAAAAATTCTATATAAAGCTTATCTTATATGAATCATATCTACTGTGAGCCAGTATTTGAGTCACTAACCCTAATTTTCTTTACAGCAAGATTTTATTCCAAATTATTTTGCATTTCCCTTAAACAATTTCTAACAACTACATAAAACATCTGTATTGCAATCCAAATGATCCAAAAGGGCATCCTGAGATGGCTGACATGGGGTGCTGAGGTACTTGTTAATTCAAAATTTTTCCATTTGACTGACATTAAGAAACTGTTAGAAAAAAAATATGTTATATTTCTGATAAAGAAAAATGCTGCACATTTCTGAATGAACTAAAGCACTGGCAAGATACATAAGCATGTGTTTACTTTTGCTACCTTAGATCTACAAAGCAAATTTTGATAACTAAATCCAAACAGAATCCTGCATTTTTTTCTCAGAATTTCCTCCCCTTCTCCCTAACATTTTACAGGTGCAAGGAATGAAGCTTTCAGAGATATCTATGTTTTGGAATTTTAGGTGAGGTTTGTCAGCACTCCTTTGCTGGGGAGAGGAGCAGCAGGAACAACTCTACATAAAAAGTGACTTTTTCCAAACTGGATGAGAGGAGAAACATTGATCTGATTCTTCAGCCTGCATCTCTGTAGCCTTCAGACTTTGGTAAATCTGAGAAAAATTATTTTAAAATATGTTGATTCATACTGCTTGCATTACCATTTCTATAAAAATGATTACTATAACTAATGATTTGCCCAAATGGTCGTGTTGACCCTGCTGTGTCATGTGTTGTTGTCATGGTGACACTGTTGTGGGTGTTTGCTACAGGCTGCCAGATCAGGAGGAGGAAGTGGATGTGGTCTTCCAAGGGCAGCTTCCACATCTTGAAGTAGCCTCAAAGTCAGAGGCACTGGCTCTTGTGGGGGACTTTAACTGCCCTGACATCTGCTGGAGAAGTAACACAGCAAAGGACAAACAGTTCAGGAGGTTCCCAGAAAGCATTGGTGACAAATTCCTCTCACAGGTAGTTGAGGATCACAGAAGGAATGGTGTGCTGCTCAACCTCATACTAAGAAACAGAGAAAGCCTTGTTGAAGGGTTGTGAAGGCTGGGGACAGTCTTGATTGTAGTGACAATGAGATTGCGGAGGTCAGTATTGGGTGAGAAAGAAGCAGGGCAGCAAGTAAGACTACAACTATGAACTTCAGGAGAGCTAACTTTAGCTTCTTCAGGAATCTTCTTGGCAGAATCACAGGGGAACAGGCCCTGCAGGGAAGAGGGGTCCAAGAGAGTTGGTTGATATTTAAGGAACACTTCCTTCAGGCTCAAGAATGATGCATCTGATGAGCCAGAAAGTGAGCAAGGGGGCAAGACATCTCTGTGGATGAATAAGTAACCCTTCCATTACTCAAATGTAAGCAGGAAATACACAGGAGATGGAAGCTGGTTCAGGCCACTTGGAATGAATATAGGGAGTAAGTAAGTAAGTAGAAATGAGATAAAGAAGGTCAAGGCTCATCTGGAATTAAATTTGGCCAAGGTTGTCAAGGACAGCAAGAAGGGCTTTTCCAAATACATCAATAACAAAAGGGAAAAAAATTATAATGTGGGACCATTACTAACCGGAGGGGACCCTGGTAACAGAGGACACAGAGAAGGCAAAGGTATTGAATGCCTTCTTTACATTGGTCTTCACTGACAAGACCTGCCCTCAGGAGTCTCTGACCCAAGAGACATAGTAAAGGAATGTTGGAAGAAAGACTTTTTCTTGGTCAAGGAGGATTGGGTCAGAGAACACCTCAGCAAACTTGATGTCTAAAAGTCCATGGGTCCCGATGGGATGCATCCACGAGTGCTGAGAGAACTGACGAACACCATGGTGAGGCTGCTTATAATCATCCCTGAATGGTAGAGGACAGGTGCCTGAACACTGGAAGAAAGCAAATGTTCTTCAAAAAAGGCAAGAAAGGCAAGAAAGAGGACCCAGGGAACTACTGGCCACTCAGCCTCACCTCAATACCTGGAAAGGTGACGGAATGCTTCATTCTATAAGGCCAGAGGAGAGGGTAACCCAGGTTCCTGTTAATAAATCCCTTGGGGTGGATTAGAGTGAAATGACACTGAATAATCAGTGTTTGTAAATATATATATATGTGGGGTTTATTTTAGAACAATTTTGTTTCAAAAGGAAACAGGTTATGTTGCCATTTTGGGTGTTATCATTCTATAACAATACAACAATATTAAAGCATAGCAATATTAGATTATCTGTAGCAATATGGCATTGTTAATATTGAAGCATCTGTAGATTAAAGCATAGCAATATAGCAGTATTAAAGGATCTACGTGCATAAAGGCATATAAAGCATTGTTAAAGCTTAAGGAAATGCATAAGGGAAAAGGAGAGAAAAGAGAAGTGTGGAAAGAATGTATATAGTCACCACCCACTGGTCCAGTGATGAAACTTGGTAGTCACAGCTTCCATATCTGTTGGTTGAAATGGTGGTCTTGATCTGTTGGGGCTGGGGGAAGCCCCCCACAAAATTCAAAGATGTTATGAGTTATTATAAACTTCCATCTCAGGTAAGAAACCTTATACCTCCCCAGGGTGGGAGTCAGTCTCTGACAAAGGCCATCAGGAGTAGTCAGCATGGATTGACTAAAGGTAAATCATCCTTGACCAACCTGATTGCCTTCTGTGATGAAACAACTACCTGGACATGTGAGGGGAGAGCAGTGGATATTGCTTACTTTGACTTCAGCAAGGCTTTTGGTACTTTCTCTCAGAATGTCCCCATAGACAAACTCAGGAAGTGTGGATTCAATGAGTAGACAGTGAGGTGGATTGAGAACTGGCTGAACAGCAAATCCCAAAGGGTTGGAATCAGTGGCACATGGTCTAGTGAGGCACATCTGGAATGCTGTGTCTGGTTCTGGGTTCCTCAATGCAAGAGAGACATGGAGCTCCACGAGTGGATCCAGTGGAGAGCAAGAAAAACGATTAGGGAACTGGAGCATTTCTGTTATGAGGAAAGGCTGAGGGCACTGGGCCTATTCAGCCTTGAGAAGAGATGGCTCAGGGGGGACCTCATCAATGTATGTGTCTGAAGGAAGGGTGTCAAGAAGGGTGTCAAGAAGGCTGTTCTCGGTGGTACAAAGCAATGGGACAAGATGCAATGAACAGAAACTGATGCACAGGAAGTTCCACCTGAATGTGAGGAAGAACTTCTTTACTGTGCAGGTAACTGCAACTAGAACAAATTGGCCAGAGAGGCTGTGGAGTCTCCCTCACTGGAGATATTGAAGCACCCTCTGGACACAATCCTATGCCATGTGCTCTAGGATGACCTTGATTGAGCAGGGAATTTGTACCAGATGACCCACTGTGGTCCTTTCAAGCCTGACTGATTCTGTGATTCTGGGGCCCATCTTGGGGCACTTAGCACACAATGTAGCCATAGATTCCACATAATAATTCCACACTCGAGCCAAATAGCTGCAAACTGAACTACAGCTTCCATCTGAAATACATTGACTTTCTGAAAAAAAAAAAACAAAAAACAAGCTTCTCCTGCTCAAAGAAATTCACCATGAGCCTTGGGAGTGTCTCCAGGTGTTAACTGACTTGAACAACTGAAGTACATTTCCAGTTTTGCCACAACTTTATTAACCTAGGCCAGGAAATTTTACCATGTCAGGTGAAATTACAATTAAGGGTTTTCTTCTATAAATATGAACTATGGAATCAACCAACCTTTCCCAATCTTTGTTCTCTAAAAGGTTGGCTTTTAACAAAAAAATTGTATAGTCTCATTTTCTATCTTGTGAAAAGACATACACAGTTCATTTGATCAGTCTTAGACAGCTAAACAGGGTTGGATAAAAAGTAACAGGCTGTTGTTGGTCCTCCTCCACTAACTATGGAGAAAACTTTGGCAGCTGAATTGGAGTCCATCTTTCAGGCCATTAAAATTATATGAGGTGAATGGTCAAAGTGGTCATGAGTCAGAGTCATCTATTTCTCTTTGAAAAGCTATACTAAATGAATAACCTCAATCTCCCACTATGTGCTTATTTTCTAAATCATAGTCAGTTCTTGTGGGTTTTCTCTGAACTGTGTTTTGCTCTTGAAGCCCACTATGAAAAGCAATTTCTCAAACAACTCCAGTTTTCTTTCTTACAGGAAGTAAAAATAAACACAGGTTCTTGCTTTGACCAAGAAACATGAAATGACTGACTGGTAATGGGAAATCTCTATATTTCCCAGAGTTTGAAAGCTGATTCATAAATCACACTAATTCAGACAAAAGTGTCCAGTGAAGTGCCTCCCAGATGTCCCTCTGATTTATTTCCTTACGTACTAGTTGCTTCAGAGACTTCTCTCCACCGTACCTGGCTCATTGCTGTTAATGATCCCTGTAGACTACAGGGGTTTGCTCTCAATAACACTAAGTTTGCATGGGGTTATCTTGAAATAATCTAGATCTAGTGTAGAGTAAGAATAATGATTTTTTTTTTCTGGATGATATATTCTTTGCACAACACAAAATTAATAATTTCAGTTCCTTGTATAGCTCAAATATAGTGCAACACCTTAAGTAAGATCCCACCAGCTAAACAATAGTTGGATGGAAAGCTTCTCAGGATGTGGCAGGACTGACCACACAGTATCATCTTGCTTCAGTCAGCACTAAAGTATGAGTATTTGTTTATTGAATATACTATGATGTTCTTGAAATTTGAGTATGTTAAAAATCCCACTTTTTTTTTACATAAGTATAATATTTTTAAAAACAGTGATGAAATTTGACCCTGGGAAATTAAACTTTCCATAGATTTTTTTGCCTGATGAAAAAATCTTCAATGTCCCATCCTAAACCACTGTATATTGTCAGATATTAATGAAAAGTTGCCAGGTTTCTTCTCTGTAACAGCTATATTTCAGTGGTGATGTACTGTGTGAGGGTGAGTAAAATATTTGGGAATTCTTCTGTGTTACTTGTTAGGTTTTTATTGTTGTACTGACATTGGTTTGTAGCAAGTATGAAGCTTCTAGGGTTTACTAATAAAAGAACACACATACATAAGAATGAAAAGACTTGAAGAGAGAAATAAAATAAAGCTACTTCTTGTACAATGGCTGGCAACCAATTACTTTAATTTTTCTTCTTTTTAGCTTTCCCCCAGATTTTTTCCTTCTCTTCTGTGTTCTATTAAATGATTTTAATTTTTTATTCTCTTAGTACCATATGATCTATGTGAAAAGTTTGGTTATCTGTATACAACTACACATTCACTTGTCCCTCCACTCCATAAAAATACCTGTTACTCTAACACAGGTACTATGCCTATTTGTACTCAGTAGCTGCATTTTTTTAGGATATTTTGATCTTAAAAAAAAGGAAAGAAATGTGTGAAGTATCTACAATAGAGTAGATATTGTAAACTGTGAAAGTTCATTTTAATTCTGAAGTATTTTTATTTCTAATTACCACTGCTGTCATGTGTTTTTCCAAAAAGTGAGATATATTAAGAAAAAAAATAGATCTATGGAGTTGAATTTCATGGGTTTATTCTAGGAAGGTTCACACTGAAGTAGATGTATTATCATTTGATACTGTACTCTGCAAGAAGACTGCGTTAGGGATATTCATGATGTGAAATAAAAACCATCATGGTTGTCAAAATATCTCCTTAATTTGACATGCTCAGATAAATAAGGAGAATGAATTATAAATCCCTTGATTTTGTAAGTATTCAAAAATAAATATGATGAAGGACAAGTTTGTTCAAGACCTGGTTTTTAAACCTACATCAGCTTCTACTGACATGGATAGGTTCTTGTCAGGGAAAGTAAAGGTTTCACAAAAACCGCCTCAAATACAGGTTAAAAATCTATTTGAGAATCAATCTGTATTTATTCAGGTTTTGTCTCATTGTGGATTATTTCTGCTTTTAACTGCACTATATTTCTTTTAGTGTTCATAATTTAATATTAAAAAAATAGAGTGGCAAAATGCTCTATCTGAAAAACCAAGCAAACTGGAAAAAGAAAAACACAATAGCTCTGAAAAGTTCATTTGACATTTAGATGAGATTTGATTATTTGATTATTTGAACTTGTCAGTCCACAAAGGAAGAAAGTAGGAGGCTGCAAGTGAAGAAGTTTCCTGTGGTTCTTCCTTTGTAAAGACCCACAGAGGAAGGACCTCTGTATTCCAGCAGGCCTTGTAAAGCTGTTCAGTCTGTACTTACATTATTACTGCTCTCAGGATGGTGATGCAGCTTGGGAAAGCTTTCTGGGCATTAACTTACCTTGTTCTTCCATCTGTTTACAATCCACAGCACAAGGATCCTGTCCACTGACCTGCAGCTTCAAGAAAACAGAAAGGTTTTGGTACAGTGTATGTTCAAATAAATTGCAAGATGTTTTCTTTATGGATGCAGAATTTCACAGTCGCTTCAGTATTTGCTGCTGAAGGTAGCTACATATAAAGCATTCAAACCAGTTTTGCACAAAACAGGAGTTCTCAATTTCCATAGTGCGGATCACATCCGAACAGAGAGACTCCTTTTCAGTTTCAAGTACTATAGGACAAATAACAATCCTTCAACAGCAATTTTTACAAGAACTTTTGATGTCTTTTTGTTAAAATAATATAAACCCAGTCAATAATACTGAGGACAAGGGAATCAACAGACAATTTCCTACAGAACACTGAAATGCTGACTACGGTGTGAATTGTTCATGGTCTGTGGACCATGAATCATTGCATCCTTCATAAAAATAGAACTTGCAAACCTACATATCTGAATACAAATGGTACATATAAATAAAGACTGTATGTAGGGTCAAAAGGCAGAAGAATATAGAATAGCTTTCAGAAAGAATCATTGAGTTCAGGGAAGTTTTGTGACTCAGGGAGTGGGATGCTGTTTTATTCAAGAGCATGTGTATGCTTCCATGACAGGCATAGACCAGGGAGACCACTGCTTTTTGAAAGACATGAAAATTGGCTTTTAGCCATTTGGGTGCTAAGAGCTGTCTTGATGTAGAAAACTGGGAGAATAAATACATATATTAGAGCTAGGGAAGCAACTTTAGGGAGGAGCTAGGCAACTGAAAAGGACAGGTTTGAAGAGGGAGAAGATTATCTCCATGAAATTGTCAAGTTTGAGCTAAATGCTGAAATTAATACGTATGAAAGTATTATGTTGCTCCTAAAAACTCTCTTGTGTCTCTTTGGCTCTACTCTGGAGAAAAAAAAAAACCCATAGAAACCTATCAGACAAGATCGGTTGCCTTTGTCACATCTTTGTTGCAAAGGTCAAAAAACCAAACAATGTTAGTTCTTGGCCAGCTTAAAGAGTGGGAATGGAAGATCTGTGATGGCACAATGCCGCTTTTTGACTGTGCCATGATATCTCTTAAATGGTTCCTCGAGTTGGTTTAATCTTTTCTGAGAGATTAACTGACCTAGTAGAGGATGAAAGAAATTGTTATAGTTCGTGACTGAGGACCATGGGGTTTTTTGGTAGGAAATAAAGAAGTGAACAGCAGAGTTTTGAATTTGGAACAAATCCAAGTTCAGTGAAGTGATATCTTGAAGGCTCGTGACTCTTGCACAATGTATTAAGTCAAAGGAAACCACTAGCAGCCTGAGGCTGGAATAGGTGCTTTTAACTGAAGCAAATTAATTCATTTAATTAACAAATGACGATGCTAAAACAATAGAGCTTAGAGGAAATGAAGACTTGATCATGCGGGTCAGCAAAGTGTTGGCTAAGATAAAGCACAACACAGATGGTTTTTTAGGGATTAAAGGCTGAACGATTGCTGATATGGAAGATAGATATAAGAAATGAGAAGAGAATTTAATAGTAGTCATATTGTTTTTCCATGGCCTTGAACTTTCTTTTCTTAAGCAACCAAAATTTGGCAGAGAATTTTAACAGCACTCATAGGTGCCTGTTATGTTTCTTAATGCCTTAACTAAAACCATGCTTCTACTACATCTATTAAAATGTTTCTAGCTTTGCAATTTTGCATAATTACACCTCTCTCATCAGAAAAATTTCTAGATGACCAGGTGCTGTCACAGATCGTGACAGCAATTCTGATCCACTAATTGTTGAAATTAATGAAGAGTATCTGTAAATCAAGAAATATAGTTGGTATTTTTAGACGCTTTTTAAAAGCTATATAAGAAAGACTGAACTCTTCTATTAAAGGAGCAATGCTCATCCTAGAGATGAAAATAACATAGGAAAATGTACTTTTGACAGTATTTTAAAAGTACTACATTAAAATCGGTAATTTGCTAAAGGAGTTAGCAAATCAGGCCACCTTGTTTTCATGGAAGACTTCAAAAGAACTTTTCAACAAGCTGAGCAGTAAAATCAGCCGCTTATCATGTGACATGGGGATAGAAAATCACGAGCTTGAAAAAACAGAGCAGAGCAGTGCTCCTGTACAATTAACCAATTTCTCTTTTATATTTAGTGCATTAATCTGAATAATAACTGGCTGTAAATTCCACTACTTCCCATGGAAAACTGACACTAAATTTAATCTCTGTCTGGTTTGCTCCTGGCTTCTATCACATTTACTAATTTTTGATATATCTATCTGTGCCTCACGAGACCTATTCACCTTTACACAAAATGTATTTTTGAAAATAAACCTTAATGTCCTTCCAAATTGGGGTAGAAAAGAAATGGAAATAAGAACTAAGATGGGTTATGTGCTGGAGAGAAGAGGGAGTTCTCCAAGAGACTGTAAATTTCTCTTGATTTTAGCAAGATCTAGGTTCATGTTGGTCATCCACATGGCTGCTAAATCATAGATTCATTTTATGAGTAACTTTTAGGACTTACAAATAAAAATTCAGCGGTGTAAACTAATTGTATGGGTATATAAGACCTGAATGAATCACATGAGTTTCAAATCTTCTGGCCCTGGAGAGGAGCAGTGCAGAATCTGTGGATTAAAACAATGTCATTGAAAATATTTTGCTTTTGTTGAAATAGTGGGCATGTGATGTATTAGTGATGATTTTCCACATGTCTAGTATTAAACAAAGCCATAAATAAATATACCAGGAGTTATTTTTTTCCCATGTTCCTGTCAGTGGAAGCTCATCTTTGTAACATGTGAATAATTCATATTTTAGGCATATTCACCATGCCCAAGATCTTACTTACCTCTCCCCAATACAATTGGTAGTCTAGGGTTTTGAACTGTATCAAAAGCTTACGAAAAGAAGTTGAGATGATTTTGTGACTTACGAGAGGTAGCAGTAAGTGTTAAGTGGAGGTACTGTGATCTCTTTGGAAGATAAGTGGTCACCTGTGACTAGAGCAGACCCTTCCCAGGGATTATTTTGTACCTCCCAGTCCTCTCATATATTTTTGTGCCGGCAAACGCTAGAGGCTATGGAAAGCTGGTGTCTGTTATCTTTAGGGAAATCTGTGGATTTCATACTTGATTCACAAACGTCTATTCTGCATCACTGATGACGTTAATTTCAAAGATGGCTAATACTGAGGACTATGGGTGTATCTACTGATTGTGTGCATCTGGAGACTAGAAAAATATCTGCACAAGATGGACTGAAGCAGTTTTGCATTTCCACCAGTGTGACTCCATCCTGAATACATGGCATTTTTGCTTCAGGCTCACTATCTGTGCTGGTTCATGCATCTGAAGACAGTAACAACAGTCAAAAGTCAGCGGGAAATCTCCCAGCAGCTTCAAAAGCAAAAAGAGCAAAAGGTGCTGAACTACCACATATCATTCTCCCAATTCAAGGTTAAGCAATAGCCAAAAAGACGCAACTAACTCTTGCCCTTTTCATATTCTGTGCAGAGAGAAGTTTTGTCTCTTGATCTCTTAACCTAGTTTTTAGCAGTATCTCCTTTCACTGAATAAAAAACAAACCACAGACAAATATATCAGATATAGTGAAATGAACGGATGAAAAAAATGTCATCTTGAGCTGTCCATATATCAGCACCTTTGTATTCTGAGAAATAGACATGAAAAGGTAAAAAAAAAAAAAATCAATGCATTTTAATTTTGCCATTCCTTAGGATTATTCTTTCTGCCTTGCAGGGTAAACACATAAAAGCAATGAACAGACAGGGAGCACTCCCAGCAAAAGAGGATTTATTAGTCTTCAAACAATACTAAATGTGAGTGGGCAGACAATGAAAAAATGTTCACATTCTGCATCAAATCTAAGTAGTTTACGACTACATATTTATGCTATAAACTGTGAACTGGAGTTCCTCTGTGGGACAATAAGCCAGCTGAAATGTCAGAAAGAAAAAGACCATACCTTTTGCAAGTATAGGATTTGCTGGTTTCTAATTTTGTTTATTTAACTGAAAATCGTCTTTAAGAGCCCATTTCTGTAATGGAATCCTAATTTATTCGAGAATTAGTTGCATCTATTCTGGACATATATTCAGCAAAATAATGCCTTGAATCTTTGCCATTGTTGAAATGGAATAATTCTGCTTGTCTCAGTTACAGGTTGTGAGGCTTAAATTTTAGGTGTATGAAAATGTGTGTGTTCCACAGCGCTGGTACTGTGCTGCCAATCTGATTTGCCCCTTCCCACCCCTGGTAACAAGGATGGATTTAAGGAACACAGACACCAACTTTAAAGAATAAGTATGTAAGTTTACTATAATGCAAAAAAGCAAAGAATTACAAAAGAAGCAGTGGCTTGTGAAAGGATACACTCAGCAATGCATCTAATCATTACTACGAAGAAAGTCTTATAGTGATTAAGAGAGAAATACATCACTAGTTAACCTAGTTAATACATTACCAGCACCATCCAGACCGCCCTTCAGCTGGAGGTACCCCTGGTCAGACTGAAGGTCTGGAGAACCTCTTCCCAGTAACTGGGAAATCCTACACACTGGATCCACTCACAGGCGAGGTGTCCATCTTCTATGTGAGAGGGTCCAGCTTATATGGTGTTAAAGAAACTAGCTTGCATCACTCAATTCGTGAGGCAAAACAGTCTGGTTCTATTCTCCCCCCTTGGCCAGAACCCAAGGCAAAACCAGGGAGTCACTTTGAGCCTATTTCTACCAAATGGCCCCTGGCTTTGACTGACAGAACTTACAGCTACACTGATATCTCCAATATGAACCAGCTGCAACTATGTGAGACCTACTGTTTTTCACAATGTTGGCTGCACAAGAAAGGCATTTTCATAAGCCATACAAACCCTACTAATTATTAATAACATGCTGTGCTAAAAAGCATAGATGTGTATTCTTAAAACATTACTATGGGTTATATAGCATCTTGGTAAATAAGCAGACATATAGCTGAGTACAACACTAGGCTAGATGTAATATTAGGTTGGAGAGTTCTGTTTATAGGTCAACTTTGGCTCAGGACTGCTTCCTCAGGCCCCAGCACTACAGGTACTAGTTAAGGAATGATGTATTTTATGATCTTTAGGCAGAAATATGTTAAAAAAAAGTTTTGTTTTGTTTTGTTGACAAAAACTAATATACAGTCACAGTAGTGCAAGACTTTCAAGATTGCCTAGTGCAGCAGGTTTACTACTTCAAAATGGAAAGCATAGACATTTTATTTATAAATCATACAAATTTATAAATCACTGTTTATAAATGACAATCAAGGATTTTCTACGGAATTTATTGTTTTACAGTAATCATGAAGAAAAATAGTGACTGTTTAAGAGTATTGTTATCGTATTATACCATGTAAACTGTCAGTCTTATTGAAGTCAATATTGAAGATATTTCTGGCAAGACGAATTTGAAACTTAAGATATGATTTTGAATATGGATTTATCAACATGTTGGATCAGACAGAAATTTAATCCTTTACTTCTATCAGTTTCTTAGAAGTCAGCACATGTTTAGGCCCCAAGGCAGGAAATGCAGTTGACCCGATGGTCCCTTAGGTCCCTTGCCATGTAAGGAGAGTCTGCAGGAGCTGGGCTTATTGAGCCTGGAGAAGAGATGGTTTAGATGGTGGATCACAAGTGCCAGCAGCTCTCAACACCTCCAGGGAAGGGTCAGAGGAGATGGAGCCAGGGTCTTCACAACAGTGTGTGGTGGGAGGAAGTGAAGCTATGTGCAGAAGTTGAAAGAAGAGAGGATAAGGAGACCTTTTTTCCCATGGAGTAGCTGGGCAGGGATGAGGGTTGCCCAGGCAAGTTGTGCTGGCTTCATTCATGGAAGTTTCTGACAGGTCACAGCCTGGAGCTGCTGGTCTGAGCTCGGAGCTGCTCCTGCCTAATGGGAGACTGTGCTGGAGACCTTCTGACCTCTCTTCCCACTTGGGTTTTCTTGTGATCCTGTGTTGGCAACTGTCAGGAGTTGACCCACTCATACAGACGTGAATGGCAATGAGCCAAACCTCAACAGCCAGATCCTGTATCCCACTGCTACTAGGAGGGCCTAAGTGAAATTCTAACATCACCTAGGTCAACAACAAAATTCCCAATGATTTTGCCAGGATGCCACCCACTGTATTTTGTCTTTAAATATGAAGAAGGAATACTGGAGTTTTGCCATCAGCTTCAGAGAGGTTGTGTCACACCAAGGCTGTCCAACCCTGTCGACCAGGGAGCTTGGATCTGCTGGAATCTGCCCTCAACTCTTAGCTAAGCACCTAAACTTAGATGGAATGAGAGTTAAAACAACACTGAATATTTGGGTGGGTTTTTTTTGTGTATGTACCTAATTTAAGATTGGCCACAGCTTGCTTTTCCTAGGAAGCAAATAGCTACGGCTGATACTCAGTTTCAAAGTTATGCATATTCAATGTGTGCACATTTACATTTGCCAAGAGTGTGTGATTGCCAGACAGTGCATACAACTAATATGATTTTATGTGCTGACACACAGTTTGATATGATATTGTATCCATAAAAAACTCCAACCAGTGCTCGTGCAGATTAAATTTGTAGCTTCTTGCATTTCTTTAATTATACAATACATATATATATATATGACACTTAAATGTGTATTTCAAGTCTCCTCTGCTTCTTGCTTAGAAAAAGTTAATACCCAGTGCATTTGAGATCCGAATATTGACATTACTATACATATTATTTACATTCAAACGTGTAATAACCACTTTTGTTTGTCATGCAACCCATTCCCTGATGTATGTTGATATATACCAGGCTCAGTCACCTCCTACACTTCTGTGCTCTATGGGAAGGTTAACTAAAAGGAAAAGGCATTAGATCAGTGAAACACAAGGTAAATTGCTGTAAACAGTGAGAACGGTAAATATATGGATTGGCATTTTAACCTTTGGGGAGTTGCTCTGGGTAAGAACTTCTTTCTTAAGTTTCTCACCTCAGCTGGATCAGTTTCCTTAGCCCAGTTAGAGATGTGTGTATTTTTCTACCTTGTTTCCAGTTATATCATTTGATTTAAACGTTGCACAATATGACTGACATACAAAGTAACCCTTTAATAAAAATCTGTTGCAGTGATGAAACATTTATTACATTCATAGCATTATGTTATGAATGCAACAAACTTACACAAATTTTATATTACTAGGCAAATAGCTATGGCCTGATGAGGGCTATAGAAATAGTTGGGGGTATATAGTTAAGACACCTTTTTTTTGACATCATGCAGTGTAAAAATTTTTACTTTCTGGAAGTTCAAGAGGATCTCTTTTCTGTATCATCTTAGACCCAAAGCTTTATTTAACTTTAGGTGTAATGAGAGGTTTCAGTATCAAAACTGTCTTTTAAGGAGGCAAATCCTCATTTTAAAGGGCAGTGAAAAACATGAATTCAAAATATATCATATTATAGTCAAAAAAACCAAAGAAAAAAACCCCAACCAAACAAAAAATGAAATGCAAATCCAAGAAAACATATCTGCTTCTAAAGATGACTCCATAATTAAAGCTAATTTTACTCTCTATGTCTTTAGTCCCACACCCCTGTTTACAGTTCTTGCTTGGCCATTTTTCTGCTGACAGATTTTTAAGGAAAATTGCAGGACTGAAATGCTTGAAGTTCCTCATGAATAAAGACCAACTCCTGCCCAGAAAAGATATGTCTGGCTAAACATCTATCAAGTGGTGAGGGTTTGGCTTGCCTCATCTGCGTTGTTGGCTCAGATCTACTTTCACTTTTATCCACGGGGCACTCCCATAAGCAAGGGAAAAAGATGGGACTATATTTGCAGTTCAGTACTCCTCACAAAGTTCCCCAAGACACTATCAGAAGTTAAAAATAAATGAATACATATAACCAATTCCAAGAGCATACAATGAATATGGTTGTAAACATTACAATGTACGGATTTTCTCAATGCATTAGTGTTTCTCTGACACACAGGGGCAGGGTATCAGTACTTGAATTCTCTCCTATTTCTTTTCAAGAGTTGAAGGTGTTGCAGATATGGATGAAAACTGAAGTGTACTTAAGAGGATCTGAAAGCTCTCACTGGTTCCAATGATATTTGAATTCAGTATCTGGTCTTACAGAACATTTCCAGATGTAATTACAATGATTACCCTATTACCACTTCAGTCAGAAGGCTGGCATCTGCCTAGCCAGAGTGTGTCGACTTCTTCCGTACCAAATTGTAGTGGGATGTTCATTCTGAAGGTCTGCAGCATCGTGGTCTTTAATAATTAAGTCCAAGTACGTGCATAGGCTGTTCAAGATCAATACCATGCAACTCAGTGGTGAGTCGCAGGTAGGGCACTGAAAATCATGAGGAGCCTGGGTGGGATTGATGAAAGAGATAGGGACAGTCCCCAGTCCCAGGTCTAGCTGGTGCACACAGCCCCACCATGGCTGTGCCAAGGAGGTTACTGAAATCACCTGTCATTGCACAACTTCTGGATGGGTGTAAATTTGAGCCTGAGAAATGTAAACTTCATCATCATAATGACTAAGCGAAGAGGAAGCACTTCCTGGTAAATGTGTGCCTCAGATAAACAGAAAATAACTTGCACATATGCATTGCCTTGGCTGCTGGAACAGGCCATAAATGACACCGTTACCAGCTAAAAATTTTCACAAAATTTTGTAAAATATTTTTATGCTGTTTCCTTACAGTAAAGCTTTATTTTGTATTTTTTGCCTGTCTTTCTTTAAAATTGTTGTCTGCAGAGGCTCATGTTTGTTCTTTATTACTCATGCCCTAATTTCACCCTTTTTTTCTGTTAAAGAGTCTGTAGTCATCCTCTTTTACAGGTGTCAGAGTATATTTTTAACAGAAACAAATTTTGTTCTGAGAGCTAGGACAGGTCAGTTATAGTACCATCACAGAACAGCCTGACCAGGGAAAAATGTCAACTTGTCTGACATTTTGCAACTTCTGTGGGCTGTGGTAGAGATGTGGCTGGTACAGTGATTTCATGCTTTTTCAGGTCAGGAGGATTTACTACTCAAATCTAAAGCAATGAAGTAAACATTTGCAAATTCCTACTTTGCTGAAGTATAATTTGAGTGGGAAGATGGTGAGTATACCAAGAACATGTGTTGCTTTACATGTTTTGGGTTCAGTCATCAGCCATAAGACTCACGAATCACAGACAGTGGCAAAAAGTGTCTCAGTGAACAAGATAACTTTAAATAATTAGTCTCCTTTTTAAGGGCTTCAATGAACTGAATCCAAAAGGATTAGCTGCAGGAGATTAATAGCAAGGAAAAAATATATAGAGAAATATTAGAATAAATATATCTTCTTCTGTGCTATATAACTTCATGAGACATTTGTCATTGAAGTTAAAAAGGTCACAGTGAGAGGACAGCACTTAATCCTGGCCTGTACATGCCATTATTACCACACTGATGAGGGAACAACTGAGTTTGTTCTCATAGTGTCTGCTGGAAAAGGTTCTCTTCACATTTTCCTTGGTTATTTTTAATGGTACAGAGACACTGCTTCTTACTGAGAGCTACACAAGTTTCTTAAAAGCACTGATCCAACATAGTGGCACAAAGCAAAGTGATAGCTTCATATCCCTGCAACTTCCAGTTGCAAAACCAATTGAATAAGTAGTTCAAAAGCAATTTACAGTGAACTTGTAGTTATGTCAGCAAGAAAGGAGCAAAGTGCTATTCCATGGAAAGACTGGGGGGACTCCTGTAGCTTCAAACAGCCCATTTTCTGCCAGAGTTCACAGGAAGAGGTACAATATACCAGGTAACATGCAATGCTCCGGATTCAGCTGTGTCTCTTTTTGATTGCGAGAGGTGGATATTAAACAGCTGGTTACCACTGTTCTCTACAAACCACAAGCAGTGTCTGGGAGTCTCTGCTAAAGAATCCTTTTCATTATAATGACAAGTAACTTGAAATGTAGACTTTTATGCTGGCCCATCTCAAACTGACATGCAAAAGTAGGCAAGGCTTTGAAAGAATGTGGTTTTACTGATCAAAATCTGGGACTTGATGCATGCCTCCTCATTTTACTTACAATTTCCAGGATGAAGGAGAACAACCAAAGCTCCAGTCTTGCCAAATGCTGATCATTCTCCAGGGACACACATGGTTTCTCTTTGGAGGTCAGATACTGAATTTGCAGATGTGATTTTTGATTGCTTCATTTGGGAGCTTATAGGACTAGACTGTTATCTTAGGAAGAAGTCAAACAAAACTCTGAGTTTATCTCAGTGTCAGATAAACTATGTTGTCTTCTTAATTGCCATTAAGTGATACTAACTTTTGTTTATGTCCAGAGCTTGATGAATGCAAACCAGCACATCCTAGGCTTCCCTCCACTATGTTGGCAGAGTACAACAAATTGTTTGTATAACCCAGAGTTTTTCTCAAGAGGGACTGCTCTGTTTGTACTTGGGTAAACACAAAAGTAAACTCAAGTAAAACTGAATTTTAACAGAAATGGTGCAATGTAACCATATTGATACATTAGTGCTATTTCGCCCTAATCTCATTAATAAGTTAAATACCTTATGAAATGTAGGAAGAAAACTACATTTCTTATCTAGAGATTAAATTATTCTAAGACATCCAAAGAGATTGTAGTCTTTGCATTGTGGAAAAGAGGCAATGAGATTGGAGAACACTATGTAGATCCAAAAGTATTCAGAGTGTCATGGAAATGTGTTACAGAGGGTGCCTTCTGGTACTACTGTCCCTTGGGGCATCCTGCACATTCAAAGCACTGGTTGGGATGTCAATATTGATTTTCCAGTTGCTGTGATTTATGTGCATACTTTTCTTCATTGCCTTTCTTCCTTAGGTCTCAGAGAGATCAGAACTGCAACCAGAAAAGTACTGATCACAGAGTCTTGAGGCACAGCAATAATAAGAAATGTGTATAATAAGAAATGTGATGGTTTTCATGATAAACTTTAAGTCAATAAGAAGGGAGTTATCCTTGTTGGTAGAAATCATCAGTGGAATGAAAAAATAAAAGGTCCACCCTGACGTACAGAAGAACCTGGGCTTTGTCACCATCAAACCCACAAGTCAATATGGAAGGCAGTGCCGTGATTTGCACTAACAGAGACTGAAAGGGGTGTTGTAAGAATTTCTAAGTGCATCAATACAGGGCACTTTCTTGCTGCCCTCCATTGTTAAAAAAGTCCCTGGCATACTCACTGGCATACTCAGCACACACAGCAAGGGTCACCTCAGCAGACAGGTAGTATCCTGGCTTTACTTCCTAGAACAGTGTGACTTGCTTTTTGCTTAGTATTCTTCCTGTCATGTCCTGTCCATGTCTTTGTTCCTACTTGTAGTATCAAAAATAATCATTATAATCACCACTATTTTGCCATTTCCTTTCTACTTTCTACTCTTCTTCTTTATGCTGTCTGCTTTCTAATTTCGACTCTTTTTTTGGTTCTTTTTCACCAACATCAAACCGAAACAGGTCACAGGTTCTGACAGAGGCAGCAGAACTTTACTGAATAATTTATGAGCAAAGGAGAGACTGAGGCTTGTCAGTGGCCATTTTAACCTGCAGTCCTGTACACATCAATCCTGAACGTGCTTTATAGGTCTGTAGGTGACCTACTGCAATGGAATCAAAGGAGGTTACAGTGTTGTTCTAATGCAATATCCACAAGTCCAGGAGTACATCTATGTGTGCACAGGAGGTCTGAGATCAGGCTTGGCACTGAATAATGTGGAGGATAATAAGGAGTCATAAATAACCTGGGCTTGCTTTCAGGCGGAGTTTTCTGAATGGGGTCTGTGGACATCGTTGCCCTGCCCTAGGTGCAAACCGTAGCACCTTTTCAACTAAAAAATAAATTAGTCTTTAGTGTGAAGCAATGAGTTACCTTATAACTATAATGGCAGTTTAAGCTACCTTCTGGATGTGCTAACAGGAACATGTAGCTACTTTAGTCTCAAACTGAACCCCTTGTACACTAGTTCTCTAAATACATGACAGAGGAAATTCAAAACCCCTAAACTTACAGCATGAAAACCCACAGACATGTGAATAAGATTATTACTGGTTTACCCCTAAACAGGATTACAAAGAGAATTCAGAACAAAGCAGGTAAAATTAGTGACCTCCTAAAGAGTATAACGAATGAAAATAACCTTGTTTAAACTCACTGGAGCTCAAATAATTCGCTAGTGCCAGGGTGTAATGATGCCTGGCTGTTCATTTTATATACACCTACATTGCTCTAAGAGAATTTGCAAACTGTGTGACAGAATGGAGGATTACCTACTCTTGACGTGCTCTATTATAAATGAACTCACAGCAGCTCTGTACTGTATTTAAGGATAGGAAGAGAGGAATACCATGTGCAAATGAAACTGTAGGCTTGTTTGAGTACGCAGCATGTTAATTATCCAGACTGGAAGGTGGCCAGTGCAATAAAGCTGACACTAACACTAACCTTGCAGATTTCAGAACCCAGCATATTTGAAAACTCTTTGATGTAGTTCATTTTCAAGGTTCAGCATTCAACAGGAATGCAGTCCCTGTTACATCTGATGGCAACACATCCTCTCTCCGTTACAGTCCTACAATCTACTTTTGCTGACGAGGTCTGATATCTTTAATTTTTTCTCTATTAGGGAAATGGAAGAATATGAACAATAGCTTATTCCTCCCTTTGCAGCAGCCTGGATATTTTTAAATTGCAGTGGAAAATTACTCCCCAGAGTCTTCTCTCAACTCCAGACAATATGAGCCTTAAAATGGTGAGAGTCATGAACGTCATAAGGAAGGTCAGGAATGTCAGGATGAGAACCATGAGCACTTCACAAACAAAGACACTTTCTACTGAGTCTCAGGGCATACAAAATATCTTTGAAATCACAACCGTTAGCAAGCCTGCCCAACTTTGCTTATTTTTAGTTTATCTGGTAAGCTGCCATGAAAAGCAATGTTCTCTCTTTCTGCATTAGTTGGACAACATGAAGAGGGAGGCTCAACAAGTCACTACATGGAATAACTGGGAGAGAGAGGTCATTCAGTTTGTTCCGGGATGGAACATTTAAGCTGTAGGATTTAGAATCACAGAACTATAGAATCATCAAGGTTGGAAGAGACCATCAAGTCCAACAGTGTTTGTTTTGGAATGATATGAAATGGGTGGGAAGTGCAGAGATTTGTTGGGACAAAGGTTAGTACCTACAAGGAAGAGTCTCTATAGGCTTGTTGGCAGAACTTAGTTTGCATGAATAAAAGCTTGTATGAAGGATGACATGCCACCTAGGACCCAGGCAGGGTGCTATTTCAATGGAAATACCATGCTCCCAGATATTGCACCAGCTCTTGAAAACTGGAATCAAACAATTTGACTTTTAATAATCAAAGTATTTCTTTTGTGAGCTACTTAGTTACTCAGCTACACATTATTAGCCCATTGTGGCAAGGGTTTGGACCGTGATGATTACATTTTCAAGAGTAAGAGAACAAATTTACAGTTATGTATTTGTTCTTGGTTGGCTCAAAGTCAAAGGAGCCAGTATGTAAACAGAAAGCAAAATTACAAAAAAACCAGATCTAACAATAGAGACTAACATGGAACCCATTGATTTTCCAAGCCTATTTCTACAGCGAGAACATCCTAACGCCTCATTATTTAAATCTGTAGCACGAAATGACTGCTGGTTTTGTTGTTTGTAGTAGCTAACTCTGATGGATATCCCATGATTTTGTGTCAGGCAAAGCATAAGTCTTCATTTCCTTTTGTAGAACTGGCTCCTCAGAATAGTGTTGTGGTGTTTTTTTGGTTGGTGGGTTGGTTAGTATAATTTTGTTTTGTTTTTGATTAAGGTTTTTCCTGAGTATTTTCACAAAGTTGTGCTTTGGACACTGTTTTCATGGACCATTGGAATTGTTGACATATTTACTGAGCTCAGCCAAGTAATAGAATAATTTTGTATTTCATAAATATTAGCAACGAGGCTCACCAGGCAGTGCCAGAAGTTTTTGAAGATTATCCCAGAACTGTCTGCAGGTGTTTATTTAACTAACTACTCTATCACTGAGATTTCGCCTTGCCTTGTTTAGTGATATTGGCATTGACTTCAAGACAGATTATTGAACAACAAGGCTTTTCAGCATCTTTACGTCTACTGAAGGAACCTCTAAGCATTCATATTCTAGTGCTTCTACTGCCAAAACATTTTTGTACTACCTCCTTCTACTGTGGCTGAGGGCTTTGTGGAAAAGCTTGAATTAATGTTGCACTCACATTCTTAGTGACAACAACTGCTCATATTTTCTGCATCTGCACACTCTTTACCTTTCCTCAGTGTGTGCTCTATTCACCTCTATGTTGTTGCCCTATTAAACCAACTGTTTAGAAACCTGAAAAAGAAGGAAGTCTTGGGTAAACTCCTTTAGCAGTAATTTGACCTAAATATCTAGAGATTTCCACTCAAAGGCATAATTGTAACAGCATAATATTGAGAATATGAGTGAATATATCTGCTTAACATTAGCCAATGGAGTAGCTTGCTAGTTCATTGATCTCAGCACTGTTAAAACTAGTTTTGTTTTTGCTTTTTTTTTTTTCTTTCTAAGATCCAATCTTAATTTTATGAGTTTCTCTATAGGTAGACAAACAAACTCATAGTATACTCCTGACATTTTAAGTCAGTGTTAGGAACTGGCTTTTGAGACTAAAAGGCTCAACTTTCTATAACATCCATGGGATTTAAAGGTTACTCTTTTAGGAAAACACTTCTCTATCTCGTTCAACATCAAAAAGCACTTATAAACTCTAAAACAAGTACTCTGAAATTATTTGCATATTGAAATATTCTAGATTTCATACACTATTAATATGTATTTGTATTCTGATCAAAATTAACACTATACAAATAACATTTGATACATTATTTTGAATGACCACGAGAAAACCGTAAAATAAAGCAGCTGATAGGGGCTATAAAAAATGAATGGTAATTGAAATGGTATTAAGTACTTTGCTAATGAAACAATAGTTTTGATTAACACCAGCAGGAATTACAGAGATAATGGGAAGGTCTACAGAGTTCTGAAATGGATTTTGGTGCTCCAGTTTGAAATAATCTACTGTGACAGAAGGAGATCTCACATCATTTAGTCAGATCAGCTTTCTACATTGATTTCAGCTAGTGTGTTTTCCTCTATGAAGGGCACAGGTCCTGACGAAAAATAGAATATGAAAATTCAAAGCTAATTGAGATTACTTTTTGCCAATTCCTTTTTGTCGGTTATGGCAGTGACTGTTAATAACAATAGTATAATATAGGAGACTTGAGCTTTTTTAGCAATCAGTAATTATCTTTGAAAAGAGGTACAAGGATATTGTAGGCTATTGAAAAGAAAAGTCAGCGTTAAAAGGGGAATAATTTGGTGAAAGTACAGTGAACATTGCAAAGCATACAAATGGTTGTACCGTATGTAATTTTATTTTATAAATGGTGTTTTTCTTCATGTAACCCACCATCTGTTTATCAAAACTACTCCAATTTAATTTCTAATGGATCTTTTAAATTTCACATAAAGCAGAGTGACCTCCTTAGTAGCAAGGAACATATGGGCAGCATGACACAGTTCCTCAGACGTCAGAACAGGCTTTGCTTACCAGGGTGGATCTCAGCTATGACTGGATATGAAGTGGAACAGTTACACATGGGGAGCATATTGTAGAGGCAGACTTACTAATTCAGTCATCAAAGTTATGAGCAAAATATTTACAGTTAAATTAAAGTCAGAAGTGTGAAACAAATGAACCCCTGCTGAAGTAATTATCAAAAGCACAGAGTAGGATTCAGAGTTCTCAAGGTCAAAATATGAGCCTTATATCTGAAGCGTTGTGCCTTTCTCTTGTTTACCTCATAACAAAAAATGAACTATAACCTCTCCCTTCTATGCTTTTACCTCCTTCCCTTTACAAAAGGACATTGGGACTACAGCCCTAAGAACTACATAAAGAAAATAACATAGAGAAAACTTTATCCTTTTGCTACAGCTGCTGAACTCATTAGTTCCATGAGACTAGAGAGATCCAGCAGAACAAAAAATTTGTCTCAGAGGATTTAACTGACGGGTTTAAGAAGGTCTGGTGTAGCTTTCAGAGAGATCAATGTGAACTTTTCTAATGATTTCAGAGAGAACTGGATCAGATCCAACAGTCAGAAAATTCTGAGTTAAAGCTGAAATTCTTCACATTTAGTCTTATGTGCTATTTCAGATCCCTCTCCAGCTAAAAACTGCCAAAGTGAGAAATTACAGGACAAAGCTTGGCTTAATATTGCTTGATTTTTGTTTTCCCACAGCTACTCCTGCATATCTTATTATTTGAAAAGACATAATTCTAAAATGAAACAAATAAATACATAAGTGCCCTATACACACAGTTCTTTATTATAAATATAAGCCAGTACCTAATAGGGACATTAGAGATAATGGGAAATGCATTTGTATTTTAAAATATCTTTTTAATATGCAAACAATTTTATTGAAAATTATTATTATAGTCAGTTGAAAGAAAAATATGCTAATGTCAAAAATATGGCTGAAATTAATTCCCTGAGTTTATGGATGTTGATTTTAATGAAACTAGTTGGAAACCAGTCATTTCTAAAGACTAACATCTGAAAAAGATCTTTAGTTCTTTTTCAGTTATCAAATTGCAGTTACTCCAAATAAAGTTGGTGATATACCCACGAGAAAACAATAAACTTCACAAATATTGCAGCATTAGTTCTATAGTGTGGGTATGCAATTCTTCTCCCTCAACATCAAAGACATTTTTCTTCAGATTTTCTGTTCTAATGGTACATACAAGCAGGCCTACAAATATCTTTTAAAAAGAAATATTAGTACTGGCAACCAGTATGTTGTAGATGTACCTTGGTAGAACAGAACTATCTGGCTTTAAAAGGTACCTGCCCTGAAGCATTTAACAAGAATGTCAAACCCAAAACTAGGCCAGCCTTGTAATTCTGAGCAGTCTTCTCCTGACAACAGCAGTGCAAACAACATGCTAAGTTTTTCTGTGGAGTTACCACCCTCATGTTTGCTGTATGTCTCTTGGCCTACTTTTCGAATATCTTTATTGCTATAATTTGGTACCTAATGTTTTTATTCATGGACACTAAGAAGTTAGAATGAAGTTAGAGCTGGCAGATGTGTGACAACTCTGGCCACAAGAGATGCTGGAAGGCAGCTCTCTGACTCACAGTCAGCAAAGTTCATCCTCATCCTAGAAGCTGTCTCTCTTTCATTCCTAGAAGAACTTCACCCAAAACCTTACAGGTTTTCTGCCTTCACAACAAATGTTATTTATTTCAAAATAACCCAGAGGAAAATTAGTGCTTTTAGAGGCTCAGCACACTCTTTGGTAGTGGAGGAGGCCGTTGGGTGACAGCAGTCAGGAGCCTGGTGAATTGCTGAGCCTAGTGCAAGATGTAAATGTTGGGACAGAAACAAAGACTAATATATGATATGTTTCCTTCCCTTTCCCTGCATGGGATATTTCCATTCTGGAAAATGCAATATGTTCATTTCCCTGGGACAAAGTCACTAAGGAACAATTACAAGTGTTCCAATTTTATCAGGATAATTTTTACAGTGATCTTAGCCAGATGTTTAAGTAGGGCTCAGGTGTCCTACTTAATGCAATGCCACTGCAATGCTTAATCAGTGGTAAGAAACTTGTGTGAATGTAAATAAAAAGCAAAAAAATCAGAAAGAAGGAAGAATGCTTTATTTTAAGGAATAGGGTAGGAAAACAATTCCTCTTAGACAGCAAGTATTTTTCTTTCAAGTGTGTATATCTCAAATAAACAGCTCATTCTCATAAGCTATAATGTGTTCTTTAAAATGGTTCTTATTATGCAGTGTAATACATTTGAACACATATTTGGGGATCTTGGGGTTTTTTTTAAATCTGTACAACTGACATTTATTCAAAATGGATACACATAGGACAATTAATACAGAGTAGATCCTTGCAATCCATTTATTTATGTTTGTAGTAAAAATACTTTAGATAAATATTACTTTGCTCTGAACACTATGATTTCAACATGTGTCAACTAAATGAATTTAAAAAGGTAATGTCTAGTTATAACCAACATTTTATTGGCCATTGGAACATTGTGCTCTATAATTCTGCTTTCCTGAGTGAATTTTCATTTGCTATCAATAACTGACATTTTGTCTGTGAAGCAGAGTACACCACCACAGCACAACTGTTAATGATACGGATGAAAAAAATAAACTGGCAATAAACTTGAGAGTAAACACAGTTATTATTTAACGAGCAATCTCCCATTGCTCCCATTACTGAACTCCTTAGTACTTAGCTTAATTATGTCACTGGAATGCATGCTTAACATTACCCATAATAGTTAATGAGCTGATTCTTCCAAAGTCATCAGCTCCTATTAATCAGTAATCTAATCAGGCTGACCTCTACATTTAAGGAATAACCAATAAAGCAGGTGGCAGGTAGTCGTGAACTCTGCAGCACTACTTCTATACTCCTTAATATTAGACAAGTAAAATACCAAACCGTCTTCCAGCACTAAGTTAATCTAGATCAGGCATAAATTCATAATCAAATTTCTGTCCAAGTAACCATAATGTCTTAACGCACATGGCCATGTCATTTTTCACCCCAAAGGCCACCACAGTAACTGTTTCCCCAGAAGGTATGAGATTAAATTCTCCAAGTTTAGTTAGCAAGGACAGGAAAGGAATTGAGAGGGACATTTTGTACCTCACTCTATCATGTGCTGCTCCTCATGACAAAATGAGCAGATATCAAAATAATTCAAGTAGAAACCCAAGACCAGTGTAGTAAATTCTGCCCAGCAAGCCTAACCAATGCATTTCTCTGTCCTGGGGTGGTGGCAAGACAGCAAAATGCTGTCAGTAGCAGTTTAGCAGTCTGAGAGTGTGATCACTGTGTGGAATATTTTCATTGCTGTGAAAGTGAATTGCAGGGCATCAATTGCAAATGAAGGACTCCCTCAGAAAACATAACTGATGGTCAGGAAAGGACATCCAGTGTATAGCACGGAGTAGCTGACTGCCCTTTCAGGTAAAGACTTTTCACACAGGTATTCTTCCATCCAAACAAATCCATTTGAATAGTGTCTTATTTCAATGGGGACTTGGCCATTTTAGAGGTAGGTGGGGTGTACAATTTTGTATTCAGTAACTACACAGATGGGAAAGGCAGATATAATTTTTGGATTGTAGATTTTGATTTTATAAACAGGCAAAAAATGGCCCCTAACCTTCAAGCTGTGCAGTGCTAGATTTTTTTTTTTAAGTCGCTGTAATTAGAGGCATAGTTTACAAGACAAAGTAAGCTGTCAAACCTGTTCTTAGAAAGACCAGTGTTTCCTCATTTTTGCCTTCTTTGTGCAGTTCCCTAGAAAGTTGGCTGCAGGAGACTTACAGTCCAGGGTTCAATTGTCTCCTCAAACAGCTTTCAGAAGACAGATTGCTGTCAGCTGTTGTATACTACCCTCTCAGTATATATATGTTCATATAATTCTACCAGTCATCTGTGGTTCTTAATATTAGCTATTGTTCAAACTGTAGATTGCTCCCAAAAACATATCGTCATTTGCAATGGATTTATTCCCCTCTTGTGACATCACTCAGTGTCTGTCTGGGAGAAACAAAATATACTGAAGTGGAAACAGAGACTGGAAATGAAGATGAGTGCCAGAGAAGCAGAAAAGCACAGAAGAGGGAAGTAATTTTCAAAGCAACTTTCCACCAAGCTGTGTAATTTTTAGAGATTTTTGTTTTTAAGCTCTCCATTAAAATAAAACAAACCAGGTCATCTTTATTGTAAGGTTGCTTTTGTACCAAAAGAAAGACCTCATTATCATTACAAGATCTGCTACCACCTCTTGTGTAAATGGAGAATCACTGATTTAGATCATTTGTTAATTAAACACAAGGCTTGTGACCCTGCTCTTAATCTCAGAGTTATACCATTATTTCTGATATGAATATTACAGATGTGCTTTAAATAAAAATTATCTCAAAAATATTTCTGACCAATTCTGACATTTTAACTCATATTCTGAACAGCAACTTGCTTTCTTCAAATTTCTTCTGTACCTATACACCTAAGACTAATTCTGGATAAAGTAACTACAGGCCATAATAAGTTATTAATATTGTAATAAATACAAAATATTCATAATGAATCTCTAGTCTTCAAAAGAGTTGATCAAACTGGAAATAGGTTCTACGCTTTATTTATCAGTGTTAGGTAAATAACTAGTCCTTCCCTGGCCACATAATGAATGGGAAAAATGCAGGCTTAGAAGGCTAAGCTTGTCTTGCTCTGGGAAGAGTTGCCCACCACAATGCTTCCTGTCCTGTTAAATTGTTTGTTCACTCCTGGACTCCATTAGTATTTCATTAACTGTCTCTCCCCAAAACAGATTTACTAGAGAAGGTGCTGATCCAAAGAAGGGTGGATTTCACTGCTTGATGCTATTGGGAGTCAGCCCTTCTCCTAGAGCACTGTAAGGTGGTTCTACTCCTAAGATACCAGCTCAAATACAGCTAAATTAGCCCAGAGAGATTTGTGTCTCAGTTTCTATTTAAAGCCTTAATTTTTTGGGATTCCAATTCCAGTACTTCAAAATTCTCATATTTAATAATTCAGATATTTTAAAAATACCCGAACTGCCTACTGGAAATTTGATTTATTTCTTCCTCACCCAATACTTGGGACTATTGACCCCATCAATTCTATAAACAACCCTTTATACATGTATCTACAAGACGCCACTCCCTCTACACTTTTTGTTTTCTAGGCTAAACATCTCATTTTTTCAACTTTACTTCATATTTTATGTTTTCATAACTTTTGTCTGGGATCTTTTCCATTTATTCCCCTCACATGTTTTCAAACTGTGGTAGATAAAAGCCAATGTGATTCTCAAGTGAAGAGCTTGGCCTCACCAATGTCAAGCAGATTGCAGTAATATTCCCCCAGATATAACACACAACACTTACTAATTAACTAAGAGCTAAAATTAGGCTTCGTTGTTGGTTTGTCTTGAAAATCATAATGTTACTGGCTCAAGTTCAATTTCAGAAGCACAAAAGATTAGTTTGATAAGTTTTGTTCTTGACATCCTTAGTGCTTGCTGCTTAGCATTACCCTTCCCCTCAAGAGCTTATAAGTTTGCCATTTAGCAATTTGTTACAGATTCTTCCCTGGATCACTTTATATCTTCTTTTAAAAAACAGTATACTTGTCCTTCATGTATCCTGTGATGTTACCCTTCATTGTTAGTGGTACAGGCACTGTGGTGACTAGTTCCTGAAGTATTTTGCATGAAGTTTGTTGGTTGCTACTGGTTTGTGTATATCTTGTTACTAAATAAATGGTTTTTAGTAAGTCACCTTGCACCAAACCCAAGGAAACATAGTCACCATTATTTAAAACTTGATCATTTTGACTCCAAAGTGATAGAAACAGTTTTAGTTATTTTATGAACAATATTGGGTAGTATCTTCAGCATTTTCAAAAGAAACTGGTAAATTTGAGGGTTTACTGCACAGCAGTCAAGCAAGGTCCATCACAAGGAGTGGAAACACCACACAAAGGAAGAGGGAGAGAGCACGCATTATTTACAAAAATCGAAAGTAGGAAATTAAATAATACAAAATTTTAACCATCTTATGTCTGTAGAAGTAAATTAAGTGTCGGGGGAAACAATTCTGGACACCTGATTTTGTTTACTCTATCTTGGTATGTTTTAGTCAGTCCAGTTTATAGGCTGCCAGAGTCTTTCTGATGATAGTTCAGGGATTAGCATAAACCAAAAGCATTCTAGGTTGACAATTGACATGGAGCTACATTTCTTGTTGGCTAAAGGTATGACTGTAGCTATTCCATGACAGCACTAAAGAACAGTTAAATGGATCTTTAATTTGCTATAGTAGATGTACCTATGCTAGCAAAAAGTTAAGACATGGATTCAAACTTCTCCAAGGTTCTGTTTAGATTTGGGGAGTTTTGTTGTGTTTTAATGCAGGACTTGAGGACACATAGTCCAATCAGTTTCCTAAATCTACAGCAAAGAACCTTTGAGCCTCCAAAGTTTGTATACATATGTAAAGTGTACATACACACAGAGAGACACATACACAGACAGAAATTACAAATAAAACTTGTTTAATGCAAAACATTCAAGGTGTGTTTTGCTATGTGTGGCTGGTAATATTTTTCAGCAAGGATGACTTCTATTCAAGGAAATTACTTTAAACTTGGCTAGGAAAGGAATAATAATGAAACTTTGATGGCATTTGGACGAATATAGCAACGGAAAATCCTTCATGATTTTGATGACAGGAGAGAACAAGGACGCTGAAACTGCAAGTAAACTTGACAGATTTGTTTTCTGTTGTGGTTTTTTTTAGCACGAAAACATAGAACATGTTGAGGAAAACTGCAAGCAAAAAATTATATTCTGATCAAGCTCTGTTTTAAAACCATTAGGAATACAGAAAACTGGTAAATTACAAGTTTAATATCTGAAGATAAAGTCCTTATCTTGAAAAAAATCTCACTGTTCTTAGGGAGTTCTCCTTGAGAAGATAAATAAGAAGAAATACACACTCACACGCACATACACACACACATACAGAGTCTAAGTCTCCAGGATTCCTACAATAGAAGTTTGAAGACCACTTAGATAAACTAGAGAGCATCAAATACCCCTTTCCTCACATATCAAAGGTCTGTCACAGGCTCTTCTCTGCCTGTGCTCAGGTAAAGAGAGGACTCTGGCAGATTGTTCTGAAGGGAACTGCGCCTGAGCTGGACCAGAGATAAAGCTTGTGTAAACTATGGAATCCCTCCCTACCTGACCTCTGTGGTAAGCTGCCTCAGGGAGGGATATAGGCAGGATATGAAAAGAAGGGAAACCTCTGAAATAGTAAATTACCAAATATTTCAGAGCTTCATTAATCAAAACTCTTTGAATTCAATCAGGAAATCTTGGGTTCCCATTACACAGCATGAAGGACTGTGAATAAGGAGAAGATAAGGTGGTGAATCTGTGATTGCTTTCATAGAGAGGATGTGTTTGATATTACAAGCTCTTCAATTTCTATATGAATCTGAGGTCAAACTACTGGGCTGTAAATCTAGTGGAAGAGTCAGAATAGTAGAAAATAAACAGTAAAACAATGAAGCACATCAAGAATTTGTTTGGTTCTCCACCTCTGCCATTTCAAAATCTAATTGAAAAGATCTTTAAAGATATGCTCTGACTCAAACAGGAATAACCTGATTTAACCATCACAAGAAAAACATCTAGTCCTAACTGGACATTGGAAATCCCTCTATAATCTGTGGAGAGAGACAGGAGCCCTTAGAGGGCAGTTTAGCCTGTCTTTCTCCACAGACATTGTGAAGATGAAAACTATATTGTTTGAAGTGGATGTTAGGGAAAAACTTTTTAATTCAGAAATTGATTTTTTTCTATTTGAAAAACAAAAAGCTTTTTGATACAGCAGGCATATATAAGCAAACTCAAACCTTCTTCCAAAACTCAGAATCTACATCCTTCCTGGTTTCACAGTCCCCTCACTTTCTTTTTTTTTCCAGGCAACTATTTCTTATCATAGTAATAATAAAGAAAAAAAAATACAAAAACTCTGAGATGGCTACATTTGCAACACATTACAATTCAGAATGTCCCAGAAGACCTTGCAACATAAACATTTCTCAGTCAAAAACTTATCAAATATATTCCAATTTTTTTTTGTTAGATATCTGAGTGATTAACACTGTGGGAGTTCAGGTTGTCTACAGTGATAGTTCTTTCTGCTAGTATCTTAATCTTAAAAAAAGAAAAGTACAATTTTTTTTTTCTCAGTATGGTTAAAGGATGATTATTATTGCAATAATATTTTTGATGTATTTTATACTTTACCAGTTTGCCATAACCAGACTCATCAGTGGCATTTTTGAGCATCTCTGGTGCCCTAGGGTTCTGTGCACCCTGCATAGCCCCAGTGAATTATTCACTTTAAGAGCTGCAGGTTCTTCCTGGCTACTAGACAAGGGGACAACATCCTATGTATATCAAATACACCAGACAAGCACCGAGACAGCAGGGAGGCCTTGAACACTTGATATGAATTAGAGGAAAGCAGTAGCTGAAAGCATAGAATTAGGATCTTTCAATTAAAGGATAGAATTTCTAGTGAGAGACACAATTCCAGCTTTGTATTGGTTAGATGTTATTTGTGTATCAGAACAGTCTACATTCAGAATTTAATTAAAAGATATGGGGCTTCACATTGGTTTAACAGGCAGGACTTACTAATCTGATTGTAGGATCAATCGTATGGTTTGCATGAATCTCTGAAATTCAAGAAAAATTTACAGTAAGTTATTGAATTAAAAAAGAGTCTGTGTCAAATAAAAGCCTCTAATGACTGCACAAACTAAATTTTCAAAGCAGTTGGCCTTTTTGAACAATTCCTTATTTGCTCATACTATGTTACCACTGGCATAATGCAAGCTTGATGTAGAACAGTACTGAAAGAACTAATCTGTTTATATTTTACAACCTCAGACTTTTTGGTTTGTGCCTGTGTATATCTTTCTTCAATTATGACTGAGGAATGTCCACAATTCTTTTTGATTCTGAAGCACAAAGGGAAGTCAGGTCTGAGGGATTTCTGAAAAAAAATCCTACAAAGACATTTGTCGTATCAACCTTCACAGTATCTGAGATTTTTGGAAGAAAAATAATTGATATCCCATGAGATTCACATAATCAGTTCTCGAAATCACTGTAAAAATTACCATGACTACAGGGAAATCTTTTAATTGTACTTACAGGTAGAGAATGCAATGGAAGCAGTTTTTTTGTTCTTATATTTTCTACATTTTAGCAGTGAAACTAAAAAGAATATATAAGAATGTATAATATACTGATGGTTCCTGTTCAGAATGGAAAAGTATACATAGTTCAATTAATGATCTTAATGTTGCCAGAAAGTGAAGAGTTACTGCACTCTGCTAAAATGTTCTGAAAAGGGAAACTTGTATCTTGCTAAATCCCGAGTATTCCCAAAGGGAAAGTTTGGGAAAAAAAGCAATATAAAAGTCTGCAAAATTAGGTCTGCTTTCCTACACAAAAATATTGCGAAAGCAGGATGAAAAAGTTAAATATAGTATAGGCACTATAAGGAGAAACATGGCCTACTAGACCATAATAATACACAAACTGTTGTGTTATTCTGTCAAAAAGTTTTCCGTAAATACAATAACAGAATTAGCATCTCCTTTGTGATTTATATGGATTTTTTAAAATCAGAATTGAGTTATTAAAATCTAAGATGCAATGTAATTAATAGCAGCATCGGTGCTTAGTCACAATGCAGTAATTTTTCCAGAGAGATTTCCAGAGGTATTTAATTGAAGTAACCACCATAGTAAATGGGCTCAGTAGAACTAATCTTATAGCAAAATCTAATTCTGATGCAGATTATTGTCAAATTAAATTCTTGACAGCAGTTCTTAGGAAACAGACAATAAATTGTATTGATTTTTTCAACCTAATTTTAATTTTTCAAATACATGAGGCAAGTGGTACAGAAATAGCTTTGTTAATCGATAAGCTGCATCCAAAGGGCAGTTCCAAATCCTAATAACTGATTGCCCCATATTGTACTGCTATTCTTCCACTCTGAAAAGCAATGTAACTGCTCTGGATCTACATCTTATGAGTGCAAAAGAACATTTGTCCTACTGACTATAATATTGGTTTCCTTGTAGCAGCAAAGACTGAACACTGTGACTACCATCCCCAAGGCATTGATGTGTGCTTGAATCACAGGACTGTAGGATGATTTGGGTCAGAAGGGACCTTCAAAGGTTGCCTAGAACCCCCTCTGCAATTGAGAGGGACATCCTCCACTATTAGATTGCTCAACCTGACCTTGACTACTGCCTTGAAAAGAGCTTTTAACTCCAAGGGTTTATTTAGGACTGTGTTTAATTTCTCCTTTAATGCCACAAAAGAAAAAGTTTCTTTTCTCCTTGTTTCTTGAATACTATGATCATAGATCATTCCCCACACACCACATTTTACTTCAACAGAAACACAGACAAGGGGTAAAGAATAGTACAAAAGACTGGAAAATTATAATGCCTGGGGTAGTTTATGCTAAGGAAGGACCTATTTACACATCTGCCACTGTTCCAAATCTATTTTTAGTCCACATATTCCTTCAGAAAGAAATAAAGGGCAGCATTTGGCCATCTGGTCTTCTTTCAAATACATTAGTCATCTTATCAACTACACTGCTGAACACCATAATTCCTGATGAGCAGAGCTGGCATCCAAACAAGCTGTATTACCAAAAACTACTTGAGCCTGGACACCTCAAGCTAGACCATAGTATTTCCACTTAGTTTTGTTTATAATAAGATGTCAGTTTCTTAAATTATACTATGGCTCTAATACCTTCTCATACATTAAGGTTCTTCAAGTTTGTTTCTATTGTCTTCTTTTGTATATAGGATTAGAGAAGTAAAACAATGGTCTTCCAGAGACTAGTTAGAGCTAAATGTATCCAGATCATGATTGCTCTATCTACAAAGCTGACACACTTTTTTACTCTCTATTGATATTGTTATGTTTAATTTGTATTTGTGTAAGAAACCTCTATTCCTTTTCTATGGATAAAACCTGAATTTTTATCTAGCATCATGTGTTTCATAATTGTCAACTTGAGCTATTTGCAAGCAAAAAGACATATTTTAAAGTAAGAAAACCTTAACTACTATGAATATCTGATAGCACATATCCAGATAGTACACAATCATAGAAAAGTTAGAAAAAACCTCCAAGATCATCAAGTCCAACCTTTGACTGCACACCACCATACTAACCAAAACATAGCATTAAGTACCACATCCAGTCATTTCTTGAACACTTTCAGAGATGGTGACTCCACTATCTCCTTGGTCAGCCTCCCTTTCAGTGAAGAAACTACTCCTGATGTTCTACCTGAACCTCCCCTGATGCAGCTTGTAGACATCTCCTCTTGTCCTGTTGGTTGTTGCCTGGGAGAAGAGCCCAATTACCCTTTCAGGTAATTGTGGAGAGTGATAAGGTCCCCCCCAGCTCTCCTTTTCTCCAGGTTAAACAACCCCAGCTCCCTCAGCTGCTCCTCATATGATTTACACTCCAGAGTTTGAATGTTTTTGTAGTGAGGGGCCCAGAACTGAACACAGTCAAGGTGTGGTCTTACCATGCTAAGTACAGGGGGACAATCACTGCCCTCATCCTGCTGTCCACACTGTTCCTGATACAGACCTGGATGCATTGGTCTTCCTGGCCACCTGGGCACACTGCTGGTTCATGCTCAGCTGCTGTCAACCAGCACCCCCTGGTCCTTTTCTGCCAGACAACTTTCCAGTCACTCTTTGCCAAGCTGTAGCGCTGCGTGGGGTTGTTGTGACCCAAAGGCAGGACCTGGCATTCTGCCTTGTTGAACTCCATACAGTTGACCTCAGTTCATCTATCCAGCCTTCCAGATCCCTCTGCAGAGCTTTGCTGCTCTCCCTCAGATCAACACTCCCACTCAACATGGTGTCATCTGTGAACTTCCTGAGGGTGCACTCAATCTCCTCATCCAGATCATCAATGAAGATATTAAACAGGACTGACCCCAGTAAAGACCCTTAGGGAACTCCATTTGTGACCAGGAACCAACTCCCTGGGCCTGGCCATTGGGCCAGTTTTTAACACAGCAAAGAGTGCACCTGCCCAAGCCATGGGCTGCCAGTCTCCAGGAGAGTGCTGTAGGATACAGTATCAAAGGCTTTACTGGAGTCAACATAGACTCCAGTAAGTCAACCTAGACATCCATAGCCTTTCCCTCATCTACTAGGGGAGTCATCTGGTCATGAAAGGAGATCAGGTTGGTCAAGAAGGAGCTGTCTTTCCAAAACGGGCCTGATCCTTTCATTCTCCTGTATATGCTGCATGGTGGTGCTCAAGAATACCTGTTCCATAACCTTCCCAGGCACTAAGGTCAGGCTGACAGGCCTGTAGATCCTCCTTGTGACCCTTCTTGTGGATGGGCGTTGCACTGGTCAATCTTCAGTCACCTGGGATTTCCCTAGTTAACTATGACTGATGAAATAAATGATGAAGAGTGTCTTGGTGAACTCTACCAACTACCTCAGTACCCTTGGGTGAATGCCATCCAGCCCCATAGACTTGTGAATGTCTAAGTGGCTCAGTAGATCACTAACTTGCCTGAATAACCTACCAGACATTATAGGAGCCCTTCAAGACTTAGGAAAATAGGAACACTGTTTATAGCAAAAAATAACTGGAAAATGTACAACCTTTCTCAGGAGACCTCACATCCCAACTATCTCAGCAGCTGCCTCAGTGATGGCTAGCTAAACATCAAACTTACATTTTGCCTCTTTGAGATTTTTCTTGCAAGTAAAGGAGAAGTAAACTGCCAAAGCATCTCCTGATGATATTTTGCCTGGCCTTATTAGTTTCTAGAGACTGTTTTGTCTTTTCCACATGTTCAGTTAGATCTCTGGCAACGTTGAATACACTGGTGAACATACATGTGGATCAACACTTTGGGGACCACCTACACTAGAAGTCTTACAGATGTAACAGCAAGAACCAGAACTGCCAGAGTACATAGAGGGTTTTATTTCTGGGAGGTGCTCAAACAACAGGTGATTCTTAATACAGTCTTTGAACAAGTTATCCAGTAGGTAAACCAGTATATGAACTTTCAGCAATATTTGCTCTGTGATATCAATGCTTTTACTGCAGCAAAACCAATTCAGATGCACAGCACCTGCTCTCCACGTTGCTCAGGGAGCAGCCTAGGAGACCTGCCATGCTAGTAAATGCCATCCTGGAGGAAGCAGCACTCTTGAGCCCGCAAAGCCATTCACTTCAGTCTACTTGAATGCAGTGTGACGAAATATTAAAAAGCTGAGGGACTTTGGGATTTACTATATCCAAAGAGAAAAGCCAAGCACAGAGACAGCAGCATGTGCTGCATTGTAAATTTGGGATTTTCGACTCCCCTTAAGCCAAAGAAAATATAGATTTCTACTTGCAACATAGATTTTTGAGGCATATCTCTTCAGATATCAACCTCTATTAAGAATTTTCAAACAGATGAGAATTTTCATTTAGTGTTGTGCTGTCTTCTTCACACTCAGAATAATGTCTCTGCATATATAACACCTTCCTGCAGTAAAAGTACACAATATTGTCAATAATGATACCACTGGGCACAATTCAGTTCCCCAAAGATAGTCCTTTATGATTAAATATCCCTAAGGTTTCTTACCTGGTCTTCAGCTGTTCTTCCAGAAGGACATACACTTTCTGAAGGCGTTGTGGGACACAGCTAGTACTGTTGATGCCTCACATGCCCTAAAGCATCTCAGCTGACAAAGGAATAATCAGACTTCAGCTATTGCTACAAAATCTGTTATTGATCATCTGTCAGAATATGAGACACCACAAATCAATCTGTAGGTAAACAGCCCTTCGTAAGTCATCTAAGCACAAAATATTTTATGACCAGCTGGTCCTTCTGTGAGGATTATTGCCAAGCCTTCCTTTGAAGTCTTAAACTTCTCCTTTATTTTGCAGCATTTGCCTAAAATAAACCTTGCCATCTACTGCTACTGCTGAAGTCAGTGCAAAGGTTCTGCATAGCTGCATTTCACTCCAGAACAAGTGACATATGTTGTGTGTGCTACACCATAATCCAGAAATTGTGATTTATCTTGACAAAGCTGGAATATTTGCCCGTGGATAAAATTTCCCCCTTTTTTTTGAGGGGGGCAGAGGGGACAGTGGGTGGAGAGAGGGGGGCAAGTACCATTTGAGGGCTGCTAGTCATTTACTGTCATTGACTGAAACTTTCCAGAAATAACAGAGGTATGACACTTAACATGAGTACTGCAGTGAAAGCACAGAGAGATGACAACGTAATAAAGAAATCAATGTCCTCAAACAAACAAAACCCAACAAAGCATTCAGCATGGATTTTGATTCTGTTCCATTTTCATAACCATGTTGAATTGACATACTTCTAATACAGATTCTTACCTTACTGCTAAGCCTGCAGATTCTTGTTTTAATGGCAATTTTTAGCAGTTAAATAAAATCCTAAGTACTTCACTGCCTGAAGTAGGCAGTAACATGTGCATGCTGGAATGTAGGCTTTGATATAATTTACATTAGTTTGTAGTGCTTAACATTTTCATTTTAAAATGATCACATAGAAAAAGCTGGCCCTCAACTAAGAATGCATGCAATGCATGGTTTTGATGGGATGACAGGAGCATCCAAGAAACAAAGAATATTCCATCAACACCTAGACCAATGAAACCAGTACTGTCCTACCATCCACCCTTGCACAGCTACTTCAGCAGCTTACTCTGTCATTGAGCCCCATGGACTCCCCAGTGCCTTGGGAGAGTGCATTTGGTTATGGTACAGTCAGCCTCCTTCACATCCAGCCCAAAGGGTCAGCGCCTATTGTCTCTGCACTAGTTCCTGCAATCATCAGTCCAGAGGCTGTGGAAAACTCAGCACTCTGTTAATCCATTTTGGCCACTGACAGTTCAAATCAATTAGCCAGCAAGGAATTTCTCTCTGTTTTCCCATCCCACTTGGTACACTCCTTCTGTTTAGTCCCTCCACAGAAGCAGGTCTGGGGTTTTGCTCTCTCAGCAAGGGACACACAGCTGACAGTGACACTCAGTTTTTCTGTTCCCAGGTGTTTCAGCTCCACAGCACATCTTTAATCCAGATTCTGAGCTCTCAGGAGACATATTTGACGTCCCTGTCTATTCTTGGCTTTTCTGTAGACCTCAACCCTTTCTTCTGGATTGCTTTACATGCTTTTAATGCTTTACATAGCAGAGTACTCCTTGGCATCTGTCAGCTCTATTCTTCTCACAACTTGTTCTTGCCTGATTTAGAACTACAATCCCATTCCAATAGGCTAAAATGGACTTTATTTACTGTTGCCAGTACTGCAGCAGATAAAGCACGGAACAGCTCCTGACAGGAATCACCAAGATTCTCCTTGCTAAATGTGACTACTCCCTTACCTGAAGTTTATTTGTTTTTTTGTCAGGAGTCTGAGGTTTCAAACATGGGAGAACAAGGAAAACTTTCAGACAAGAATCCACAGAAATCCAATAAACAGCAAACTGACAATTCTTCCACATTTCTTTTCTCCACAATATGGCTCTTCCAAGGCAAATAATTTGTGACAAAGGAGGATTTCCTGTATGACCTTGTAAGAAGTCATTCAGATCCACAACATTGTATGAATCATTCAAAACTGAAGTGTTATAAATAATAAGAAAAATTGAATCAAGGTGAAAATCATTGCTTTTCAGATTAGAAGAAGCTTGGTCATAATCATACCTTCCTACTTGTGTTGGTGTATAACCTGGCTAGGCAAGAGAAGTATCTCCAGGTACAAAAGAGGCTGTGAACCTCTATGCCAAACAAAACAGATCTATCTATAGATCTTGCCTCAGAGTAAGTCAGATGTGGTTCCAAAGAATGACTTATAATCTCCTTTTTCATGATCTCTGCACTTCCTTTTGTGCCTTTCACAGCTGTTTGAAGATTGTCCTCGGACTGAAAAATACGTATACATGTAAAAGTCTTTTTTTTCTGCACTGACCTGAATCAGCCTTTTCAAGCACAGCACCCATGTGTTAGTTTTGGAGTCCAGTCCTTGCTCTAGGGAGAATGACCTAGTGAACTTGTGGATAAAATAGGGTTGACTGTAGAAATCTCAAACCCATACAAAAGGATTGGTTTCGAGAGAGAATCACAGGACTTACCTTCTTTGCCTCTAGGACTTTGTTTTGATCTTCTTCAGATCAGTGTCAGTAGAAAGGTACTCACTTTGATGGCTCCATGGGGACTCATGGAAGGGAATGTGGCCTGTTTATTACATTTATAATGGGCTGATAACCATAATGCAAAGCCATAATTAGCAGCAACTATTAAAGTATTAGCAGCAACTATTAAAGTAGCAGCAGCCACAGTTAAGGATGAAATGGCTGGTGACTGAACTCTATGTTATGCTCATGTGTCAAGGTTAGACTATACTGTTGTGACTGATCCATGGACATAGCTCACCAGGATTACTAACTGACACATTTCATAGGCCCTATCTGCCCACAGAATTTCTCTTTAATCCCTTGCTCTAGGACTGACAGACTAAATAGATGCTTTTAAAATTGGAGGGAACATGTAGAACGACCTGTTTTCTAGCATGCATTACATATAAAAACATGAGTGTCACCTGTCAGGCAACCTTTCCTTTCAAAAATACAGCTTTGAAAACTAAAACCCAGCTGGAACGAAAGGCAACTTTACATAAAGGCAGTGTTGTTCCATGTGTCATTCTCTCCATTCTCAAAGTAATGAAGGCTGTTCACCACCTCATATTGACAAGAAAGAAAAGGAAAGAAAGAGAGAAAGAGAGAAAAAGAAAGAAAGAAAGAAAGAAAGAAAGAAAGAAAGAAAGAAAGAAAGAAAGAAAGAAAGAAAGAAAGAAAGAAAGAAAGAAAGAAAGAAAGAAAGAAAGAAAAAATAGAAGTTGCTCACGAGCATTAACTGATGCCAAATAAAGTTGATAAAGGTAATCCCTGTGCTTCAAAGCATAAGAATAACCTAGCACCATGACTTGCTACTTTTGTGGATTTACTGGGAGATGTATCCTGTTGCAGTCCCTGGAAGCACAGGCCCTGCAGAGGTTAGGTTGCAGCTGCTCAGACTTCAACACATAGGAAATCCTTATGCTGCATTGTTTATTTTCTTTCTCTTTCTTTCTTTCTTTCTTTCTTTCTTTCTTTCTTTCTTTCTTTCTTTCTTTCTTTCTTTCTTTCTTTCTTTCTTTCTTTCTTTCTTTCTTTCTTTCTTTCTTTCTTTCTTTCTTTCTTTCTTTCTTTCTTTCTTTCTTTCTTTCTTTCTTTCTTTCGTTCTTTCGTTCTTTCGTTCTTTCGTTCTTTCTTTCGTTCTTTCTCATGTTTTTTTTTTAACATGAATATATCCATTATCAGAAAGTGTTTGACAAATACAAAATGTACATTTAGTTGAGTAATTAGGTTTAATTCAAGTTCCAGTGAGTAGAAGAACAATGTTCTATCAACAAATGCATCACAGAGATGTTTGTTGTTCTCCACAGTTTTCCTAAATATTTTCAGCTCCAAGGTAAACTTTACATAAACCTTGTAAAGAAAAAAACACTGAAGGATCTGAATTTTTATCCTGCTAAACACAGGAAGTGGTGGTGAATCACTGCAAAGTTTTTCCAAACTTATCTGAACATTAATATAGAATTTGGGTTGGGAATGCAAAGGCACAAGCACACTTGAAACACATCCTGGGGTTTCTGGTTGCAACCCAGTTGGAAGGATATTAAAACAACTTTCCTTGGGGCTACCAAAGGTTTCATGAGGCAGAAACAAGCACATAAATTTTGTTATAAATGAAAATCATAATGAAGAATTCTTAGCAGCAAGGCTATTTATTTAATAAAGAATTTGAGCAAAGCAGCGCTGGGTGCGATGGGAGCCTAAGCCCCACCAATTCGCACGCCTATCGTCTTTGTTCAGCTTCTTTTATGCAGGATAACATTACATAAACATTAACTGTGTTACATATACATTAGTTGTGTTACATATGCATCAGCTGTGTCAGAAAATTCTAGAAAGTAGGAGGGGAAATCATTAACATACACCACTCCTGTAACTCTGCCTTGGAATGCCCCTTGGGGGTCTTCTTTTGGGGGTCTTTGGGGGTCTTTGGATGAAGTAAGAAGTTTTCTTCAGATTTGAACTTTTCAACTTTGTGACTAATTGTTGAGCTGGCGTGGTCCAATTAACTCAAAACTGGTATCATTTCTGAAAGCTTCTTATCAACTTTCAAGGTCCTTTTTCTTAAACTTCAAAGCTCCTTATCAAAACTCCAGGTTTTCTGTTCCTGCTAAAGACTTCATTATAAAATTAACTATATCCTGTCTGTAAGTTAGTAAAAGCAAGCAAGGCCTTATTCCATCTAAAAGTTAGTTTTAGTAAACAACTCAGGCTACAATCTTGTGTCATTGCTTTATGTTTTGATCACCCCTTTTCAATCGTTATAAATATTAACTTTATAAGATAAATATGTAACTTTATAAGTATTAACTGTTATAAGTTTAGCCAGTTTTGTTTCCCAGTCAAATGCAGGCTCTTATGGGGGGGGGGGGGGTCTCTGGGGGTCAAGGGACTTGACTTGTTCTCCCTTTTTTCCTCTGGTTGATTTTTCTCTATGCATGCATATATAAGAAATATATTCTCAAGTCCCATTTGGCCATAATGCTATATGTTTGTCAGAAGCAAACTATATAAACATACTTAGCAGTACATTTCTATTTCATATTTGACAGTTTGAACAACACTCCATTTCCTATTCTTCTATAACATGAATCATCGCACAATTCCTCACAATCTTAAAAAAAGAAAAACCCACTGAAAGCCAAGCCACTTCAAGTGGTCAGTGTTTTGGGGTTTACCTCATTTGTCTAGTGAAAAATCATGATAATACCAGAGAATACAGCCTCGAGCTCAGTTGCAAAACCTGCCCATGACACAGTGGGAAAGACGTTAGAGGTTTTTGGCCCTATTTGCACCTTTGCATCTCCCCACAGGAAAGTGATGCTCCAGTGCTACCTTGTGGCTTCCGCCTCCACAAAGAGGGTCACTCCTGCCGGATAAGGTGCCACTGCTGCCTTGTGTTTGCTCTGTGGTATCGAGCAATTCTATTTTTTTAATTTTTTTTTTTTTGGTAATGTCGTGAACACAGAGCTCTGGAAATGAGTTCGTGAATAGAGACAGGTCTTAGATCTGATGAACAGCTATGGCCCAGCCAGAGATGCAGCTCAGTGCAGTGCATCTGGTGCCCCTATAGGGGATTAGGTGCTTTCCTTGTCGAGACCCACTTTGAGATGGTCAGTAGGGTAAGTGCAAGCACATGTCCTCAGACTTCCCTTCCACTCTCCAGCCACAGCAACTTCTGCAGGACTGCTGGCAGCCACCTCCATTCACTCAGGACTGATCCTTCTGCTAAGAACAGGCGTCTCAAAGGCCATGAGAGGAGGGAGAGGCATAGCCAGCAGCCTCTTGCACTAGAATGTAGGATACTACCTTACACAGCCATGCTGAAGTGTCATGACAAAGCCACAGTGCTAGTGATGAATGGAGACAGGTAGCCAAAACAACCATGCCTACTGTTTCCTTAGACATGCCCAAATTTTAGAACAACATTTTTGTTTACAGAGTCTCCTCACAAAACCACATTATTTTCCATATTTAGCTGAAACTGCAGCAGCACACAACACATCACACAGACTCTACTAGCTTGGGATAGCCCAGGATAGAATAGTCCACCATGGGGCACTCTGCTGGGAATGGGAAGAGAAAAGGACACATATTTGTTTGAGGACTATGAAAATAACTCTTTGTTTGAGGACTAACATGTTGAACTCAGTTCAAGGATCAGCTTCAGTCCTCTAAAACTTTCCTTTCCTAAATTAGAACTGAATGAATACTTCTGAGCATTTCAAGCTGTGAGAGGCTTTGTCCTACATTGCTTCTGCTTCTCCAGGTACCAGGCAGGACAACTCAAACTGCTAAGACTCCCAGTACAAGTCCAGGGAATATTGAAGCTTTCAGAAAAAAAGGACAAAAAGTCAGACATGGTGTTATTCACACTATAGGGAACTTAATAAGGAGGAATCAGACAGGTGGTAGATGTCCTAACCCTGGAAACACATGTTCTAAATTTTGAACTGTTTGTGTATGTGGTGTCATTATGTGTATTACAACCACACTTTTTAAAAACGAACTTGGGAAAACCATCACTTTTTGATAACTTCTACTGGGAAGATGAGTTTGAGAAAAATTGCTGCCACAAGCATTTTCAGGGACTTAGTTTCCTGCCGCCAATAAAAATCTTGATTTAATTTCTTGTATATTTTTAAGGTTATAATTAGCTTTAGACTTGTGAAGACCTGCAAAGCTGAGGTAAGCAAGTTGTTTGTAGCTGGGACCACAGTTTTGCTGGATTGCATTTAGGTTTTCCTTCCCAGTCTTTTACTTTGAAAAGAGTCTTTCTAACTTCCAATGCAGATATATCTTGATTTTAGATCTCAAGATGATAAAAACTGTCCTTTACCTCCTTTGCTATTCACTAGCATTTGTAACCTGCTTGTCCGCCCCCAAACTCCCCACTGTATTTTGGAGCTGTGAATTCCATACAACTCATTCCTTGCAAACTGAGACAGACTCTAGGACATGAAATTTCCTTAAACCCGAAGTGGATATGTTTTACGTCAATATGTTTACACATACAACAAACCTGAAATGCTATCTTACTTTGGAAAATATATTCCAACTCAATTTACTAGGGAAATGTATGGGTAAATATCACAGCACAACTTCTACACAAATGTACTTTTTTCCTTCAGTAACATATTTGAGATTAAACATTCTTTTGAGAAATTATATTTCTGGATACACTCTGTGTCTAGAAATTATGCTTCTTGTTAACTAATAATAATTTATGTCATCTATTCAGTTTTGCATTTCTCTTACACAAGAGATACACAATAAAATGATCTGTTCTGTGGTACCATCACAAAAAGTCTGCTTGCAGAGTTTAGTCTGACTATTTAACAAGTACATTTTAAGTGTAACAAAGCTTCATATAATGATATTAACTAGCCAATATATGATTTTTTAAGATATTAAAAGCCTTTTCATTTTTCTGGTTTCCTTCGGGTTCTTTGCCATCATTTTAAAATCCCACCTCTGTCAGAAACCTTTCTCCAAGCAATGTTTAAGAATCTATTCTGTTATCCTAATTACAATAGTTTATATTCATGTAGGTATCCTGAAACAATGTGCTAGGATTATTCAAGGATTCCAGGGTGAAAAATAGGAATAAAAATATCAAAACTCTTCTGACTTCTCTTTGTGTTAACCCTGATGCTTCTAAACACTGTGAATGAGGAATCTTGTTTTATTTCATATCTCGGCAGTATGAGAGGAGGCTGAGAAGAACACTGTCTTGGGACTTATGTACTTTTGTCAGTTTGTGTCACAACATTACATTTATTTTAATGAGGGGGTGTTATATTTCACATCTGCAAATGGAAACAAAATGGAAAAAACCATGAAAGGTTGCAAATTCTAAAGCATTAGACCTTTTTATACCTAAGGACACCACTCTGTTCAATTAGGAAAGATAATCTATTACAATAGAAAAGATAAAAAGAGTGCTTTATTAAAAAAAATAAAATCTGCATTAATCAGTTATAAAACAAAACCATATTAGTTAAAGGTGGACTGAAATGTTTATTCTCCCTCCGAGCTTCCCTGAGGAATTTCCTCCAAAGTTTCTGGCAAAGAAGATGCATAAACTCACACAGGCCAATAACATTCTCTAGTGTGGTAGTTTCCATGCTGTTACTAAATATCAAATACCACCCAGGCCATCATCCTTAAGCCTTGATATGACATTTTACAATTGGTTCTACCACTGAAAAAAAAGATACCGATTTCAATTTAGATAAAGGATATAGAAAAATAATTTCTACCTAATCTTCTGTTAGCTTTTGCTTCATTATATATTTATTATTTTGTTTTCCCCTCAGGAATAATATTTTCTTTATAAGCAAGGCAATTCCCTCTTCATCTGGTGAAATAAAGTTTCATGCATACGTACGTACTCAAGACATTTATGTTGCTAAATAAACCATTCCACACCATTCAAAGTATACAATTAACATATTTTCTTTATTTTTTTTTTAATTTTGCTTTATAAATCTGCCACCTGTACAACACTTGTTTATGGAAAAACATTGAGGGATTCCAGTATAAACAAGACATGACTCTAACCTTTCATCTTTCACTTTCATCTCTCTCCTTGATAATTTTGCATCAAAGTGCTAATAAAATCTGTCTGCTCTTCATCACAAACTTGAATACCACATAGTTTTCTTTCCACTTGATCACATATCTTATTCTTTAAAAAAGAATATTTACATATGATGCCTCTTAATCTGTCAAATAATTCTCCTGTTCTACTGCAAACTTCTGTAAACTGTTATCTGTATGTATTTCTAGAAGAGTGTCAAGCATTATATAATAGGTGTCTCTTTCATAACTGCCTGAAGAGAACAAGATGCATGGGTACATTATGGGTAGAGCTATACATGCTATGTATGCTCTATTAACCTAGTGGTGTTAAAACTATTAACACTGAATTGCCTGAATATGTCCTCTTGTTAATCTCCCCAAGTCTTGTTCCAAGACTCAAACCCGATCAACATGGAACAATCTTCTTAGGAAGGTAAGAAAAACCCCAACCTGTTCTTCCAGGCATAGAATTTCCCACCCAAGAGTGCCCACACTTTCTGAGCTCAAGGTCTGGAACAGGTACAGTTCACTAAATTTGACATATTTCATTGATTCTTCAGGCGTATGTTCCATCTTTGTAGGTACACTACAGTTTAAGATACTGACCTCCATCACACTGTGTATTGCAAGACATGGCACAAATGGATGTTGATGCTGTCAAGGAAAGAACAGTTTATTTATCTTTCAGAATAGCTAATGCACTCTCTCAAGGAAACCCCCAACTGTTCCATTCATGCTATTTTACCCTTAGGAAGGGTTTTGCTGCAACTTGAATTTTAAAATTGCACAGACCCACTAACGTTTAATTAATTGATAAATGAAGTTCTCAGTGGGAGCATTTTGTTCAAAGTTTCCATTGATTTCTACATTTGAGTTTCCAGTAACAGTGACATTTAAGTGCCAGCTATGCACGCTCTGTCAAGATATATAATTTGGTTAAAAAATAAAAGCAAACTAGTAACACTGTCATGTTCCTTCCTTGCTACATGACTCTCACAGGCACATTAGTTTCTCTACATTTTATCTGAAGGAAGTAAAAAATAGATCTAGTGTCTCAAAGGCATGAATCAGTGCAGGACCTCCTCCAAAGTCTAGTCAGGATGACATGCAAGATCCACAATGTATGTCACCTCAGTCTGCAGAGACACAGGAATAACAGCACTGGTAGAAAGCTAAGACAGCTACTCACTAAGCAAAACCTGACTATTTTATCATTTCATTATTTTCTCATATCCTTTATTCAACCCCCGTCTTTCACTGTGTCTTGTGATTCCCAAACTTATTAATTGCTGAGATTGGATATTACTACATTTTTACTACATTTGTACAATAGATTCTTCTTAAGAAGAAAGTTTTTGAACTGTTTTAGTCTATTCTAACAAGGAGGAACATGAACGAGATGTACAATAACTGTGTGAAGCACCAGAAAGAACATATGCTGCCTTCAGAAAGCAAAACATTTTCACCTTCTATGCAACACCTCTGATTTGGGGCACTATACAACTTAGGGAAAATTTTTTTGTGGTGACATCCAAGTCACTCAGATTTCAAATAAGAAGTATGTTGTTTGCATAGGTGTTTCCTTCCTAGCAGATCTCCATTAAGAGATGTGCCTGACATGTATTATTCTGAAGGTTTGGCTTAAGCATGGTCTATCCCTTGTGAGCTGACACATGAACAGTCATGCTTCTTTAAGGATGCAAACCACACCAGCAGTCTTCCAAAACACCTTTCTTGGACTGGCTCTCAGGAATAGAGCTTCATGGGCTAGTGGAGTCATAATGCAACATTCTGTCCCTACCAAGTCTGGGAGACCTGTCCAGCTTCCTGCTGTCACCCATTTGCAGATGATCCATGTACCAGCAGCACTATCAGGAGTTTGCTTGTTCTCTACCTGGAAGTAACACACAGCTCTGGGTGACATCCACTGCCAGCTGTGCCCTCCCCACACCAGCACTCCTGGAACAAGGCAACCAGGACTCCATTTGGCTAGGGGCAAAGTCTGTTCTCCTCCAAATGACAGATAAAGTAGCCCCTGGGCATTGCACTGAATGGTGGCTGTTTTCTTTTTCTGTCTTTTTTAACCTGACAAAAAATAGTTAACAAGTAGAAATCAACTGAATAGTTTGGGCACTCATGGAACACTATAGACAGTCCCAACATCAAAAAATTCAAAGCAGATATTAGTCATTTATTAGGACCATTTTTAACATGGCAAAAATGTATATTTACATTATCTAGGGTTTAATCAGTGGTTTAATCACTCACAGATTTTCAACAGCGGCTGAACTTAGCTAGTTTTAATTTTGCGTCTTTCAATTCTTTCTTTGTGAAACAAGATGTCCTTTGCTATGTTTGAAAGTTTTTCCTCCATTTTTCCCTTGACATTTACCTGCTCAACACATCTTAGAAACTCCCTGCTGAGTGAATGGCTTGCTTTGGGGCGGAAGGAGATCCTTACTCCTGATCCTCTCACAGTAAGTCCTTCCCCTTGGTTGGGTAACGCTCCGCTTCATTTCCACTGTCATTTGCAGATGAGCTCGTAATGGTACACTGGCACAAATTTCAGAATACCTAAGGAAACAAAACCACAAATTTTACTGGCTAAATTATTTTGCATGGGCAGCTAAACCATCTGTGCAGAAGAGATTAAAAAAGAAAAAAACGAGAAAGGGATAGGGCAGAGAACTGGGAGAAGAGAGTACTCTTGTAGTTACTCTATGAATAGAGTACTCACACTCTTGCTTGGGAGTGTGAGACTCAGTCCTTCTACTGTTTTGATTCTGAGAGGAACAGTTGTGCTTCTTTTTTTTATCTCTGTTTATTATTGTCCTTTCCAGTTTTGGCACTGACAAGCTCATGTCCTGTCTTGTAAAAGCAGGTGGTTGTGGAACTGACTTTGACAATGATCTGTTAAATATTTGGCAGTCCCTAAGGGATTGTTCTGCTTTGGAAGGCATAACTAATACTGCTCTAAATGTCTGGAAGCTGTTTCACCTTCATGAACATATTTTGACATTATATTTTCATGTTCAAACTTATATTAACAATTTCTGCCTATCGGTGTTGTTTCCATCAAGCATTTCCCATCAGATCAAATACAAAATAAGTAATTACCTTTTCCTGTTACTGCAGTGCCCCTTTTTAATTCTCTTCCTTGGAAATCCCTTCTTTCACCACAGTTTATAATCTTCTCACTGTTTTTTCCTATCATACGAAAATCTTCCAATGAGGGTCTGAAGTCAGGCTACATAAAATAAACAAGTCATTCAATACAGAATAAATTTCACAATATCTATAAGAGTATGAGTGTACCAGTCTCTGCTTACAGAATTTTCCTCTACTTCATATCACCAATTTCATATATTTGCCTTGTTTAGGTTTTAGGGTCCCAATCCTGACCTGAAAGAATAATTGTCAAATCAGTGAGGTCTCATCTTTATGGTTAATTATGCATATAGACATTTATGGATTTTGTACATTGAAGGAGAGATTTAGTGTTTAGTTTCCTATTTGTTTTTTTTTCAAAAGAGCTATGAAATAGGGAGGTATGTAGATAGATAGACAGAAAGATGGATAATTAAAACCACTGATAGCAGTATAAGGCTCACATCTTCAGAGAAAGTATCTTGTATGGGTTTTTTTTCATCACAGAAAATAAGAAATGGAAGATCTTGGGAACTATAAACCAGCATGCTAATACTGCTGCTGAGAATTTGATTTAGAAAATTTATCTTTCTCCAGCTAGCTGTCTAGGTGATAAGAAATTATGTTCTTACATAGAAAATAGCATTTTCTTGCATACTTCAGAATAAATTAGGCATAAGTCTGTTCTCAAATAGATGCAACTCCCTAACTTGAGGAGTTAGAATCAACCACAGTATATTGTGGTTGATTATATACATATATATACTTTTTTCCCCCTCACTTGTATAGAGAGGAATTCTGACATTCATGTATACTTCAGCTTTTTGGGTTGAAAGACAGCTTTCAAATATGAGATTCAACAGAATATCCCACTTCTGTTATGCATATTTGACAAGAACATAACAAACCCAAACAAATATCCACAAATCTGTCAGTCTGACATTTCCACTAGACATATTTTTCTGCTTAATATATACACATTTAATAGCATCATGCTTCAACCATCAAAAAAGTGTCCCTGTCATGGTGTTTGGGAAATAAATCGCAAACAACAGGTAGCTGAATGGTATTTTAGAAAATCCAACTTTGGAAAATCTGTTAAACTGAGTTTCACAAAGCTACTTAGACTTCTGATCATCACCTTGTTTCTTTCTTAGATAAAATTCATTAATAATGATAGAATTTTATACAGAGAACTATCCCTCCAAGTTGTATCTAGTAAAGATAGATGAATGCCTGCACCACTACTGATGTACTGGAGGTTATTCACTTCACTTTTTGCCAACCCTGACTTCATCAACCCTGTTGCTAAAGAAGAAAAGGAGTGAGGTACAGAGCAATAGAGCAATTTACAAAGGTGTAACTTACAAATTATAATAGTAATTTAAAATAGCAATTTCTACAATAGTGTAGGAAGCACTGGCAGTGGTGAAAATATAGAATTCTAAACAGAGAAGAAAGTTAAGGATGAAAACTCATACAGTGCAATAAAGGCCATGAATTAAGTTTTTTCTTCAATATGAAGTAAGGTTTTCAAGACCAACAAAATATGGGAAAGTAACAACCATTCCCTAATATCCAAAGTTCTTTCCCTCTTTAAATAATTCAGTGAATATATTCTATTGAAAACAGAGAACCAAACAACACACTTAGTACTGAGATTGCAAATAAATAAATCAGAAAGACTTCAAATATTTTTCAGAATGTGACAAAGATTTTTCTGAATCTTTTGGAGATGTTAATTTCTATATCTAGTTCTAAGTCTATAAAGTCTAACGCAAAAATGTCATGCCTTGCTTTTGTAGCAACAAGGGCCTTAATGCATCCAACTTCCTGAAGCACTGTTCTAGAAAAGAGTACAGAGTGCCAAGGCTTGTGTGATAGCTCAGCAGGGTGAGTAGAGAACACAGAAGAAAATATGAGTCAGAATACTGTGTCAGAGTGAACATGACAACTTGGCTTTGGCTCCTATTCTCATCTTTTTTCTGTCTGTGCCTGCTTCTAGCCATTTACCTCATCCCACAGCTATTCCTAAACCTATGTTCATCACAGTTGAGCCCATATCTACCTTACCACTTGCTTTGTGCTAATCTAATGTAATCATCAAAAAACCCCAATCCCCTCCCATTCTACTGTTCATGTCATTGCTAATCCAAAATCCAAGAATGTTTCTGCTGTCAGTCAAACATTGGTACCCTTTGAAGTGGTTTCTGTTCTGACCTGCCAGTGAGGCTACTCCTGGACTAGGAAGGAATCATATCTCCCTGATAAATGGTAGTTATATGAGGTTACTTAAGCCAAGTTATGCTGGGGCAGGGAAACTTTGCCTATAGGGAACTTCTGGAGGAGCATGAATTAACTTTAGGCTACTTGCTTCTCTAGAAAATTGTGTATTACTCTTTAGACATGTGTGAAGCAAAAGCACAAATAAATTTATATTTAGAACTGAAGTGGTTGAGTGTGATTGGTGAGTACTTCTCTCACCACTGTGTTTTGAGCAGTTCCTGAACTCCTTTGCAAAAGCATGAAATTGTCTCTCATAGCCCACTGAAACTATTCTGACCAAAACCCCTAAGGATACTTCTGCAACAAGGTTAGAATTCAACTGTATCCATAGCAGCATGACAGCTAGAGTGACAAACATGTATTATGGCACCAAGTCTTCCCTTATTCTCCATGACACATTTCTCCCTTGTACTCCCCAAAAGCTTCCACCATCTCTGCCGCAGTTTGAAGGGGCTGAAATCTTAATCAGCTGTTTCCATCTTATTTCTGTTCATCTCATTCAAAAAATTAGTTCGATTTTATCTCTATGGTGCTTACCTAGCGACTTACTTGTCTCATATGCCAAGTAAAAATATTATATTATTTTTCTGACATCTTCTCATGCATTTGAGAGGAATTTAGGTGGCAGTAAAAAAAAAAAAAATGTGCAATTTCATGGCATTTTGCTTATATTTATTAAGGTCTTATAAATTATCTTCTCCTTGTGTGACCAGAGACTGTGCATTGGGTCTATCATGTCATTCCATGGCACTCCCAACTTCGGCTTTGGCATAGCTTCAGAGTCGTTCAGGTACCTTTAAGAGATTGAGAAAGCAGAGAAGGACAGGCAGGAAGGAGGCATATCTGAACTGGAGGGCTTAAGTATATCACACAATACAACAGCCATTCTTTCCTGAATGAAAGCTCATATTCAACTTGGACAGATTTATATGATATATATCTGTCTTTTCATTTTATATGTTTTGGTTTAAATATTAAATATATATAATATATATATAAAATAAATATATTTAAATATATGTTTCGGTTTAAATATTAAAATACATTCTTAATTTTCTAGTCTGTTATGTTTTATAGTTTAACATAACTGATGATACTAAGAATTTCAGGGGTTAGCAATCTTCTTTGAGACATATGTAAGTTAAAGGCTTTCTCTGGCTTGCTGGCCTGCATTTAAAATGCTGAATTTAAGATTTTCTCTGCATTATGCTTATCTCTATTAATACTAACTTAGTAATATATGTTAATAATAATAAGATATGTTGTCATTTAAATATTTTTCTTGAGTAGTAGAATGCTCTTCCCTTTGCTGAAAAATTTTCTCAATGATTTCAAAAGAAACCAAGTCTTTTTCTGGTATTTAATTAATTAAAAATGGCTAAGTATCCTCCACATATTTATAAAAAAAGTAATGCAGAAATAAACCTGATGGTGGGAGAAGTACAGAAATGGCTCTTTTAATACTTCTTTGTGTTGTTAATGTTGAAGAACATGAGTATAATTTCTTTTCCTTCTGCCAAATATTTGCATTTACCACCACACATTTGTTAGCACACTCAAAGCTGACAATATGACTGCCTGCCTTATCACTGCATCAACAACTCCTTCCTGCTGCACCACAGTGCTGAACTTTGACCTGTAGAGATTAGCTCACCTTAGAGAAAGGGTGAAGAGTACTTTGGTCTCCCAGCCCTTTTGATCTTAATCTTTTCTTCTCAGACTTTTGGACGGATTACCAGAAAATGTAGAGCCTGCTACTATGTTGGTGACTTTTCTGCATTTTATATTTGTTCTTTCCTTCAGCAAAAGAGTATTTAAGTGGTATCTTCTGGAATGTGAAACAGCATTATTGGATTGTAACTGATGATATGATTCTAGAAGGTAATCAGCTGGTGTGGAAGTAAAATCATTTGTTACACTGATGGCAGAACTACAAGTGCAGTGCTGTGGGTTCTGAACATACATAGTCAAAAGATGCCAGCATGACTGAGGACTTAAATGCAACAAAACTGCTTTAAGAGAATTTGAACAGATAATAAAAAGCTTTTTATTTCTCTGCCTTATATCTAATATTACCATTCATTCAGATACCAGTTATTCCCTACCTGCTACAATATCACACACTTCGATGTTGGCTTGTACTTATCACCAGTGGCACCTACTTTGATCTAAGGTTTTGCCCAAACCTGCACAAAACTGTAACAGAGTAGCACAAAAATAAATTAAGGAACAACATCCTTTAAGGTCGTTAATGTCTTTAATGTAATTAAGGTCTTTAATGTTTCTTTGGATTACAATTGTATTAAGAAAAAAATATTAGACTTTGCAGTTCTGAATGACTTTTAAATAAACACCGTGGGTAAATGCTATATGCATTTACCTAAGTGTAGATATATTTCCTTGATTTAAAGAGAAATAATATTGAACCCTGACTAGTGGAGCAAAAGTATGTGTAAGTATAGTTTTCTCACTTTCCTGGAATATCAGATTAGAGTTTTTCCAGATTTTATTCACCAAAATTTACTACTTTTACTACAGGACATCAGCAGCAGAAACCAAGAAAATGCCTGTAGGATCCAACCCACTCACGCTGCATGAGCCGACCCTGTGTCTGTACTGTGATTTCATTTCTGTGCAGTTTCCTAAATAGCAATAGCACAAGATGCTCCCAGGCTCATCTGTATTACAATGCCTATTTATCCATTCTGGAGATCCTCAAACTGATGCATCCTCCTCCTAAAAGTGACAGAAGATTATTCAGTGCTCTCCTAGCACTAAATTTCCTAGGTGAATTCCTAGGTGGAATTCACCTTTGCACCCACTTCTGTTCAACCATTCTCATCTAATTATTCACTCAGTGCTGTAGGTTGGAAACTTCTACAGGTTTGAAAGATACAAAGCACCAAACACATCCTTTTGGCCACTTGCCTTTTTAATCTGGGTTGTGAATTGAATATCTCAGTCTGACCTCAGTAAGAACGCTGCAGCTGTGAGCCATGACAGCAGATACTGGAGATTAATAACTCCCAGTTTCTTGGCTGACTTCTCACAGGTTGTAACAGGCAACACTATTGATCACATCTATTAACCTACACTGCATTTTTTCCAACAGTTTAATTGTGTATCAGTAAAACACAGATTTTCAGGAGAGGTTTGGGCCTTTAAGTATTTGCGAATTAATTACAATCTGCATGTACCATATTGTGGTTCGAATTCAAACATCTGCTGTGTTCTAGATGTTCTGGAAATTGTATATTTTTAGATTGTGTTTTCATCTGCCTAAGCAAAAGAAATACCATGCCAGGACTCACATGCTTCCTGGACTTAGGCATTCAGCCTTCTGTCAGGACAAACATACATATGTCCTCAGTATCTGTGTGGGGGAGCTGAACCTTTCATCAAACACACACTTCCCTTTAATGAGATTCTGAACCAGCTGACTTGACAAAGCTAATTGTTAAGTTTTCTCTCCACAAATAAAACATTTTGTATTTTACTTTAGCTACAGTACTGTCCAGTGACTAGACATGAATAATTGTTATAATAAGCCATTATTTCTGCAGACAATATTGGAAGTTTATCTTGTGCAGAACACCAGAACAGAGGGCTGCATGTGCTTTGTTCTACTGAAGCTTTTAAGTTGCTCAGTGAACTGTGATCTTTAAAGAAGCCTGACTTTGATAGCTTTATGTCTTATCAGATTCTCATCAAAACTAGTACTAAGCAAGGATCCCATTACTGTTCAAATAGCTTTGTTAATGAATGATAAACAATATGAAATGACACAGCTGTGTCCCATCATTTTTCCCTGCTCTTAAAAGCTCAGTCTTAATTCTTTCTCCTGAAGCCCACCTACAACTCCAAACCTTTGGTTAGGGAATGGAACTCCAAAAGGATACCCCAATCTTATAATCTCTCAAGTTCATCCACACTGTTAAAGGATTCCGTCTCTGGATGACAGCGATACCACTTTGTACTTGCATTTGCAAAATTGACTATTGTGTATTTTCTGTAAGCTATGAAGTTCCTAAATGCAATTCAGTGTGCTAAATTTCCTGGAAGGGAGCAGGGTGGGATGGATTCTAGACCTGCCTTGGTGTCTGACTGGGGTTGTAATGGCTTTTGATTAATTTTTCTATAAAGGGCTCTAAAGGTTTGACACTAGTACCAAGAAATACCAGGGTGTGTATGACATGTGAAGGGGAAAAGGAAGGATATAAAACTCCATAAAACGTTTTTAAACTGCAGGGTTAAGAACAAAACAAAAAATGATGTGTCTGAGAATAAGACTGTTTAAAGAAAAAAAACACGTTAAAAATAAGGTTCTTTTTGGTCTTATGTGGGTCTTTAGGGCACAGAAGGAAACTTGTAAAGATCATAATAATCACAGTGGATTGTCTGACAAGCATCTATGGCTTTGTGAAACAGGTCACCTTTCGCCAATGAAAATCTGTGATTCTGATTTATCATCACGTGAAGGGCTCCATCCTGTTTAAATACAGTAATTATCAAAAGTGCAGTCTTAAGATGGAGTTTTGAAGTGTCTAGCAGGTGGTAGCGCAGAGTCCAGGCATGGCTTTTCCCTCTACAGCAGCCAAAGGAAGTTGGGACAGGGATTCTCTGGTGTTCAACAAAAGGGAAATTAGCACATCCAGTCACAAAAAATGAATTGTATTTGTTATTTCAGAAAACAACTGTGCATTTTTATCTCTGAGTTTGGTGATCTTCAGTGTCAGAGAGGCCTTCCAAAAGATCCCCCTTCAAGAAGTCTGTTCTCAAAAAGCTTCAAAACAATGCTGAAAGAGTAGTTTAAAAATTCTGACCCCAGAGAGTCCTTTCTAGAACAATCTAATACAGAGGCTTTCCAACAGCCTTTTCCTTGTTGTCCAATTAAGTTGCAAATTTCAATATACTACGGAGCTGCGATAGACTGAGTTATCAGTTATCCTACACATTCCTTGCTCTAACATTCTCTTCACGAAGTTGAAATTACTTTAGATAAATTTATTAAACAAAATTGTCTCAGGCGCAAACACTCAGGCCTTTGTGAGAAATGAGCACACCACTGTTAACCAGGGGAGGGGGAAAGATTTTAGAGTATGTTATGAAGAGTGAAAAGTTAGTGAGAACAAGGGTTCTCACAATCCCAAAGACAGATGTCAAACTCAGCAGAACAGAAATAACTAGTTTGACCACATTACTGCAAGTGCAGGTCACTTTCTAATCTTTCTATCACTTACCTTAACTGTGTGGCTTTCCCTCTAATGGATTATTAATCTGGTTAAGATGTAATTTGCAAAGACAGTCATCACTTAAATGACAAACACTGAAGATAACTCTCAAAAAGGTTTGCATTTGGCCTTCTAATTATGGCAATGAACTTGCACAGCTCTCCATGGTGGTTGCAACTATTATTGAGCAAGGTTTTAAAGAAAACGTTAACAGGCAACACATGCACACCATCAGCCATGTGCACATTCACAGGTACAGCCTGAAGGTCATTTGGTTTGTTTTGTCACTCCATATCTAAAGAGCTTGTAACTTGTTGGCTGCCCTAGCAGCTGAACTAACTGGGGCTGTGCTTTGTTCCCATGTTCTCCAGTATGCCTCTTGGTGAAATCAGCAGCATTGCCCAGCCAAACCTGAGGAGTGCTAGACATCAAATGTATACTCAGATAATTTTCTAAATTGCAGGAGTCCAGCACAAGCTGTCTGCCTCTTTTTAGTTTTTTTATTTTTCCTAGTGAGAGCATACCAAATGCTCTCTTAGCATTGATGAGATTTTTATGGCTTAAAATAATTATGTATTTGTCTCTGGAACCTAATACATACTATTTAATAGCATGTATTTCTATTAATTACCTTCTTAAGTTGACCCCTCTCAAAAGAGTGCTGTAGACATTAATTTTAACAGCACATCTCTTACACTTTATATAATCTACATTATTTGCAGCAGTGGCCCATGAAATCAACTGCCTAAATAATTCCAATATTGCAGGGAGTCATGAGAGTTCAGTTTAAATCAGTTCAATCAACATGTAGTTTCACTGGGAGAAGTGAAATATTAGCCCAAGACTTGAAGTCTTTGAAGAAATTTGTCAACTGCTCCAGTGCCATGTGTCCAGTAAAAGTTAATTTTGTTACTTTGAACACTAATGTTCACCAATAGCCTCAGAAAACTAAAATCCAGGTTGCCTACCATGCTTCAAATATATTCTTGCAGACACCCGCTTCAATACTGCAATCCAGAAAGTACTGAATAGCATCTTAGCCTACTTTATGTATCTTCATGTATCTAGACACAAGAGATATAAACAGTGGTGCAAATGTACTGTATGTTCAGAGCTCCAATCCTACTCCCAATTTTTTGTTACATGTGTTAAAAATTCAGAAATAGCTACAGCTCATAACCAGGTTTCTGCTGCTTGAAAATAAAGATCAATGACAAGAAGCATAGGGAGAAAGAGAGGGAAGCAGGAAGGAAGAACTGTAAGATGAATCAGAATAGAATAATTTCTGTGTTCAGTCTTCCTGTTGGCAAGTAATTACAGATGACTAGAAATATTTCCACAAAAGAAAATTTAATATTTCCCCATATCAAACATAAGAGACTTCATTCAACTATGTTCATTAACTCCTAGGTGGTAGATTTTAGTACTGAAAAAAGGGAGATAAATTATTTTGGCATGTGCACATTTTAATCATATGAAAATATTTGAATCCACTACCTCCAAGCATGCCCCATGGCACACAATAAGCATGTGCAGTGAGGGAGGCTTAGTTCTTGTTCCAAAGTCCATGGCTTAGGCCCATGTATGTTGAAGATGTAGGCGTGTGGTAAGAGCAGAAGAACAAACAAAATTCCTGTAAAAGTTTATTACATACTCTGTTTTGGCTACAACGAACTTTGGTAATGGGTTACGATAATAACCTGTTCTTTGGGCCGTGTTTTACTTCCTCACGTCACTTTTTCCTCCTCCCTCTCTGGAAATGCTCCAGTAAGTGTAATGAAATGTGTTCAGCACTTTTAAGAGAGATGAGTTACTGTTATCTGATATGAAGACAAAGTGCACTAATTTGAGATACTCTCTCAGCTATGAAGAGAGAAAAACTGAAACATAAGAGAAGGTGCTGGCAAATACAAAACATTCATAGAATGCTACAAATTTGCATAATGCACTTCAAAGAGAGCTGACATAGCACAGCTTTACAGTGTGACCAGAAAGGGCTGCCTAGGTAGGCGGCAGTATGGTACAGATGAGTGCTAATGCTAACAGAGAAACTTCTGCTGACAAACATTTCTACCCATCATATCGAAGTGAAAAAAGCTTCAGGATACAGCAATCTGCAGTCTGCTGCCCTGCAGTCTTTCCAAAATCTCTCATCTGAGCAGGAAAACTATAGTTAGATCTGCAGAGAAGAATACAGACATTTTACATTTATTGTTCCCAAGAACAAGTTAAAATTCCACAAAACCTGAGATCTGCACCAACCTCCAGCTTTTAGAAAACTTAGATTTAACCTAGATTTTCTCTAGGTTAAAGGGGGGATGCTGGTGATGTCTGACTCTAGGTAGAAAAAACTTATGGAGAGAAGTAAACTAAGGTACTGTTTAAAGGGGCGAATAATAACTAGTTCTGTAATATATTAGATTTGGCCATGTCTACAGAACCAAAGGACCTGCTATTTCACACAGTTTCACAGCTTTAGCTGAAATTCCGCATGTAAAAAAATATTTCTCAAAAAAGTTTTTTCTTAATGCTCTTTAAATAACTTGTGGTAACACAAAGTAAACTCTCAAGAAAAAAGGATATAGTTTTAATACAGTCTGACATGCTAAGAATAATGTTATCATTTTCATTAGTGGCTCTGTTATTCTACCAGAAGACAACAAATTGTTGTGACTACATTATCAAGGCATGATTTGAAGACAGGTATCTGTCTTTTAGACAACTGATAGAACTAGGAGAAAAAAGCCAACCAACCAAACAGGAATACTTCAGACAAAACTGCAAACTTCAATTTAGAACAGATTACACAAAAAAAATCAAAACCCCCGCACTGAGTTTAACTAGGTTATAATACCGAGCTAGACAATCTGAAAGAGAAAATGCTGACATCCACAGAGAATAGGGACTTGTTTAAGACAAGATCAGAAAGAGGAGAAAGAGGAAAAAATAATGATCTTTAGTGGAACCTTGAAGTGTTGTGGGCAGACAAGGGATAGGGAGGCTAAGATGTACCATAGGAGAAATAACCCTCCCCTGTGATTTTGAATCCAATCAGAATAATGTTTTTTTCTTCCTAGATTCATCTGTGGAAGTTGTCTCATGTCTCCCACCAGGACCAGAAGCAGTTAAGAGATGCTGTGTTTTCACTGTATAATGAAAGATTTTATGTCACAGTATTTATAATGCATTAATTGTCTCACTGTTTCCTACTGGAGAAAAGCCTGATCAAATAAAATCAAATTCAGTGATAAATGTTCTGTTTAAAAAATCCTGTAACAAGTCAAATATCAAAAGCAGCATGAAAATGGGTGATCCTGGTGATTGATGTATCAATGCAAACGCTTTACTGGGTTGCAGCCAGATGGTTATTTCATAGTATCTCAGTTATATGATATCTCAGCCTACATGATAGTAGCTATTGGGCAAACACTGGTAACAGAATTCACAATAAGTACCCCACTCATCTTGCTTAGCACACTTTTTGGTGAACTACTCTTTTTTCCTTTCTTAAAGCAATGTTAATAAACAACATGATTTCCAAAAGTGGCCTGTGAGAGACAATCCTCAGTGACCCTAAAACAAAAGAATAGGAGCCATATTTAGCCTCCAGTTCTTGAGTCATGGGGAAGTCACAGCAGGAGTGTTACAGTGATAACAGTCTGGCTGTGCAGAGAAGGATGGAGTGGTACCTCTTTCAATAGTTTTGCAAGTTCCATTCAGGAAATCCCTACTCTCTGAGATGAAAATCATCATTTGCTGAACTACAAAGTCAGTTTCCGAGTACAGTGCCGGATATCCTACACAAAGATATCCCATGGAAGCAGGATGAGCCTGGAAGAAATGGAGTGAACATTAAATCTGTTTGACTTCACCTTGGAGTTACACATTACAAAATATTGCAGTTCAGAGAATGTTTCTAATGTGCTGCATGGGAACATCCAGCACTAGACAGCACAGTATTTAGGGAATGATCTAATTAACCTAAATGTAATAGAGAATATTTCTTCCAGTGTAGCAGCAAGGATTTACAAATCATTGCTACTTACTATTACCTTCATAAGCAGTATATTTTTAACAGGTATTTAAGCTTGCATACGTAAATAGAACACACTTAGATGCAAGCTATTCACTTTCAGAAAGTGAATAACCTGAAAACATGGTATTCCTGACATCCTAAAAATAAAAGCTGACATTTAACATCCCCCTCCCCCTCCTTTTTTTCTTTTTCCCAGGAGAATGGTATAGACCCAATATCTCCACATGCTGGTAATTAGAACTAGGAACAAAATGTACCTTTCTTTCCCTTTATTTTCTTTCTTCCCCTCACCCCCAAATTATTTTCAAATAGGTAATAACATATCACTATTATTCTTTACATTGCATAAATAAGTCCTCTGCTATCCGATATTTTAAAATGATTTTCCAGATGAGTGCATTGGTAGCAAACTAACATCAGCAGGTTTTCTGTATGGAATCACTGTTGTACATAAAATAGAATAAAACTGCTGAGATTTAAATAATGATACAATTTTCTTAATGAAAGTAGATTAGTTGGTTATTTTATTTGTGTTTTTAGGGACCCTTTTCAGTTTTCATTTTTGTAGAAATTTTTTTGTGAGAAAAAACAATCTTCAAATAAAACCTTCATATTCTTTTCAGACCTCAGTCTGATGTGATGGTGTTGATTTGAAAGTAAAGTACAAAGACATTTCTTTCTAAATGCCCCATTTGTCAAGTATTTTCATAATCATATTAACACTTGTTTTCTATAGGCAAGGTGGGTTTTTTTCTGACATAGTGTCTGCGCTGAGAAGCAGCCAAGTAAAGTGGCTGAAAAGTGCCATCTGCTGCCTCCGGGTGAAATAGCTGAAGCTGAGCAGACGCACGGTGACTGCAAGAGCAAACGAAGTTCTGGCATCAGGCCAGTACAGGAAAGATTAGGAACTTGGGAGAACAAAACGGGACTTTCTTCTTTAACTGTTGGAATCATAGAATCATTTAGGTTGGAAGAAACCTACAAGATCATCAACTCTAGTCTTTGACCAAAAACCATCTTGTCAGCTACACCACAGATAGCCCTAGATGCGTGTCCGGTTGTTCCTTCTTTCCTGAATTGAAGGGCACAGAACTGGACACAGCACTTGAGGTGTGGCCTCACCAGTACTCAGTACAGGGGGACAATCACTGCCCTTGTCCTGCTGGCCAGGTTATTCCTGATACAGGCCTGGATGCCAATGGCCTTCTTGACTACCTGGGCACTCTGCTGGCTCATGCTCAGCTGCTCTCAACAAGCACCCCCTGGTTCTTTTCTGCCAGACAGTTTTCCAGTCACTCTTTACAAAGCTGTAGCACTGCATAGACTTGTTGTGACTCAAGTGCAGCACCTGACATTCTGCCTTGTTGAACTCCATACAATTGACCTCAGTCCATTCATCCAGCCTGTGCAGATCCCTCTCCAGAGCCTTCCTACCCTCCAGCAAAACAACACTCTCACCCAACTTGGTGTCATCTGTGAACTTCCTGAAGGTGCACTCAATCCCTTCATCCAGATCATCAATAAAAATATTAAATAGGTCTGGCCCCAATGCCAAGCCTTGCCTTTGTAACAGTAATGAAGTATTTATTTAGAGAAATGCACTTCAGCGGCACTGACCTTTTTCACAGAGTGCATCACCTGGTACACAATGCCTTTGGCTTTAAAAACAAATAATTCATATATTTAGCTCTATTTTATATGTATGTACATATACAGATCATCCACTGTGTTTCCTTTTTGGCCTTGGCATACCGGAAATAATTTCATATGTACTTCCTTAGCACAGTTGAATTTACATCAGTTGTCAGCCATTACAATTATGGATATAAAGCTGGTTTGTACACCTGTTTCCTTATTCTTTTTGCTCTAAAACTCTTTAATGACTTTCAGACCCCATTTCTACACAGCAGACAAAAAGCCTTAGCTTGTATCCCCTTGAACTTCAGAGGAGCTATCCTGGTATGGCTGTACCAGTTCCTTCAGAGAGTACCTCTACTTGCAGCTGTTTTTGTTGCTCTATTCCTGCTAGTGTACTGACATCCTAAATCTGTCAAAAAAGGCTTTTTTTCTTAATCCAGAATGAATTGGTACCTCCTAAAATAGAAGATGTATTGCCTGAAGATTTTGTGAAGGCACTAAACCATTGCAGTTACAGTGGTCTTTCCCAGGTCCTGGAAAGCTGGTGGTCTTTCCAGTTCCTAAGGATAATAATGAGAAGAAGGAGATGCAAAAGTAGAAATAGAGGCAATGTTGCTGGGTGCATCACTGCAAGACCTAATAAAGGAACGTTAAGGCTCCATATTAGACATCAAATTGTTGAAACAGACAAATCCACAAAATTTGTGTACTTGTGTTTGACCAAAGTTTAATTTTAGTGGTTTTAGACAGATTAAGTCTCAAAGAGATATGTTTTACAATTAGTTGCTAACAAGAATGCATTTATCATGGCACTATAGGGTCTGGACAGGATTGACTGCATGGAACAAATTAATAAGATTTTTTATTTATTTTTATTCTCTCATATGCAGAGAATAATCAACTACGGCTTAGATCTTGCTCCAAAATTTTGTGATATTTGAAAATAATGGGTTACTTTTCCTATAGGAACATGTGTACACTTAGTTGGAAGAAGCATGGAATGGCCCACATAGTAAAACTTTAAAGTCTTGAATATGTTTGGAGGGTGATTAGAAATAAATACATAATTTTTTCATTTTACCCCACAATATGATATTTTACATATTTCACACACTGCATACTTTCTTGAAAATGGGCCAAATGCAGAAACTAAAATAATGATGTTCTCCAAATTACATCTGTTGTCTTTCTGAACCCCTGAGTTCAATCAAGCTGAATTCAATCAAGCATTCACATCCTGTAAAAGACAAAGCTATTTATACTGCATTTGATGTACCAAGTACCTCTTGTCATGGTAGACGGACTTGAGACACAACTGTGTCTTTTTCCCACAGTGTTTGAAGTGAACCTGATCTACCTCATTTTGGAAGTAGACTCAGTCATTTACTGTCTTTTAGCTAAGCCTCAGTATTCGTACACTGAGGGTGTTGTAGTTTCCAACTGAGGATACAATAATACTTTAAATCATTTCATCTAATTTAACTTGTAATCACACTTCCAACCAAATGGAACAGCACATACAATAGATAAGTCCCATGAGAGAAAAGGTTTGAAGTTTAGATGATGGCTACATCAAATCACAGAGTTATGATTTTTCTTATATGTTTTTATGTACTCAACATTTCTCTCAGTAGCCTAGCCTGAAAAGTATATTTAATCTGATTAAAGTTTACAAGGAGGAGTAAAAGGAGAAAAGCCATTAATATTTCTACAAATACAGTTTAATCTGAAAACAAGTTGGAGACCTTTTTTCTTGGCTCAAGGAACTAAACCAAGAATGATCTCAACTGACAGATGATTTTTGTTTGCTTTGTGGCAAAAAAGCCCCACTTTTTTAATTGAGAAAATGTTTAGAAGTTAGTGAAGCCACAAGATGAATTACAAACATCAGTGAAGTGTAAAGACATGTTTTTGCTCTTATCTTCAGGGTGTTTGTAACGGTTGTAAAACATTTTGCAGCTCTCGACACTTGAAGAACTTTCCCCTAACACCTGATAAGCCAAATCACTTATCTCCACAATTCTTTACATAAAAGTTCCTAGCATGTTAGTAAGTACAGTTCATTACTCTGTTGGTAATGAAGGAGATTGGTATGAAGGAGAAGGAGACTTTTAAAAAAAAAAATCTTTTGTTTACAAGTTCCACTCCTCACCAGTGAGGGAGAGAATACTCAATGCACTTTCTGCAATGCCCCTGTGGGTTGTTCTGGAATCATATGGGTCTAGGGCAGGGAATAACTGTGTCACAGCAGACAGGAATTAAAAATATGTTGTTAGGTCTTGGGGAACAGTATACTTAATGACTGCCTTTCTGGTAGTTTTCAGGCCTATCTTGTTAAGATCAAAATTAATATTTCTACTACATACTTTCTTTATTCAAAGGGACAAAAATATCTGGTCTACTTCAGCATGTACCTTCAAATGTTGTATATCAACAAGGATGCACAGAGCATAGTCTGTGGCCCTGATAGTTTTGAAAACTCAGGACAATTATAAATAAACATTTCTAAAAATTAAATTTAAGATGAACTTAAGCAACCACTGCCACTGTCATTCCATTCCCACAGTCAAAAACACACCAACCTTCTGTCATGTCTTCCAATACCTCAAAGATTTTACAAGCTGCTTGAATCCTACAGCTTTTTGGGAGGATTATGGATGTAACCAGGTGTTCTATATTTACTTGGTTTCAGATAAAGATATATACTCCTCATGCATGTGTCTATCTTCCTCACTAAAATTAAGAAATTAAATAAATAAATAAAAAAAATATCTCCCCTTCCACTCCCGCTACTGTGTTCCCCATGTGATAGAGAATCCCTCTGTTTTTCAACAGCTGACAAAAATCAAGAAATAAAAATCAGATTAAAGTCCCTAGTGTCATTCTTTGGCATTTTTTAGCAGACAAAAAGAAATTGCTGTAGTTGAAAACTGGATTCCAAATCAGAAACTTATCTGATCAAAGAATGGTCATTTCTACCACCTACACCTGACATCAAAACAATTATTTAGAACAGTTTGAGTGACAGTCTTCATTCAGTCAAGCTCAAAGATACTAAGATTTTTGATATTCCTTCTTTCTGCCTCCTGCACTATCAGGGTACACAACTGAGATGATCGTTTTGCACCATTCATTCTTCTGCATCCTCCAAGAATCAGGTAAAAAGAATTGTAATTGAAAGAAAACATCAATGATTGGGAAAAATCAGTATGAAATTACCATAGAAGTGATCTCATAATGAAGGAGATATTTTTCCAAAAACTCTGATAAAAAAAGAAGAAAAATTATCTTCATTATGTTTCTAAAAAGCTTCTGAATGGTTTTGCACCACATGTTCCATGAGAAGAAAAAGAATCTGTCTTCCTCTAACATGTAACACTCTACCTCCAGACAAATCTGTTTCTGCTTTCCAAAAAATATAAGTACTGAATTGAAATGTCACATTGAAAAGTTACCAAGAATTATTTTGAACATCCCAGCCTGGAAAGCAATGCAACATTTATTGAGTCCACATTCAATATAAAATGAAATATGTTGAAAACGTATTTCAGTGGTCACACAAAAAACTCCAGTCCTACCTCCTGAGCAGGTAGAAACATAAATGCAAAGTTTTCAAGCATTTAGGGTACGTAATTTTTTTGAATAAGAATACTACCATTGTCTCTCATGGTCCCAAGAATGAAAGAGCAATAGGACTGTTTAAAGGGGGGTCCAGTCTGGAACTCTGGCAATGAAAAGGGTTGTGCAACACGGTGGTACCAAGAAGTAGCTGTTAATCTGAACACTGACTTGTTTCAGTTGCTAAAAAAAGCATCAGTAACAAAATGTCCTGAGAGGTTCAACAATGGCACACTGACAGCAGCAAAGCCTCAGGTAGCCTTGGGAATCTGCATGGAAGAAGGGACCAAGAGCAGAAGATCAAGAGAATGACAGGGAGCAAATATGAATAAGAAAAACAAAATCCTAAAAGAAAAAACAAATCAAAACGTGCAATGTGATTAGTGCTACCCTTTCCTATCCATGCCTGAACATTACACATCACAGTTTCCTCCTTATTTTCTTTTACAGACACACACGCACACATGATGTTGTTGGTTATCCCATGGTAGGTGATGCACCACAAGTCTAAGCAGTTTCTAACAAACTTCAGTCCTGAGTTTCTGCTTTTCCATGGGCTTTAGTGATGATTCACAACAACCTTGACTACAGGGCAGCTATTGATTCAAAATACAAATACAGTGTGAGTGAATTTCACAGCACAACAGGGTTATTGTGACTGGTCTGAACAGCCCCTCTTTCAGCAGCAAATGCAGAACTCAAGTATCTGAGCACCTCATAAAATATTTTGCACCAATTTCTTCTTGTACTTGTCCATGAACTTAAAACTAAGATATAAAAAACAGAATATACATACAACATAGTATTCTGTTAGTGTGGCCCAAACATAGTACTAAAAAAGTGTACCACCAAAATGATGTCTTTTTCCAGTGATGAAGAAAATGAATGGTATAAAAATCACAAGACAAACACAAAAAAGGAAAAAAATAAAGAAAAAAGAGTTGCCAGTAATGCCACCACTGAAATTTTTGCCCAGGACAGAAATTCTTGCACCACCCATATTCTGCAATTTAGTTCCCACTGCCACCATGACTGGTGCTCAAGAACTTTTCTCCAAGATTTTTATGACTTCATTTTAACTCCATTATAATAATAGCTCTCACTATGAGTGAGACTGTTTGCTGCAGATTAAAGACAGAGCTCTGAGTCAAAAATTTGGTTCAGATGAATTATTTCTTTTGAACAAAAAATTTTCTGAAAACAAGCTATTCGGCAGCATGTCTATGATTTTTAAAATATTATTAAATACTGTTATTTATGTATGTTTCTACACTTTTTGACTACCATGGCTTATGAAATAGTCTATTCATTGCAAACTTCATGTAGAAATAAATTTTCTACAGCTGAGTGATATTATACTTTACATTTATACATTATACTGAAGTCATTTGTACTTCAGTGGAGTGGAGGGAGGATGCAAAGACATATCCAATCAAAGCAAAAGCACTCTACCTAAGTTTGAACAAGAGCAAAGATGCAGAGCAGCAATGAGCCGTGCCCATGGGAGCCTGTGTCTTCCCCTGCATGCAACCCTTTCCAGGTAGGAGCAGCTTTCCTCTTTGAGCTCCTCCCAGTCCTCTTAGTCTGTCTCCTTACAAACACAGACACAGGTTGACTGCCTTTCCAGTCAGCCACCTGTGGTAGCAGCAATGACGGTAGAAGTGGTGCAGCATCCGGGAGGATTTGTGCATGTGCACCCCTATGCAGTATCTTCTTCCTTAAGAAATAGAATCAGAGAATCCTTTGGGTTAGAAAGGACCTTAAAGGTCACCTGCTTCCATCCCCACATACCATGAGCAGTGATACCTCCCACTAGGTCAGGTTTCTCAAAGCCCCATCCAACCACAAGAATGAATATATGTTTAATTTGATGTGTTAGTAAGTACATTACAATTAGAAGAAATGTCACATTAAAATATTCGTATGACATACTAAAACTTCAATAACTCGAAGTCATTGAAAAAACCTTCTCTTTTTTAATGCAGTGAAATATAAAACCATAGGATAAACTTACATTCCTTCTCATTTTACTGGATCCCTTGGGTGTGCTTTGCCCAAGAGTGTGAAGGCAGAACTGGAAGATGTATATTTATAGAATAAAATTTGTTTTGCAGCAGATATGTTAGCAAGCCTTGGAATGTATTACATTTAAATGCACAACATTTCCAACAGCTAAAATCAGGAAGTAGCACTGCACACTCTATGATTTCACACTAACCACCAGCATCTGGCTGGACTTCTGCAGGAGGGGTGGTTCAGGCAAATTCTCAGTCTTTTTCTTCCTTCCCCACACATTTTGTGCTTTAGATTCACTGAGGGAGTTTGGTTTGAGAGTACTGCTCAGGAGCATCATGCTGCCCTTCCCACAGCAGCAAAATTTGGTGCTGGCTTTGTACCATGAATATTATAAAGTTTCTAGTCTAGAAAGAGGAGAGAAGCAGAGGAAAAGAACCCAGGGTTACTAATATCAAATAAAACCACAGGTCCAAGTCCCACTAGTACTTTGGAAATTCTTAGTCAGTTGGGATCTGAACAGGAAAAATTTAAATGAGTTTAGGCTTAAAATAGACTGCTCCTTCATGTTCTGTCAGTTCTGTCAGTTCTTTCAGTAATTCCAGTTACACAAATTTGAAAGATAAAAGTGCTCAGACATTACAGCTCAGGTTTGAAAATATTTTCAGCAGTGCCCTTATTTTATTTCCCTTTTGATTAATTTTTAATTGATTTATTTCACTGTAAAAAAGACACTGAATAAAGTGCTGAGTATGTATAAACATATAATATTTTATTAGTAATTACTATTTTAATATATTATTATTAATGATTATTAATAAAAATAGTAGTAAAATGTAAACAAATAATTTTTTAAAAAAATTATGATCACACTGAATAACACTCACTGTAAAAATATACTTCTACAGCAAAATAACATTTCTTATCAAGGAAAGGCTGCTGAGAAGGTCTTAAACTCTTATACAAACTTAACATAAAGTGTTTTCTGAAGAAAATTTGGAAGTTGCTATAATGTTTCCATAATGGAAAAATATAGTCTACTATGTTCAGAACAGTCTGGGAAATAACCAGCGGCAAGAAACTGGAGTTGGGATTATGCCAAATTATTTTGTTTCAATAACATGGGTATGTCCTAAGGCCTAGTCTGTGAATGAAGGACATTTATCACAGTTAAGGTCAACAGTATGTAGGAGGTAAAAGAATTTTGATTAAATTATTTCTATCAAAATAATTTGGACATGGATTTTTTTCGTGTGCTTTTGGGAACTGACAGTGTCCAGGTGCAAACTTCAGTGGTTCTGCATGTCTGTGCCCTCTGCTATGAGCCATAAATTTTAACATTGAGCCTTCAGGTACAATTACTAAACCTACTGCCTACCTTGGGGGCCTTAGTCTAAGGAAAGCAATTTCTTTTTACTTGGAACTGTATGAACAGGCAAGCAACAACATACAACTCCCTTACTGAAAAACATTTTAAGAAATATGTATTAACATGGAGGATTAAATAATAAAAAAGTCTGACAGAAAACAGAATATATTTAAAAAATCATACATTCAAAATTCAGTCAAGAATTTTATCATCCATCATTGTCAGTTTCAAAGGTGTTTAAACTACATTACTGATGAAAACAAACAAATATTAAATATATCCTCTGCCTATGTACAGGCATCACTTTGGAAAGCCAGATACTCACAGAAGAGCATGAGCTGCATCACCATGTTGTAGAAAGGAAAATCTGGCAAACATCTTGGTGAGGAGCTTGTAATCTGCAAAATGTTTGGGCTTCCATTCTAAAACTTATCCAGAAGGACCAGCTCTGATTCAAGTAACCAGGTTGTTTCCAAAATGGAATATGAACAGTGGAGTGTGATAACTCTCCATGAGGACTTTGCAATCACAAACATAAAAATATTTTTAATATATACTGCAAATACATTTATGTTTTGAACTTTTCTCCATGCCAAAGCGATACTCTGCCTTGCCTATCCCATGCACCATGTCTCAGGCGCAGTTTTTGAACACTTGCAACCTGGATTTTTTTCAAATATTCAAAATATCTGAAGTACTTTGTTTTTTACAGAGTTGGTATCACTGGTATGCTGTATAGAAACATATTTAGTAGCTTTTATCTCACTTTTGATAGAAGAGCACTTATATACAATTTAGTTTATATACCAGGTAGTAACTGGAATCACTGTACCATGAATCCTAAATAGTTTCTCTTCACAATTTTGTGATAAGTCAGTTAATAACATCAGCTATTGATACTCTTAAATTAGTATGGTGTATGAAAAACATGTATGTGTTCACGTCCCTAAAACCATGTATTTTGCTCACTAAAAGAATGTCACTGAATTGCGATAACAAACCTTATGAATCCATATGAAAGGAAATTGAAAAGTTATTCAAAAGACCTACCATAACTGTGTCCTTCATATTAAAGTAATCATAATGAAAATCATGTATTCTACAAACACATGTGTTTGGAGCAGTTAGACAGATGTATTATAATAAAGAAAACTAACAATTACTAATATTTCATAAAGATGATTAGTAATCTTTGTTGATTAAATTTTGCAAACTGCTATGTCCACTAATGAGCACACAAGCTGATTTAGTAGAATTAGTCCTTTGTATTTGGTAGAGTAATATATCCCTCTTTGTACTAAAGGGACAAAAGAGAAGTGTCATCAGGGAACTGTCTGCCTGCATACACAAACACACTCTATAGAAATTGTCATGTTATTGGAAGCATGGAGGAATGTCACTAGGAAAACACAGGAAACCCAAGCCAAGATTTGAGATAGCTAAATTCATTTATCAGACATTTTCATTCAGATTTGAGAGGTGATTTTCAAAAGGCCCTGTTTTATTGCTGCCTGTTAAAAGTGCCTATGGCATTCTTTATGATTATTAGTGAAACAGAAATTAACTACCAACTGACCCGTACAGTGCTCACTGGAGTCACATGTTTCAGAGACCTAGATACTGCAACTGCACCACACTGTGTGATGAACAGCACGTACATTCCCACTTAGGATCTGCTTTGGAGTTTCAGCACAGACGAATGAAGCAAATGAGATGAAACTTCTTAAACTGATGCCATGCTAAGAGTGACTGGTCTTGTTTTCTGTTTCAAACAATATATGATTTGTTTGTAGGTTTCTGTTCAATTAAAAAAAAAAGTGATGATGTTTATTAGTATGATGATGATTCTAGTAATGATTACTAGAAATAAATTAATAAAGAGGGAATCCCAAGAGATTCAAAATACCTCTTAGCAAAAGCCATAGGAAATATAAATTGCCATTAAGGAGGTGTACATTGGGTATCTCAAATATTGAAAAAACATAGCCATGCATTCTTTAACATGCAAAAGGTACATCAACAACCTAATGCTAAGCAACATAAATTTGCTAACAGCATTAGGCAGAAATATCATTGTTTCTTGGGCAGAATGTTATGAAGTACTGCTTGTCAAAAAATAATTCAGTGCCACCCATAGGTCTTAATACAAAATCAAACTGATGGCAAATTGTCAATGACACCGACCCCTTCCGCTGTTTTGAGCAGCAACCTACACAGTGTTAGCACTAATTCCTACTGCTCTGGTTCAGGCAGCAGTCTGCCCTTTTGCAGGAACCTAGAAGCCTAGAAAAAGAAGTCTGCTGCTTGAAGATGACCCAAAATTGAAGTGTTAGTACTAATCCTTGCTAATATGTTTAACTGGTTTGAGTGTGTTAAAAACAGCCAAAGTTTATTACTATTCTACATGTATTGTTTCTGCCTAAATATTTGCTGTCATAAAATGTATAAGTATTAATTTCATCCAAGCTTTCCAAACGTTGTTTTTTTTTGTATAAGACATGAAACATAGGTTATAATTTCCTCATTTCTTAATTCTTTCTAATAAATGGCATTTGAAAGCATTCTGTGCCAAGTATTTGAGAAACATTTGGTATCTTTTGTTCTTCTCCTTTAGCAGAAAAATAGTAGTCCATCACAAATAGACCAAGCACACACACAGAGGATCTGGGAAGAATTAGTCTCCAGCTATTAGTTTATATCTGTAACAGTAGCTCAAAATTTTCCTGGTTGCTTTATATAACCAAATGCATAAAAGTCATGTTTCCTAATAAGCTTACATGTGGTTTGCAGAACTAGTGCCTGCACAGCTCCAGTCTCAACTATATTTTCCCAAAACCATCCCTTTGTAGGGCCATGGATTCCAACAGCAGATAAAAGCTTGCTACTTTTAACCTTTGAAAGCACACTTTCTGCTTTCAGAGATGTCCATTTCTGAAAAGACGAGTTTAGCACTCGTCACTGAAGAATGAACAACTAAGTCTGTACTAAAGGTTTTTCTGACACAATAGAAAGAAACATGTAGGAACCAAAATCAGATATATGTTGATGAAGGGCCCATCAGCAGCTTGAAAAGCAGTTGAACACCGGTCAGGCATGAGGCACTTTCATTACAATTTTCTGAAGGCCCTATTTAAAGTCTCTCTGCACAGAAGCTCAATGTTGCCATTGTTCAGTAGGATTTAGCATTTTTCTCTTTTAGGTTAGATGAAGGAGATGGATCTTGGACCTTCTTACACCAGACAAGCTCCAGTGAAGACTGTCCTTCTCTGTTACCATCAAACTTTTCAAAATGAAGTGAACCTAAAATATAACAACATCTTTAGGCAGACAAATAAGAGTCTGTCCACTGAATTTTCATTCATAGAGGCTTGTCTAAATAATAGCCCTCTGTCTGCAGTCACTTTCTTATGAACAACTTAATTTAAGATGATTTCAGGAGCAGAAAATTGAATCATTCACAGTGGATAGATCTTCTAATAACAAGATACTTTTATCTTACAGGCAGCAGTGTTGTCAGTACTTGGGCATAATTGGGACTAGAAATTAGTAATTTTGCTGTAAAGCAGCTGACCAAACAATAGAGACCTTTTAAAATAGACTTAATACTGACTTAGGTTGTTTACTTGAAAACTTTCCACAGCTACGTGACATTATGCTTTGCTAAGTGTTAACATGCACAGAGTCTAAAATAAGTCTTTTTTTCTAACCAGTCACTTCATCTTTGGATTTTGGATCCATAGTTATTCATATTCTCTTAGCTGACTAGTGGCAGAAGCAAATTTATCTTTTGGGATTTTGGAAAAATCACTTCTTAAAATCTTTAATGCAACACACAATCCTATACTAACCTAAATGCCTAGAAAAGTACTCCACTGCTCTGTGTGTCCCAATAACCATGTTGGTTTTGAGTTATCGGGGGGGATGCATACACTGACCCTTTACTCACTCCCAGAATATGAAATAAATAGATTAGGGATGTGCAACCAGTTTTCTTCAGATGGTTCCTTTTCAGTTCCATGTGAGAATTTTGTTTGAGCATAAAATAAAAGAGGACTTCATATGTCAGGAAAGCCAGACACTGCAGATTGGAGAATTTTGTCTGATGGTGATAGAAAATATCTCAAAATCTTAGATTAAGAGATAGTCATAGACCTGTGATGATGCTGCATCCCAAGCTCAGACTTCTCTGGACTACTGGGCATTAGTCACTAAGTCGGACACACATATAATGTATCATATTCTTCTGGCAGTTTATGTGCAGTTGTCTGACATATACAAGATGTGCTGGATCCACTCTCCATATCTCCATGTCCACAAATCCTAGTACTATTTTGCCAATACAGTTACCAATGTACCTACATTTTCATCCAATGTGAAAGAGCCCAGAGTGGACGATCAGATACATCAAAGAAGAAGAAACTTGGAGAGGTTACTGTGTAAGTAACCTTAAGGCAGAAAAACTTTTGACTTTGCAAAAGGCAAAGGTATTATGGGAAAATATTATCAGTACTCCATTCTCTTGAAAAGCACTCTTCAAACAAAACAGACGTAACAGATGACCAATAATTTCTATTTGAAGATTTCTATTCTGCCACACACGCTCATCACATACTCACAAATCAGGTCCCACTTCCTCTGGGCCACCCAGCACCACCAATCACAGGGAAGAGGCAATTGCTGCCCACTCAGCTTTAGGAGTATGGCAGCTTGGTCATAACTATTCCACTTCAGGCTTTGCCTTTTTCATCTTGGGACATCTTTTTATTTTATTTCCCTCTACCCAGCCACTAGGGACCACTGTCTTAAATATTTATTGCTTTCTAATTTAGATTGCAAACATAAGCTGTCAGTGGCCATGCTAATCACATAGCCCCAGGCAAATCACTTTGACTTTCTCCTTATCTAAGACCAATTACTGATTGTCCCCAGAGATTCCTTCATCCTCTGGTTTCCTGCTACCAAATGTTACAAAAAGTGTGAAGCTAAGCAGCAGTTACGTAACAAGGTTCATCTGTACTTTGTTTTCCAGTTCATACCGTATTAACATAACCAGAGCTGGGCAGTGGCAGTCAAGGTCCCCTTTGCAATGATTTTTGTAACACTTTTAAATTGTTGGTTTTCCTTTTTTTTTTTTTTTCTCTCCTTTTACCCAGACAGAATTTCTCTTGTTGTAATTTGTAGCATTGTCTCTTGCCTTTTATTGTGCACCTCTGAGAAGAGCCTAGTTTTGGTTTCTCTACAGCTGCAAAGGATGGAAATTTCAATAGAAAGTAATTCAATAGAAAGTTATTAACTCAGATACATCTGCCTGAAACAGTCAATCAGAGCCAGAAATATTAGACTACTGTAACCATCAAGTTTTTCAGATGCTTTTAAAATTTACTGTTTAATGGAACTTAGGTTACTAACACACAGTGGTAGCAAAATAGGCAACTGGTCACAAGTGGGATGCAAATGCATATGTACAGCAATATGATAATTGTTCCCATGTGACCTTATCAAGCTTCCTACAAAGTATTTTGTCTCATTGTAAAAAAAGGTTGCTAATAGTTACTCACTTTACCGTGGCACTGTGAGAAATAAATAACTGGAAATCATTTACTAGTTTTGAAAACAGAGGTTGCCATTTAAGTGCTAAGTATGAACTTATGGGCAAAATAACCTGTATTTCCCTATCTCTGTCATTAAACCTTAAGGCTGACAACAAGAAATAATACAATATTTTTTTGCTTGAGTTAATGAAGCCAAGTTTATGTGTGAAGTTAACTTGGAAAGGCAGTTCTGAAGACAAGTCACAGCAAACCATAGGATTTCCATAAGAACAAGAGTATGGAAAGAGATGTTTCACTAGAAAAGTTTTACAGTGGATCAAAATTGTTATACCTAAGCAGTTATATGGTGAATCAACAAATTTGGTAACTACAATAAATCAAAGCAATAAAATTATTTATTTTTTATCAACTTATACTGTAATACATGATTGAGTGTGTGGACAATGATTAAGATCATAATTAGATGGAGATAGCTAAGGAAAGAAACTAATTTGAATTACATTGAAATTAATCTGAAATACAGTCTATTCAATTCCTGGAAATAGAAAAATAATATTTCAGAGAATTATTTTTATCCCTCCAGGAACATGGCAGTTGAATGAGATCTGCAGTCTCCCTAGTGCTCTAGCAGTCCCAGAATCTGACTATGCAAAACATTTGCAATGCCCCCTGTCCACACGGGATAACATTGGACTGTTTTTCTGTAACTTGTAATCTGAACCAAGGCACGTAGATTTTGATTTAATTTACATTTATTATCAATTCAAATGACAGTTAATTTCTTCTTTTATTTTAGGATGTAAGTAGTCTAAAATGGGACTCATTTCGCTCATACATCAATCTGAAACAACACCCAGTCTTTCAAACACCTCCAAGAACAGTGACTCAATCACTTCCTTCGGCAGACTGTTGTGGTGCTTCTCAACCCTCTGGCGAAGAAACTTTTGCTAATACCCAATCTACAGCTCCCCTGGAGCAACTAGACAACATTACCTCTTGTCGTGTCACTTGCTCCTTGGAAGAAGAGGTCAACCCCCATCTCACTACAACCTGCTTTTGGGTAGTTACAAAAAGTGACAAGGTCTCCCCTGAGCCTCCCTTTCTCCAGGCTAAACATGCCCAGGTCTTTCAGCCATTCTTCATGAGACCTGTGCTCCTGAGCCTTCACTAGCTTCATTGCCCTGCTCTGGACTTGCTCCAGCACCTCAATGTCCTTCTTGTAGCGAGAGGCCAAAAACTAAACATAGGATTTGAGGCGTGGCCTTAGCAGCATTCAGTACAGAGGGACAGTCACTTCCCTGGTCCTGCTGGCCACACTGTTTCTGATACAGGCCAGGATGCCATTGGCCTTCTTAGCTACCTGGCTCATGTTCAGCTGGCTGTTGACCAGCACTGCCAGGTCCTTTCCTGCTGGGCAGCTTTCCAGCCACTCTGCCCCAAGCCTGCAGCACTGTGTTGGGGTTGTTGTGACCAAAGTGCAGCAGCTACATCTTTCTTGTTGAATATCATATTGTGGCCTCAGCTCATCCATGCAAATGTCACAAGCCCAAAGAGTTATGGTGAATTGAACTAAATCCAGTTGGTGTCCAGTCACAAGTGGTGTTCCCCAGGGCTCACTATTGGGTCTGGTCCTGCCTAATATCTTTATCAAGGATCTGGACAAGGGGATAAAGTGTCCCCTCAGTCAGTTTACTGGTGACATTAACCCGGGTGGGAGTGTCGATCTGCTTGAGGGTGAGTGGGCTCTGCAAAGGGATCTGGACAGACAAAGCATTTACTTAAGTTCTGTTGCAGTTCGAGGGAAATATGAAGCAACTGGAGAGAAACCAAAGACAAGCAAGAGGAATATTAAGAGGTCTAAAAAACATTTCTTATTATAAAATATAAATAATTGCTTAACATTAGTACTAATATTTATTTTACATGTCTGCATCAGATAAACAAGCAATAAATTCAAATTGCGGGAAGGGAATTTGTGTTACATATTAAGACAAGGTTTCTATGGAGAGTTTAATTATGAACAGTGAAACACTGCAGCAAACAGCTCATGAAAATTTTAGGAATAAAGCAGACACATGTCAGAAGTCACAAATAGTTGAATCCTACCACAGACCCCTGGGAGGGGTCCAGATGATCTTTACAGCTTCCTTCCCTTCCCAAAAGGGAATTTTGTGAGAACGCAGGTATATGGTGGTGTGTTTCCTGGAGTAAAACAGAAGCGCTTTATCAACTAGGACTCCACAAAAAATGAGTAATTTTGAATGTTTTTATAATTATAAATTATAATTATAAATATTTATAATTATTTTTTCAAAGGTGATTCTTTGCATTTTCAGAAGAAGGAATGATGTGTGCAAGGGATATTATAGTGGCATAGATATATTTGATACTCTCTCCTAAAATCTTTGAGTACTTAGTAAAAGTTCTGTAGATTTGATGAAAAAATGAAATATTACAAATTAATACATTTTGTACTATAGGTTTATTTCAACTATTTTTCTCACACTACTCAAGGTATAATGTTTTGGAATGTTAATTCAGCACACTTTACCTGTTGTGCATCTGGATTAAATACACATGATGGAATTGAAGTCTCAGGTCCCTGCACTAGTAACTAAACATAATTTTGGCCTAAGAGGCTGGTCAACAAATGTACAAGAATGGGAGACAAGGGAAGAACAGGCAAAGAAAAAAACTGCACAGCCGTAGGTTCAGTTGCATTTACTTAAGAGATTTCTTTGATTCTTAGAAGTCAGATAACAATGTAACTTGCTCTCTTTCCCTGTCTAGATACTTAAATATGTAAGCCATTCTTTAAAAGCTGTAATTCTAAAAGATGAGTGCTTTATTTTGTGTTACTTAAACAAACAAACAAACAAAAACGAAGGAAAAAAGCAACAAAATAAAATCAAACTCACAAAATCCTAAACTGACTTCCACAACTGTGGAAAACCAGCATTAACTGGACAAACTGGAAATTAAAAGGACTCCTAGATACCAAAAGGACTTAAAAGAGAGCTCTCCATTTCTCAGATATTCCTGTGGTAACCAGAGCACAGCACAAAACCAGCCTAGTTTTGAGATCTGAATGCATTTCATTTTGTAAGAAGTCCATACACACAAGCCACACTCTGCCCAAAGAAAACCGTTGTCCTGATAATCAGGACACTAAAAGGCAGACAAGTAGATATGTTGATTTACAGATGACAGTTAAGATGCGGTATACCCGAGCTTAGATTTTTTTCTTTTATTTTACACAATTCTACGCAACTAAACTTTGAAAACAAAATTTTCCCATAAAAGTGACAATCTTAAAAAAAGATCATTTTTTTTTTAATAACAATTAAAGATTTTACATAAGAAGCTTGCTGGTATTTTTGCTGACTGAAGGCAATATTTTTCTACCTCAACCGAAAGGGGGAGAATGTGACATTAACTTCAGAGCCAGAAGAATAAGAACAGAACAAGAACTTTAGAAATGAAACATTCTTACATCTGAGCTAGTCCTGCAGGACTTGCATAGGTTCCCTCTACAGAAGTATTTTATGTATGTTATTTGTGTGTGTGTTTGCATACAGATGTTAGTTCATGGTAGGTGTGCTTGACCTCTGCATGATGACTATGTTGCAGTTACAACAGGAATTCTCTTTTCAGGAAATGATTCAGCTCTTTCTCAGACACACAGCATTCATATTTCAGATAATAATTCAGATTTCTTCTCATCTCATTTTTTGATGTTTATCCTTAGTGGCACTTCTGGCAAGACTACTAGCACTAAATTCAGTGATGTGAAATGCTGACGATTGAATATAATCTTTCCATGTTTTACTCAATAGTTTGATTTGATGTGTGAGGCAGATGTAGCCATAAAACCGTATACAAAGACTTCCAGAGAAGGTCACTCCATCATAGTCACCCCGAGGCATATTTTCCAGACACAAATGAAAATTAGGACTCCAGTCTCACCAATGTAATTTGGGAGCCAGTAGGATTACAGAGTCCTTTAGGAAGAGCCCTCCATGCATCAGATTTTTAAAGATATTTAACATTTCTAGCTCTCAACACCTACAGATAAACTAGGTTTGTGAAATGAAAAATGTGTAATCATTTTGGAAAATTTGTATTCTATACACATTAGAATTGTAAAATATTTAATGGATTATCTAGTTCATCTTCCCCAATATTTTGGTTCTCTGCTCTTCATTGGGGCATCTGAAACAGCTATATAGTCTATGGTTTCTTTTTCTAAAGAACACATTAGAAAGGAATGTGTTTCTCTCCCCAAAATTCCTACAATCCCCTTTTAATTTTCATTTTTAAATCCTCAGCTTTACATACAACAGCTTAATTTTACATTGTTTAATAAATAAAAATATATATTCTACTCATAAAGTTCAAATTCCCTATTTTAGTGTACAAATAGTCAGGTTTAAATAATTTACAGATAACATACAGTGCACTACTCACTAACTTCAGAGGGATTATTTAAAACACTTTTTTGTATCTTTAATGCAAATAAGTTCTTTTTTTTAGTTGTAAAGCAAAATTATGAAATTATGAAGTAATGTATTTGATTCATACATAGTTATGCTAAAAGCCTCTTTATGAAAGGGTGTGTTTTTATCTAATTCATAACATGTTTGCCTGCACATTTTAGTTGTACATTTCTTGAGAGTTGTCATTCACAAAAACTTGTAGGGGAAAAATTTAAAGACTCTGCCAGCAGGTGAATCTGATCTAAAAATCAAAGCCCTGCAGCAAAATCTACCCAGAATTTTAGTGCGATCACAAAGAAATATTTTTATATAGTTACGGATATTCTGTCAACTTGCCTTCTGAGATACCACTAATGCTGGGAATTTCTAAAACTGAATCTGAGTTAAGAAATGAATGATCTGGCAGGGGGGGTCACTCTGGCAGGGGGGGTCACTCTGCATTGTTGTGTCCATGGAAACTTACTTGAAAAGGAACAGTACCAATGGCTTTGGTAGCTCTGAGCAGGCACTTCACAAGCCAAACAAACTGGGACAAATTCCCTACTATTTAAGAACATTTAAAAATGAAAATAATTATAAACTCTCTCAGATGTGTTATAATCATTGCAGGAATAGAAAGACAGCTCTACAGAATCTTTGCAGGCATTAATGCATAGTAATATGAATTAGAAGAAAGTCCCTGAACAGAAGTCTGCCACAGAATATGAATCAAGAAGTAAAGTACTGATGCAATATATACTTACATCTTATTTGTTTTGCAGGAGAAGGGAAGGAAAACATCAAATTAAAAAAAAAAAAGCAAAAATTACAGTAATTCAAAAACTAATCATGGTAATTTCTGGCATGGTGTCTTGTTTTGTAGTCTTGAATATTTTTAAGTCATTGAAAAGTATCATCTTGTGAATATTATTTCAAAATTCTCTGTGGAATAGTCAAAATAAATTCTTTAAATCAAAAATCTAGTAATAAAATTAATGTATCGGGCTAATATACAACATAGCAAATGATGATGAAAAATTTTATATTTTCTATGAATTTAATTTTAAATTCAAGACAATAGTCAGCTACTGTTCAGTAGCACCTTTTGGTTACACTGTTTTCATATTTATGCACTCTATGTGACTCATTTGAAATCAGTAGACTTATCTGAAATTGCAGTTGAAGAAGTTTTATAGAAGTATAAGCTAAAGCAAATTTTTGCACTGAAAAGGACAACCTATCTGTTTTTTTTTTCTGGTAAATTATCTTCTCTGTATTTGGTTTTTTTCCTTATCTAATAATTTGTTCACACATGTACCAGTCAGAGTGAAAATACACTGTAGAGTAAACTGTACAGTACCAGGTTAAACCTTCACTGTCTTTTGTTTTTCTTCATAAAATCAAAGACAAGGAACTGTAAATGTAATTTGCTCAAGATAAGACATAGAGCACATGGAGATTAGGGAATTAACCAGGCATTTCACAGTATTATTTTCAAACAAGTTCTTCATCTCTCTTTTATGATTGTTTGCATAAAATTATGGTAGTTTGTTATAAAGTTTAAAGTCTGAGGTCTGCTTTTATATATGCAGGCAGGAATGTGCTGGATTTTAATAGTGAGGAACAGATCCTTTACTGGCAAGAATATTTAAAGGCTTTCATATTTATTACAAACTACTGTTGTGACAACATCAGCTGCTTCATCCAATGGATTAAGAAAATTATGATATTTAGAAAGAGACAAGTATCTTTAAGTTTCAGAGTTTCTTTCTCTACTTAAAGTGAGACAAAATTCTGATCTGTTTGCTGGCATTAACCCTGACCATAAGGCTGTGAAAACTGTGATAACTCATTACACCATGTTTTCTTATGCACTGGGTCTGAACCTATTTCGGGACAACAGGTCTGGGATTAGGAGAACCAGAGATGCAAAACTTCTGGACATTTCGTTTGATATTCCTAGCACTGGATCCACAGAGATCCAAGATTGTGTTTGTTCATGCTAAATAAGATCCTACTTACAGCCAAGTAATTGTTGTGCTGTCAATCCCACTTGTTCCCATGGATCCCTCTGCATATGGATAATCAGGTCCTGGCACTAAAGAAGGTTTAGAATCTACTTTTTTTAGTAAAGCATGTAGTATCAGAATATTTACTGCACTTGCATTATTGTTGCTATTATTTCTTTCCACATTTTTTGACCAAAGTATATGACTCTTCATTAGAGAAGATAAAAATGAAGTCATTGTTCTCAAATAACCTTTCCTATGATTCAGGTACTCATTTGGGTTTTTCGGAAAAATGTGACATTAAGAACTTTATCTAACGGAGTAGTACTTGAATACCTGAATACCTTGAGTATTTGAATTCCTGAATACTATCCTGAATAACATTTCTTCTGGTGTTTTAAGTCCTTCTGATGTTGGGCTCCGTCAGCTCAATCACCCATGGTGCTGCAGTACTGATGTATGGTTTTGTTTAACCAGAAATGAAAAAAAGGGGCTTTATATCCATCAAGACCCTTCTTAAAATGTAACATAATATGATTTCTATATGCTTTCTTTCTAAAATTAAGATTTATTTTATCAGCCTTTCCAGCAGTCTTTACTGTATCTGATGGTTATTTATTTTCTAATCCTTTTATGTAATTAAACAAACATATTTTATTCTTCTATGTGTAGGGGAAATAAGGTAAAAATGTATCATCGGGCTATATTTTTTTCCTCAATGCAAATCAAACTCTGATATATTGATTTAATTTTATAAATTAAGTCTGGCCATTAATAGCAGTCATTTCATAAATCATGAGAATAACACATGTTCAGGTGTTACTTTCTAGGCCTGACCCCAAAGAACCAAAGAACCAGGATAGTATAACAGGAGCAAATCAAGCCATGAACTAAAATGCATGGATTAAAATATAAAATAGATATAATTTAATAAAAAATAAAATCTATCACCTTGACTATTTTTTTTGCAAAATAATGTAATCTTTCTTCTGAACACACATCTCTGTAAAAAAGATTAATTAATCTTTTGATAAAGATTCATTACTCATGCAGATGTCAAGAGAAGGGTCTCTAACAAGAATGTCATGTCTTAAAAAATTCTAAACCTTACCACCAATATTTCTCAAATTAATAACATTTTAAGAAGATAGACAGTGATTGAAAGGCTAATTAGTTTATGTCTTAGTGTAAGTATCCTTATATTTTAAAGCAATATACCTTGAAAAAACATTTTAACATTAAACGCAAAGAAGCAATTGCAAAAATGTGCATTTGTGTAAAATGACATTTTGGAGAATTTTAACTGGGCAAGTATTTATATAACTTATGAGTCAGGATTTGGTTTTCTTTCTTACTACGTGCATGAAACAAACAAACAACAATGACAAGTACTAACAAGCTGTTATCTGGACTGCTTCCTATGCTACCTTTTCCATCAGCTGTATAACATTCATGAATATGAGGCTAAAAAAAGAAACAAAATTAACAATTCTACATTTTAGTGATTCTTAAGAAGTATCAGAACTAGCAAAATACTTATCAGAAATTAAAACAAATAAATTCAAATTGAAGAAAAATATATTCCCAAGTTGAATGCCCCATTTAAAATATATACTGATTTTGTTCAGTCCTTGCATATTCCGAGTTCCTGGCACAGGAGTTCAGAGTATCTTAACAAAGATACTACTGCTCCACCTAGTGAAAAATTTGTAACACATCAGGCTTAAGTCTGAAACTGAACAATATACTTTTTGAATCTATCAAATCATCTATCAAATACATTAGTCCTCGAGTTAAATTCTATTTATCTCCCTGTTGAAACTGAGTTCTGATTTTAGAGTATATCTCAGTTTTAAGACTTTTGAGACAGAAGTCATAAATGGAAAATGGAACTGTAATGAAGATCACAAGGAATAGGATGTGAGAGACATAATCCATAATCATTTTAGTATTACACTAACAAAATGCTACATGTTGTAGTCATGTATATCATCTTGACTGTTTTCTGAGGTAGATAAAGTTGATGGTCAAAAAGAGTTATATTAGTTGCCAATTGGTCTATCAGAGAAAAAAGCTGCCATTTCTAGAAATCAATACAATGAGAAGAAACCATTCAAGTTGTGGTCCCCATAGAACTGTAACTGGGGAATTAATGGACCATTTACATTTCATATTTAGTTGCTTGTACTTTTTATATCAAAGTTTTATCATCCCTATTTTGTTTCCAAGATGTATCAAGGATATAACTTTCATGATCCCTGAAGGAATTTAAAGATGATACCTGTTGATTTGTGAATAACTATTCACAGTTAGTGAATAACTGATCCATGAAGAAGAGAAAAGGGTGCTCATCTGCATGAAATCTTTTCAAGAAGAGGACTGAAAATTAGGAGAACTGAAAAAAAAGTACAACCACTGTGCAGAGAAAGGCTTAAGGACCCCAATGGTAAACATGGGATCTGAATTCTTGCCACCCTCAGTAGAATTAGTCAGAAGATGAGTCTGAGCTGAAGGTTGCTGAGAATATTAGTGACTAAAAGTACAAATTATTCAGACCAAAGTGGCCCAATTTTGTAAGGGAGTGTATAAACTTTGTAAAATTCCAGCTTCACTTCTGAAAGCATTCCAGAGCTGTGTTAGTTCACTCAAATCTGCTTTTCTCTAGGTTTACATCTACTGATAATGATTTCTCCTGGCTTGTCTCCACAGACTTACCACTCTAAGTCTCTGATAAAATCCTTTTTATTACACTGGCATGTAATTCCTTGAACAAAGACCAAAAAACCCAAAAGGCTTGCTGACCTAAAAAGCTGCTAGATTATCTTTTGAATGAGAGGGAGGGAGGAAAGGGAGCTCTTTGATATTTTTTAACACTAGTGAGTGATATTTGTGAGCCCAATATCAAAATAACACTGCTAACAAGGAACAGGAGTAAAAGATGCATTTTATGTAAATTCAAGCGAAAGCTGATTAGGTGATAGGAAAGTTAGGAGTGCATATTTGCTGTGAATTCTCTCATCAAAGACAGAGAAAATTGGCTGGGGTACAGGTTAGGACTGGGTGTGTCAAATAGGCATAATATTTTTTTTGGCACAAGAGGGTTTAACTATCAAGATGATCTGCATGTAAATGCACCTTTGTCATGATTTAAAAATAGCTAGAAAGCATGGTAGGTGGATTGTGTTTATACATGTATAGCCTATCGTTCTCAATCTTCATATATTTTATGAAAATAAAACATATTTAATTTATTTAATAATTTTTAACTTTTAAGGTGTCACAGATACAACTGCATTTGGACTATTTCTTTATGGCAGAGAGCAGTCAAGTAAAGTTTGGAAACTGAGACAAACATAATTGTGTTCACTGTAGTTGAGCTATATTTCTGCTACCCATGGTAGCATACTTGTACCCATGTAGAGTACTAGGGTCCATGTAGTATCTAAATTTGTTTGATACTCATTTTGGAAAGATTTTTAGGAATGGGCCACAGCCATCAGAAATGTACAGGAGAACATTCCAGAATTTACAAAGTTTAAAGAATTTTGCTATAATTGCCTTTCAATGCCAGCAAAAACATATGTAACAAAACACCCACTGGAAACACTGTATTCCAAAAGTCTCCAAATCAGTTCAGACACTGTTGTGTTAGAAAATTAAAATAGTTTTAATCTGAATAGTGCACACCTTGTAATTTTTACTTAGCCTATCTAAAAAAAAATCCATCTGGGGGGAGGAAGGAAGGGGAGTAACATCTGAAAAAACAGATTATGTTGTTAAAAACACTTTTGATTTGTAAGTAAGGGAGGGTCCTTTTCCACTGACAGGATAGGAAGTACAGGGCCAGTGTTAGGTTAAAAAATATCCCACAAGCAAACAAAAGAGTCAATACACACATAGATGAAGAGATCTGTTTCCCCTACTCATTGAAGTAGCATTATATATACTAAGAGTGAATATGTCATTCATAATGTTAATTATCTTGTAAGCAATTGCAAGGCTTGAGTGAATTCTGTGTATGCACAAGCAAAAGCAAAATTTAAGGAGAGATCTGCCTGCCTAAAGCTGATATAAATAGACTTCTAAATAAGATTCTAAGGTGAAAAAAATAGCATCTTTACATACGTCTAACAAAAAGGAAAAAAAAAAGAAGAGTAACCTTGAATTCATGTGCTTTAGTCAACATTCTACTCATAAAAAACCGCTTACTCATTCTCCTCCTGATTCTTTGTCATTATTCTTCAGTATTAACCTCGTGGCTAGGACCTGTCACTGTTAAAAAAAATAAAAAAAGAGGAAGCTCAGAGAAAGACCTGTGTTTATAGCAAAAATACCAGTAAAGGGGAAATATTTTGTTTGTCACTTCTGAGTAAGTAATAAGTCTATGTCAGTTTCATTTTAAGTTTAGATTAGCTGAAAAAAAACCCCATAACATTTCTTTTTTGTGTTTATTTCCAAGTTTATCTCAGTGGAGATGAAAACAACTGAAGTAAGGTGTCTTACAGCAGTGTTACGATGACCTCTTGTGGTTAAATAATATATGCATATTGGCTCCAAGTCTCTTGAAAACTTGCAGCATCAAAGGTTAAATTATGCTCTTAGATCTGAAGAGTTTTGTGTTGCAAATGCTGCTTAACCTGAAACAACTTCTCCTCCCAAGCACACTATCAGTATTTGTTTAGCTCACTGCTAAAAAATTCTTTTAAAAATATCTCAACCTTTGCACTCCACAAACTTAACAGGTGAGAGTATCGTATTTTCTCACGTGGTAACTTGTTAAAGCAAATTCACAGCTCTATAGAAATGAATTTATTAATATAAAGAATGATAATATTTAATCAAAACGTACACACTATAATGTAAAAGAAACCATATAGTACATTATAAGAAATTAGAACAACAGATATTAAGCATTATATTGATAGATTACAACAATAGATATTGAATATGTATTTTTATATAAAACTTTAGTGCATTAGCTAATTATATGTATAATGTTTAAATTGTTGCTAAAGCTGTTTCTTCTCTTCAATATTTCTTGCAACAATTGTCAGAGAACTGAGGATTTTCTGATGTTGCTGAATGCAGTCCATCAACTTGAATCAAATCCTCTGGCATCCCTTAATAGCTAAAATCACTCAAGACTTTATCCTGATTTTGCAATTTCCTGAAATCATTCAAAATGACCCAAATTTCATTGAAAAACTTTGTTGAGTGATTATACTTCAAGTGGTCCTGTCAGTATTTATGGATCCATGGTGGCACTTTCTCACTGAAGGATCACCAGTGGTGGTATTTGCACCTGCCAGGCAGTATTCACATGACCTTACTAAATTTAGGGTCTATTGCAAGGCTACTTCTGCACTGGCTGTGCTGTCTGAAGCTTTGGAAGCTCACTGGCAGCATAACCTTGGACTGCCACCAGCTGGATATGTGCCACATTCTGATATGCTGTGATTGAACCTGGGGGAGGCCTGAATTCCGCTGCTGTGAGACCTTACTTGTTTACGCAACACACACTTTAGAGATATGTAGGTTAAAATCAAACATTGCTCTTAGTGTACACAATAATTATTATTACCTCTCCCTGTTTCTTTTCTTTGAAAAGAAATAAAACAGAAGCTGTCAAGAAAAACATACTAGAAAAAAAAATTATGACAGCAACAAAAGAGTAGGTTTAAGTTACAATGTGGTTATCTTCATATGTCAGTAAGGGAGCACTGACAGTGGTCATGTATCCTGAAGAATCTCCCTGGCTTTTGAAATACCATCAACAAAATTCTTCTGAAAACTTCTTGCATGAGGAGTTTTTGAGCACTGATGGCATGCAGACTTAGGAGATAAAACCAAATTGTTTGTGTGAGGGAGGGAGATGTTTTATTTCTGTTGTCTAATAGGCCTAATCTCTCATTCTTCTTTAGCTGGGCTAACTCTGCAGTGCTGAGAATTGACCAATTTAAATCTGTAAACCCAACTTACAAGGAGCAAACTTCAATACTCTAGGCACTGCTTGAACTCCCAAGTAATTAGAGTTTGAATATCTGAGCATGTGATGTTTTAAAATGTCTAAATGCTGTCATTATTTCCCCTGCCATTGGTTACAGGTGGGGTAATAACTAGCCTGAGACTCCCCTGGCTCAGCCTGGCTGCCAGGTGGCTCGTGGCCACTTCTTGCCCATTGGAGGCTCCAGCTAAGAAGTCAGCCAGCCAGTGACGTTCCTAGAAGACGTAGTGGTGGCTGTTAGGGCAGCAAATACACAGGTACCTTCTGCCTCATTGTAGCCTGTAAAACCTTACTGTGCCAGGAGCAAAGTGGTATAGACAAGAATCACCTGGTGAGTACCAAGCTCTCACCAGTCTCTCCCCTCGCAGGAGAGGCGAGAAGGTTTCATAGTTACAGCCTTGTCTCAGTGGTTGGTGATAATTCTTGCTTCAGCTACGTTTCAGCACAAGGGGTCAATAGAGAAGCCATGGTGCATGTCTTCAGCTGACACAATACACCAAACATGTTCAAAGCACTGAAAAATGAATCTCTGTGTTGAGATGTGGATGGCAGGCAGCTGTTACAGTTTCTGTTGCTGATGTTAACCCTCCAACCATGCAGCAGCCTTCAGACACCTCACTGCAACTTCCCTGAACTCTAGTTAACTATATCTTTAAATAGTACCTAGTGTGACATAAGACTTTGCCTTCCAGCAAAGCTTGAATAAATTTGTTTCATACACTAGTGAATTTAGGGGGAAAATAGACTTTCTGTGTTGATTACAGACACTTTTACTGTCACCTTCAGGGCACCAAAATCTGAAAGGCAGGAGACTTAATGGTTCAGTATAAGAATGATCAATTTAGCAATTTTGAGTTTAAATTGAATCAAAATCAGGAAGCCTAAAAAAGCACTAAATCTGAATACAAGAGTATTTTAACTTGGACAAACTGTGATTTTGAGGCAAGTTCTGGACACTGACTTTCAAGGACAATGAAAGTCAACCCCCTCAAAGACTTTTCACTTATGCCCATGATCTAATGCTCACAGTAATTATTGGGTGGTTCTTATACTTCGTATACTTATTTCTTTATAGAGATGAGCAGCAGAAAATTTCCAGCAAGCAAAAATATCAAACAAAAAAATGTTAAATCCAAAAGGTATACAGACTAAAAAACAATCTAAGCTCCTTGAATAGACTATGCTCTACCACAGCTGCCTATTTTATTCCTAAAATACTTTTTCAAGAGATATTCACAGATAACTTCTTGTTTATAATACAGTTAAGAAATACAAAAATGTTATTCAAGCTTTCTAATGTGCTTTCTTGTTCTTCAATCAGTGCAGAGCATCCTTGTAAGCAGTGGTTAAAACTTGTACTTCCTTTTTGGCTTCTCTTTCAACAATAATAGGTTCATTTTCTGGCTCTGACGGGAGGGAGTTGGATTTTCTGGCTGGCTGTTGAGTAAACATCAACTAAACTGGAACTACAATAGGAGCAAGAAACAGGAAGAAACCAGTTGGTAAAACACAATCATAGGCTGGCAGGAAATCAGTGACTATTTGTCACTCCTTCCAAAGAGGAGAGAAACAGTTGGTGGCAGATATTCAGTATCATCAAGTACCCAGCAGAGAGATTTAATCTTTTTTTCTCCATGCCAGGATACTCAGAGTTTTATTTCAATGTAGACCATGGCTACTTGGAGGGTCTGGTCAGAGGGTTCAAAGCTGGAATCTTGACAAGTGCAGACTATGTCAATTTAGCACAATGTGAGACACTTGAAGGTAAGTCTGCTATTTTATTTTATTTAGAAAGAAATACTGTTGCTTAGACATTTGAAGAAAGCAATATAAAAGACTGAAATATTGAGAGTTTATCTTAAAACCGAAAGATAACCTTGATGTCCTCTGAAGAACTGTTCTTATATTTAAGTTAATAGCTTTCCATTGGCTGTGATTTGTGTACAGACTATGATTTGCAAAGCAGTACAGATGATGGGATTTCCTGGTTTACTGATAACGTTTAGAAAGCTCACCCATGGAGTTCTTGTGGAGACTGGTAACCTTCTCATGGATTTTAACCATGCTATAGAACAGTTCAGGTATTGAAATTTCATATCATTTCAGTTAGATAAAATGGTTCCGAGAATCTTATTAAAAGCTTACCATTTGGCTCTGAGTTTCTCTATGAAAGATATAATTTTAGTAATTTATTACTTCATGAGTTTTAGGGTAGTGAGAGATATTCTGCTTACCAGTAAGAGAAAACTAGACTCCACAGAGATAAAACTTAGGAAATAGGAAAAAAAAAAAAGCCAGCAAGCTCTTTTCAAGGTGACTTTGCCTATAGTAATAAAGAGAACACACAGTAGTTTCCAAAACAGCTTTCCATGGCCAAGACTGGTCACAGCCTGATGCAGGCAGACTTGTACAAAGAATCATATGACATACCTCTAGACACTTGGCAGGAAAAAAATGCAACAGAAAAAAATAACCTTTCTAAAGGAACATAAAGTCCATTTCCCTGGCTCCAGAATGAAAGCTATGATTCATCTTGCAGATTAAAACAACTGCACATAGAAATGCACATAGATGTTTACCTGTCAGCAGGATTAAATTCTTCTCATAGTTAAAGAAGAGATTGTCAGTACAATCAACGTTATCTAGGCAATATTCAACTGTTCGGGTGCACGTACCTACTTCAGCTGAAAACTTGGAGAGCTGTATCAGCTCTCCATTTCATACAATGGCAGTTCAGACACAGAGAGCACATGTATAAAATCACTCTGAGAACTGAAATCTATTCTTTATGTCAGCTGGGCAAAATCAACAGTGCCTGTATCCTACATGTTCCAGCAGTTGTAATCTACGTCATTAAAAAACTTCACAGACACTCTTGATATTGTATTTAATTGTTTAAGTCAAAAAGTCCTGCTCCATGAGTATACAGACTTCAGAAAAACTAATAGAGTTAGCAAACCTCTGTAAAAAACACAAAGGACAGAATGGTAGAATTATTAAACCTTACTCTCAATTCACTTCTCCCTCCAGAGGAGCTCAATAAACAACGCCATCTAAAGCTCCATGAAGTGAAAAAAAAGCAATAAAATTCTGGTTATTTATGAATAAAAAGAAAATATATACGTTCAAAATCACACAAGAAAAAAGAATTATCTACACCCCTCCTAGAAGAATCTTTGCTCATGATAAGAATAATTAAGAAAACTAACTAAATTTAAATTGTAAGTCACACTACAAGAACATTATTTACCACTGCAGAATAGTTTTCAAACATTTCTGAGCTATATAAACCTTTAATAGGTTTATATAGGAAAAGCACAGAGCAGATCAACAAATAACAACAGAGAGATAAAAACCTTTTCTAATTCAGTTTTATAATTGAAAGAACAAAACGTTTTATTTTTGAACCTTATTTTTTCTAGTGACCATTCCATTTTAAAATGCAAAGTATTTCAGAAACAGAAGCAGCAGCCTTCACAAACTTCACAAGCACATCTCTACCACCCACCATCACTTCCCTTTTTCCTCTATTCAGCTACATCTTCTTCTCCATTGTAATATTTTCTACTTATTATAGACAGCTAACAGATGCTTAACTGTTACCTACCACTATGCACTATTTACAGTGTAAATAAGAGAAATATCGGGTTTCTATATGACACTAAACACGTTTATCTCTCTGCACATATTGGATGCTGTAATATTGAACTTGCACCATGAGGGTACTGTGCACCAAAACCAGAGACCCCTTTCTCTAAACTAAATTTCATACATTGTCTCTTGTTTCCATTGAAAAGATTCAACAGTGATTTGTAATGTAGTACCGTGTGTGTGTCCAATAGTGCCATCAGTTCATGTCTTCATATTAAAAGGTAATAAATTTACCCTATTCTGTATTCTGTGGCATAGTGCCACACCACAAAAAAATGGCCTGAGTTAAATAAATATGCTAAAACAAACAAGTAGGAAAAAAAAAATCAAAACCACTCAAAGTAACCCATAAATAGAATAAAAAGGATCTTTTAATTTTGAAGTGGTTTTGATATCTCCAGAGAGGAAAACATAATGTCAGTACAGAAGCACAAGAAGAAAAACTGTAGATTAATGTATTACATCTGCTTGATAATCATAGAGTAAGTATAACAGTGAGATGAAAAGAAAAAAAGGAGAGTCTAAGTGACTTACGATACCACTGTGTCCTCTCAATTCAGGGCCATACAGACAGGCTTCCAGCTTAACTTAGATGTCCTTTTGGGCTTGGCTGAATTACTATAATTTCCATGGAGCTAACTTGTGGGCAGCATGCTACTAGTTTGGCCCTATGTCATCATCTGTTTCAAAGGAATGAGATTCCCAGAGCAACCTTGCTGGCAGTCTTTGAAGTAGAATATGGGGGTGTGTTAAATTGTTTTATTCCTACCTTGCTTATTTGTGTGATGGAAAGACTCCTGCTCTGCAGAAAGGAGACTACATCACAGAAGGACAAGCATTCCACTTCTTCTTCGACCACATCACTGAAATAAGTTTACTTAACTTGCCAGAGCCAGAACTCGCCAGCATGTGGCAGCTGAAATAACAGTGTAACTCAAAGAAAACTGCAGCCAGTTGGCAATTTGGCTATCAAAGGGAGGAGTTAGGCAAGTTCCCATGTACTTGATGTTGAGAGACCAAGTTGACACTATGTTCTAGTTCTCACAATACTCTTTCTTTCTGATCAGGATCATTCCTGTCTTAACTGCATCATCTTAAATTAGTCTCCCTCTGTGCATTAATTCCCTTTACTCATACTCTTAATTGTGTTTGGTTGCTGTTCAATTGTGAGTAAAATCATGTGATTTAAAATCACATTATTTAAAGTAATAATTTTCCTACATATTATTTTCCTGTATATAATTGTATGAGGAAACACACAATGCAGGTGGATGACAATCATACTGACAGCTAAAATACAGGAATTTTCTTTCCTAGGGATCTTGTGGACAGGCTGAAAAATCCAGAGACTTGTGTAGGTCTCCAAGAGGCCTAAGAAAGGGAACAGCTACCATCAATAAAAAGTTTTAGTGAACAGGAATGTCTGAGACCCCTGTAGTGCTCAGCCATCTAATCCTGCTGGGTCACCAGGTCACGTTACTAGCAAAAGTGTCTGACTGAAATAGTCCCCAGGTCTTACTCATGCCAGCAATAGAGAACTATAATTTAAGACCAGCAGTTCACACTGTAGTTCATCTGTGGTTCATCTGAAAAGGAATTGAAAGTTGGAATTCTCTGCATGTAATAAAGCAATATTATCTAATTTCTCTATATACCAAGTATTTTTACATTCTTTGCAATAAAAAAGAGGAAGTAAAAATGAATAGTTTTCACAGGAAGTGTGGATGCAAAATCAAAACGTTAGTGATTTTTTAAAAATTTGGTCTTATATATTTAGACTAATTTCTGGGTATAAGTCTCTGTATTTATATCTTAATCTTGTTTATCTTTCTCTCTTTCTTTAGTTAGATGGGTTTCTTTTTTGTTCATATTTGGATTATCTTTCTTCTTCCTACACAGAAACCCAAGCTGAAACTATGATTATTTCCAAGAATCTGACTCTGATATTGAGAGACCAATTACCTCTGCCTTCTTTTGTAAAGTTTTGTGATCACCTATATAATTTTAAGAAGCAACTTCTAGGACAAGTTCAGTCTATTGAAGGAAAATCTAGAGAAATGCTGACAGATCCAGAGTGCTAGCTGAGTAAGGCTGTCCTGTGCAAGATTGTGGTGATGTGATTTGATATGCTTTTGATGGTTAGACTATTTGGTGGATAAGAAATGTCTGAGTCATTGCATCCAGAGAGCAGTAATGGCTCAATGTCCAGATGGAGCTCAGTGACTAGTGGTGTTCCTCAGGGGTCTGTACTGGGACCAGTACTGGTCCTTCATCTCCTTCAAAAACATAGACAGTGGGATTGAGTGCACTATCAGCAAATTTGCAGATGACAGCAAGCTGAGTGGTGCAGTTGACACACCTGAAGGATGGGATGTCATTCAGAAGGGACCTAAAAAAGCTCAAGAATTGGGCCCATGGGAACTTCATGAGATTCAACAAGGCCAAATGTAAGGCCCTGCACCTAGGTCAGGGCAAACCCTTGTATCAGTACAGGCTGAGACAGGAAGGAATTGAGAGTAGACTTGTGGAAAAGGACTTGCCCAGTACTGCTGGGTAAAAAGCCACGCATGAACTGACAGTGTGTGCTCACAGCCCAGAAAACCAATCGTGTCTGGGCTGTATCAAAAGAAGAAATTCTTTACAGAGTGGGTAATGAGGTACTAGAATGGGCTGCCCAGGGAGGTGGTAGATACTCCGTCCCTGGAGGCATTTAAGAAGAAACTGGATGTGGCACTCAGTGCCATAGTCTAGTAACTGCAGTGGTAGTGGATCAACGGTTGGACTTGATAATCTCAGAGGTCCTTTCCAACCCATCTGATTTTATGATTCTATGATTCTAAGTGTGGCTAGCATTTTGAAAATGGTGATTCTTCCCCTCTACTCTGTCCTTGTGAGACATTGCAGATGAGTACTGCATCTGTCTCTGTGGTCCACAACATAGGAAGGACACAGACCTCTTGAACAAGTCCAGAGGAAGTCCTTGAAGATAACTGACAAGCTGCAGCACCTCTCCTCTGAGTAAAAGCTGAGAAAGTTGGGATTTTTGAGCCTGGAGAAAGCTCCAGGGAGACTTTATTGCAGACTTTCAGTACCTAAAGGGGCCTTACAAGAAAGATAGACACAAACATTTCAGTAAGGCCTGTAGCAATAGGTCAAAGGCAATGGTTTTAAACTTAAAGAGAATAGATTCAGACTAGTTATAAGGAAGAAATTGTTTACAAGAAGAGTAGTGAAATGCTGGAAGAGGTACCAAGAGAGGCTAGAAACATTCATGGCCAGTTTGGATGGGCCTTTGAACAACCTTGAGTGACAGCCAACTTGCATAGAAAACTCTGAGCTTTATCTCAGTTGAGTTAGAGTGCTAGATGTAGGGGTTTGAATTCACAATGTACTAGTTGCTTTAAGTCTCAGCATAGGCAACCTCATTGCATACTAAGAAAGTATACACATGGGGAAATAGGCAAAAGTAGCTACTGTACTTATAAACGCATACCTTGCTAATTGCAAATTAACTTCCCTTCCAGGTACACCCTTATTTCAGTCAGTGGGAGTGTTGGGGTCCTTTTCCATAACTATCACTTCAGATTTTAGATGGAAATCTAATTATTATGAATGTCCAAATCATGTAACAATATCCCAATCTATAATTTACAATAGTTTTAATACAGCATTTGAACATAATTATGCATTGCAGCAGGAGCTTTTCTAAAAGGAAATGTTAAACTCTTTTGAACACTAAGAACTGATTCAAATTCTTACTTTTCCCTCATGGTAAAAAATAGATAGCAGAGAAAATTTGTCAAATAAATTCTTTGATATCATGAAAGTTTCTTTCAACTTTTTGGTCTAAACAACTCATTTTCCTCAGTCACCGGGGTTGAGAGCCCAAATGAAATATGTCACAATAACCCAAGTTTCTGGAACAGGTTCTTAGGACTTTCTAGTCACAGGCATAAATCATACAAAGCCAAACCAGAAATGCTAAGAGTATAGCTCTGCCCTCTCAAGTGTTCCACTGCAGAAGCCATTTGGATTCCAGAATGTGAGCCAGACAAGATGTGTTCTCTCCTCTTCTTCAGGTAGCCCGATAACAGAAGATTATAAACTTACCCGAGATTTAAATGTTTCATAAAAAAATTAAGATCTTAACAAAGTTAAAGGATAATTCCTGTTGATAAATCCACAGGAGTGCAGCAGATGAAACAACTATGTATTATAATGGTGCAAAGTTAGTGAAACTGAAATATTGAACAAACCTGATGGGGAAGGGACTAGAGACAGTAGTAAGTAACACTCTGTGTTGTATGGCTGAAAAGGAAAGCTGCTGGTGAAACTTCTGACAAAGCTGTAAATTATTTGTTCTTTCCTGTGGCATGCAGCACAAAGTTGCATTAATTTTGCTTTCACACTCTATATTAAACCTACACAAAAAACTTTTCAAGAGTCCGATCAGATGCTTAGTATGAAAATATGTAAGAAATTAACATTTAATTTTTTTAATTTGGTTTGCAGACAATAAAATAACAGTTTATTCTCATGATCTTCCCTGAATCTAATTCCAGACCTGAAGTTACATCTACAGACTACAGACTATGGCAACTTCTTGGCTAATGAAACTGGGCCTCTCACTGTTTCCACCATCGATGATAAACTGAAAGCAAAACTGCTCACAGAATTTCATTACTTTAGAAACCATGCTTTTGAACCACTTGCCACTTTTCTGAATTTTATCACGTAAGTAATATTATCACATAGCTTACCATGCAGACTCAAAAAAAAAAAGCAGTTCAAAGTTGAAACAGTGTAAACACAATGTGTTGGAATTTTTATTAAATTGCCAAGCCAGTAAAATTACTTTGATACTGCACCATTTACAAATGTTATTTGCAAATATAAGTTCATCATATATATGTATATGTATAAATACTATCTATTTACATATACTATATGTATATGAAGAACTATTGTCTTTGTAACTATTTATTTCAAAGAACAGAAGCACATTCTGTATGTGTACAGTGGCATGAGATGTAGAAGATATTGGGAAAACTGGTTATAATTTTCAAACACCTCTTAAGTCAGAGAACTTGCAAAACTGAAGTTTGAGGTGATGATTCATGACAGATTAACAATTTCATGATGTACAGGGCACTGATTTCGTTCCTCAGCACATGGTAAGTTCTAGGCCCTTTTTAAAAGGGGGAACAACACCACATCCCATGCCTACCATACTTTTAATATTATTTGAATGTCAATATCAGAACTTCATGTTGCGTATTGAGAGATACTTAGATCCAAGTAGCTATTTTTAAAAGTTCAACTGCTGTTTGATGCTAGATGAAGAGAAAGCTCTGATCTCAATACCATCATAAACAGATGAAAGTTGTAAATTATTTGCTTAAACAACTTTAAGAATAGGGATCTGCTTTATAACAGTATAACAACATGGATTAGCCGAATGCCATAAATATCCCAAGAGAGTAGCACTCCCATTTCCAAGTCACTAACAAAAACTCTTCTCAGCCTCTTTGACAATAAAACTAGTAAGGAGATGATAGAAAACTTCTACTGAAAAGAGTACTTTTAGTGATATAGAAGAAACATGTGAGAACCTGTCCTTAGTTTCCTCATGGGAAGATGTTTAAAGTTGTGTGAGAAGAAAGGCCTAAGACTGGACATCCACATGATCTCTGCTGTTTTAATACAAAGATTACCATGCACTTCTCTGTCCAGTACCCCCTGCTTTAAAAGAGTCTCTTTTCCAAATCAATCATGTTGTTTAAAACTAATGTGGTGTTACTTACTTGTTATTTAAAAACTTCTGTTGGTTTTTGATGAGTTGTTGATACAGAGTGAATATACATACTAATAATATTTTCTAGTATTATTGCTAATTTTCAAAAATCTTAGGTTTGTATTTTTCCAAATGAAAAGTCATTATAAGGATAACTTATTTTTTTCTTTTTCTTTCAAATACAGATACAGCTATATGATTGACAATGTAATTCTTTTAATAACTGGCACATTACATCAGCGACCCATAGCTGAACTTGTTCCCAAATGCCATCCACTGGGAAGCTTTGAGCAAATGGAAGCAGTCAGCATTGCCTCAAACCCCACTGAGCTCTTCAACGCAATTTTGGTTGACACACCATTAGGTAGAAACACTATAATATTTCCTACTTTCTTCTTGAAACTACTAATCCTGTATTCTTAAGAATAATGTATTTCCTACTGGATATGTTGCTTTGGTAACATAAAACATGAAGTGTGCATCAAGCACGTCTGAAGTGGTGTTCAGGACATATTCTAGTAATGTTTATTAACAGCTTCTATATCCAGCTTGGATAGCAGACACAAAGAAAACAGGCTACTCAAAAAGTATAGTGTATGTCTTTTATATCTGAAGTAGTCACTGATTTAGAACATCTAGATTTTTTATTTCAACACCTGCATCTATAATTTAAAAGTATATCCTCACTAAAGATCAAGCCAACAGCTATTAGTATTAAATACTGTGGTAGAACCTAGATTCAAACATAAAGAGAAGTCCTTATTTTGAAGAACTAAATTTAAAAGCAAAACAGAGTAAAGTTTGGTAATGTCACATTATGAAATTAAGATGAAACCCTGCTCAATGTGCTGCTGCAGCCAATACAAACAAAACCTAATAAGCTGTGGGGCACTGCTATGAAGAGTACTGAGAATAAGATGGAACTGGACAGATCTGAACATATGTGAAACCATTATGTGCCCTCATCTTCAGACCTTGAGTCGTTTTGGGTTCTGCTTCTCAAGAAGGTGTGGTAGGTTGGCCCCAGAGAGAAAACGGATTCCCATCCACCACTTGTTCATGCCCTACTCCCAGTACACGTTAAGATCACCTACAAAGTATTGCTGCAGGCAAAGCAGACTCAACTTGGGGAAAATTAACTTGATGTATTATTGGTTAATATGTATATGACGTAATTAATTACTGATCCCAACAACAGGAAAAACGCAGAAATGAATGAAACATTTAGAAACTTTGGAAAAACACCTTTCCTCCAGCCTTTTCCACTCCTTCATTCCAGACTCTTCTTTTCCCCCTTAATTATCGCAACAAGTTACACTCCAACCCTCTAGAGAGGCAGTGATGTCACAAGGAGTGGGGAGGAGTTTAGAGTTGTAGAACCAAAGAACAGCTTAGGTTGGAAAGGACCTCAAAGATCGTCAAGTTTCAACCCTCTCTGCTAGCTCAAAGCTCCATCCAACCTGGCCTTGAACAATTCCAGGGGTGCGGCAACCACAACTTCTCTGGGCAACCTCTTCCAGTATCTCACCACCCCCACAGTAAAGAATTTCTTCTAATATCTAATCTAAACTTACCCTCTTTCAGTTAGAAGTCACTCCTTCTTGTTCTATTATGCCCTTGTAAAAAGTCCGAATTCAGCTTTCAGGTAGGGCCCTGTTAGATACACCCACTTGGCTGAGAGGCTCAGCTGTGCCCTGTGGTGGATCCTAGTCAGAGCTGGCTGCATCCAGGAATGAGCAGCCCTGGTTTTCCCTCACAGAGGATGCCCTGCAGCACACCTCCACCGGCGCTTGGGCATTAACACCCTGTACATTGAATTCAGAGAAAGTACAGAGCAGGAGAGCTAGAATGAACAGTGCTGCCATGCACGAACAGACTAAAAAGGCTGGACTCCAGTTTGAAGTGGACAAGGCTGATAAAGAGATAAGGACAAGGTTTACAGAATCCTAAGGGCAGCAGTTTGTCCACAGTAAGCAACTAACAACCCTTTTTTTTTTTTTAACTTAGCTGGTAATAAATTTCTGGAATTTTTTTTTTTTTGCTAAAGAAGTTTGTAAAAGAAGAGAGTGGTATTAGCTCTTTAAAACAATGGGACCAACCTACAGGGTATAGATCTACAAGATACTAACAAGAACTCTCAGGGCCACACCTCCCAATGTTCTCCATCCAAAATCTGGATGCTTGAAGAGTAGGAAGGGAGAATGTCACAGAACATGTCCAGGCTCACATGCTCTCCTTAAATACCATCTTCCATTGCCATTGTTTGAGACAACACTGACATGCAGCACTACTTTACCCCACTGGCATAGCTCAGGAACAGTGAGAATTTGGCACACTTCTGTTAGTTATGAATACAGTATTTTTAAACAGTCCAGCTGCACAAATGTACTTTGTCCAGCTGTCTTCCTGCTGTCTAGTCAGTTCTGTGCAGCATCCGGAAGCACAGATGGTCAAGGTAAAAGCTTGTGCCCCTTACCAGTTGCAACCTGTTTCCCCCACTATAGACATACTCAAAGAAGAGGGAAAATAGGAAAGAAGATTCTCCTTAACAATTGAAGAATACCTGCATGATTTAAGACAAAATTGTTTTTCATGTCCCTCACTAGAAAATCTCCATAATACCCAAACTATATACTTCAGAGAAGATTAGGGCTTTCATTAACATTCCCATCTGATTCTCTCTGGAGACATGGACTCTGGCTGCGGCACTGATTGATTCTCATTAAAATAGGAGGGAGTAGGAGGATAAGGGGAAAATCAAGAGGATTTCTCTTCCTCTCTGTTATATCATCCTTTCTTGTACAACAGAAACCTCAGATTCTTGTTCACACACTGGTGAGCAATAGACAGGAGATGCATATTATCAGCATGCAGATTTATACTGCAATATTGTAAACTCTGCTTTCAGCTGCTTTCTTTCAAGACTGCTTGTCTGAAAACGACCTGGATGAAATGAACATTGAAATAATGCGCAACAAACTGTACAAGGCAAGTTTTTGCAACATAAGGATAATATTTGGGGTTTCTCAAAGTGTCTCAGAAAAGGTCAGGATCATTAACCCTGTTTTATGGAAGGGGAAAGAGAAATATGGTGAGGTAAAGCAAGCTGTCTGAGATCATCTGTTTGATTTCAAGTCCAGGAATCAAATCCAGCTCCTTTCATTTCTACTCCACTGTTTGGGGAGTTTTCAAATTTTAGGTCTGCATCCAAATTCTAATTTAATATCTCATTAATGAAAATGCTCTAGATGTCAAGCTAATTTCCAGATCCATTTGTTTATGAATAACCCAGTTATCCACCAAATGCCACAGAACTCTTAGCTCCTGAGTGAGCCTAGACAGGCTTTTGGTTAACATTTATTTTTATTTATATAAGGAAGATTTGGTTTGAAAAGGTCTAACTGTTTTGGGTCTAGCTAACATGATTTTTACTTAAGGATTTTGTATTATTTTCTTCCTTTTAAAATCCTCTTTAACATTGCTACAGCACAATGCTGTAAGGATATGCATCTGACATGACTTGAATTTTCAAAGTACTTTGCAAATATTAGCACACAGGTCACTACTCTTTGGTCTCTTTAAAAGCTATACATACTTCATTCTGCTAATGGTTCCTCCTGGTACATATTCTCCAAATTCTTTGTTATTCCTCTCTCACAGTGGATGCCCCAGACTGCAGGAAGTATATTCTTACAGTGATATGATTGTACTAGGGGGAAAGAAAAAAATCTTCTGTTTGTCTTACAAGTTATATTTATAAATTCCCAAGCCAATTCTTTATTGTTAAACATTTTGCTACATCTGTCATTCAAATCAGCACCAATTATACCCAATTATTTAAATTTTTTCATGTATTTTAATTCTTTCACAGTACCACTAAACTAGACACTCTTTCTCAATTTGATAACATACATATTTTATTCTTATCTCCTGTGTGGATATTTACATTAATATGTTTACATTTATTAAATCTTTTTTTATTTTTCTTCTTGCTCATATTAGGGGGATCATTCTGCAAATACATCTAAATTATTAATATATCCTTTCTCCTCTGCTTCACCTGTCAATGTGATCAATTATGCTTCAGCTCTAATTCCATGCAGGAGATCCCCCTTGAGATGTCTCTACTTAAAATTCACTTAATTGCATAGTGACAGCTTCTTCTACCAAGATTGTGTGAAGTTGTAGCAAATACATTTTGATTACATAAATATTCCCTAGGACAGTGTTGGGGGATGGAGAGGCGGGAGGAACAGCATCTCTGAGGTATTTACTGTCCTTCCTGCACAGGTAGTTTGAAATGGGTGCAGATGCCAGAATCCTTAATAGATCAGAGGGCTCTGCTGACCAGTATTACAGAAGCTTCGTCTGCTGTTCTGTCCTAATCCAGGGTTTAGGGTAGAGCAGTAGGGATTAATTTGTGTATCCTCGTACTGCTGGCCCAACAGCCGTGGCATATGCCCAAATCCCCTCCTCCACACAGTATAAATGAAGAGTTCCCTTCAACCATCTGCTTATTATCTGCAGTGGAAACTCAGTGGAGCTCAAAAAGTTTCTTCTTTAGAGATCAAGTAAAACATAATATTTGCCCTATTACAGTTTTTGAAAACATTTGAACTCAAATGGTAATAATAAGACATTTGCATTTTAATATTTCAACTTTCAACTAAGCAATTAAACAATGTGACCTCATAGGTGGAATTATCAGCGTTAACAAAAGTATTTAAAAGTGAGTTTCATGACTATGTGCTATCCTGGTCCAGGTCTTAAGCAGCATTTAAGATATCTCTCTTCTTCTTTCATGAAGTCTTATCTTGAGGCATTTTATAAGTTTTGTGAAAAACAAGGTGGCACTACTGCAGAAATAATGAAACCCATTCTTGAGGTAAGAAAAATTTGGTCTTTATACATTAAAGTACTCCACAATGTTGTTACTTTTATCTTGTTTTGTTTTTCCTGTTCCTTCTCTCTCCATTTACAAAGTTATCTGTCAAATGTTTACTTCTCCTCTAAATATACTTGTTTTTCTAAGATATAATATGTTCTAGGATGACTTTAACCTCTTGATTCTAGAAACAGCTAGGCCATTCCTAGGGAGGAGCCAGTTTCTGTTAATATTTTTCTGTAATAAAGAGCAGAACAGAGTAAATGGTTCACTAATCTCAAACTGTTGCCTTTTAACATTTTTCTGCATTATGTAGAAAAACTAAAAAAGTCAATTATTCTTACACTTCCCAGAGCTCAAAATTAAATTTGAGATAGCTAAGGGCTGGTATTACTGTATATTTACTAATATACAGTATTACTAATATAATCCTTAAGCTTCATGGCACTGTTCTGTTTGTCTACTCTCTTATTAAAATTAGTAGTTGAAGTTAGAGTTGAGTGACCTTTGGAACTAGTGTCATATAAAAAAGTCCAACATTCTATGTTATACTTTTCTCTCAACTCAGAAAAGTTTAATATTTATTTTTTCCATGACATACAAAATTCCTAATGTCCTTCTCCCCAAAGCATACTTGTATCATAGCAAATGATATTTTTTCCCTGTTACTGTAATGAAAGATGCAGAAATTTCTAAAATTGAGTTCTCGGCATTCAGCTGCTTTTTTTGCTTTCTTTATTTTTTTTTCCCCCACATGCTCTATCACTATTCTTTGCAGAGGTTGAGAGCCAGATCACCCACTTGCTTCCAGTATTCTTTTTTTTCTGGATAAGCAAAATTTATACCCTGGAGGCTGAACAAAATTCACTGAACTCTGATGACATCACAATGAAAGTTTGCATTTTGGAGACAGATAATAACCATGGGAGTTCATTCCTGAAGGAAGAATGGTTTCTAAATTACATTTTAAAACCAATATCCTAAAAGGGATTGTAATTTCATATTTTATTTAACCAGCTTACAATGTTTCAGTTTATGCTCTAAAAAAATATTCCTAATCAAGCTAAATTGTACAGAAATCAAGCATTTTGACTGTTCTTTTCTGAAAAATAAAAATCAAGAGATTGGCTGGCAGAGATAAAGACATTTCCTGCAGTTGATTTAGATTTTTCAGAAAGTTCATTTTTAGCTAGAAATTCATGCTGAGAGCAGATTACTCACCAACATTAGTTTAAGCATGTTGCAAAACTATCTTTATACCAGTGGTAACAATTTAGTCTATGATAAGCTTCTTTAAAATCCCTATCTAATGTCAATCAGCCGGGAGGATAAACTTTTCTGTGGAAGATTTCCTTTTCTATAACATTTTAATAATCTGAAGACACACTCAGAGAAGATCACTAATGGTTGGATTCACAAAAAGCTAAAGTTTAGTTATTCAAAAGAATACTTGCTATCTATTTTGTAATCTTATATGTAAGACTACCAACCTGACTCTATCAGAATGAGGTTGAGGTATTTAGCTCCCCAACTCCTTGACTACCAGTCACGATACCAACCTTCTACATTAAAGAGTACTGACTTTTCCACCTTGGACAACATACATTGCATGTTTAACCCTGAATCTGTCAAGAAACTGCAGGACTGCACTCTAACCAGTGCTGTGCCTGTTATCAGGGCCCCATGCTAATTCTGAACTAGCAAACTCACCACTTCTGTCTCCTATATGGAAACCACTTTGTAAATGGTCATCCTCTGACTCCACCTCTACTTGCAGCAAGTTGCCAAAGCCTCATGGCCTCACTTACTATGGAGAACCTCACATGCTAATAATTTGATGAATTGAGAGGTCTGCATGGATGGAAATGATCCTGCAAATTTTCTCAAACTTAGCCACCAGAAGCAGAATCCAAACCTGCTAGCAATTGCATCTAGAATGTTTTTTTACCAAAAAAATATTATGAATCTAACCCCTAGATTCTACATGACTTTGTCAAGTTAAGAAAGAAAACATCTGTCCTTCTGAAACAGTTTCACTAGGACTGATATGCCTGATTGTATTAAGGAGAAAAGTGAAATTTGGCCTTGTTATTCATTAGCTAGAAATCTTTTCAAGCACATTTATTTTCCTCTCTATTGTTTACTCATTTTCCTTACTCCAAAGTCAGTGCCAGAGGGTGGCTGGTTCCTGTAATTGTGTGTGCCAGTACACAGGAGTAGATCTGTGAATATGTGTTTAAAGACTAAAGTGGTAGATTTCTGTTGTACCTACAGCCTTATTTTTCAACAGAAAAGAGAATGTTTCTGCTTAAAATAGTTCAAATATTCACAGTATAAGAAATTTTACAAGATGCCTAAAATATGCATATACTGCATATACTTGGAAGATTTTCCCTGCATAATCCCTGCAATTAGCAAGGACTCTGCTGTTCTTGCAACATGAAGCTAAGAAATAAAAGAAAGAAAGAAAACCATAGTCAATTTAGTTCTCAAGACAGAAGAAAAAGTTAAATCAGACAGACCTGAGTAAGGTTATTTTTATTTATTACTGCATTTTTAATTCATGCTGTAAGACTGGCAAGTGAAATTTTGCCTTGTACAAAAGAACAATCTGAGATCTAGACATTGGAATGACTTTCAGTCTACTGCTGCACTGAAAATACAGATACTACAGGCATCTAAACCTGGCAGAAGAAATATAGCCTTTGATTCTATGTATTAAAAATTAACTGGTATTTGAAACACTTAAAACTTTAACTTGGCAAGTAAACAGCCCCCTTCCCCATATTAAATTAGCATTTTAAATATGTACATTGCGAAACTGGTTTTTTTCAGGATTTTCATTCAACCTTTACTATCAACAGCACCTTGGCTTATCCCAGAACAGTACTATTGATTCTGAGTCCTTTCCTGTACTATTATTATTTATAGGAGTATTATTTCACATACAAATGTGTGAAGAGATTTTTTGTTGTCAACATCTGGGTAACTAAGCCGGGAAATGAGCAAGCAGCAGAAACGATATTTTTAGTACAAAAATCACAGAATAAAAGCTGTGGTTGCAAAACCCTGTTTAATTTTCTAGTTTAAATTTAACATATACTTTCAAAGAAGGATTTACAGTTTCTAAAATAAAGTAGGCTTTAAATGCTCTCAAGTCCACTTTTTTTTTTCAAATTTTCATAATTTGTCTTACTAAAAAACCAAATTATCCGCACTTTAATTTAGAATGAGATGTCTAATAACACTTCTTTATTCTTTGTTTTTCGTATTAAGTTTGAGGCGGACAGACGTGCCTTTATCATCACCATTAATTCATTTGGCACTGAGCTGAGTAAAGATGACCGAGAAAAGCTGTATCCAACCTGTGGGAAACTTTATCCAGAAGGCTTACACCTGTTGGCCAATGCAGATGACTACGACCAAGTGAAGTGTGTTGCAGAATACTATGCAGTATGTAAACTCATTTAATAAAACAAAAAGCCAAAACACAAATACTTACCTGATGTCAGCAAAATTTTAAAGAGTATTCACAAAAGTTAAAAGCATTTTCAAGAGAGAAAAAAGTCAGCAAAAATACTAAAGTTTCCATCAAGATGCATATGGAATCAAAGTCTTTGATATGAAGACATAAGATATGTTATTACTTTCATGTAATACAGAGATCCTGTCACAATGATGTTTAAATAAGACCAAATCACATCCTAATAAACAAAAGTCTTCCTACTCCATTAACCTCCTCAAACTGAGTTTCACTTCACAGCTGCTGCCTTCAAGATTTTGGAGCATAGGCATAAGTAATTTTAGTGAGCTGGCCAAACACTTAAGATTGTGCAAAGCTGACTTATTGCTAGTGTACCGTAAAAATTCCCTTCTGAAAAGTTTTCTCTAAATTACTAATTGACTCAAAGAAGTAGATGAAGTTGTTAATATTGATGCAAATAGTACTGTTACTAAAGATTAATCAGCCTGTAACACTTGATCTATGAATTAACTGTTGTCCTCTGTCTATCTATAATATTCATCCTACCCCCAAGTAGGCAGACAAAACACAATGTTGTCTTGTCAACTGTTTTTCCATAAAAAAACCACACAAAGCTGGAGCTGTACAGCTGGTCTTGTGCACAAGCAGAACATTTGAATCATGAGTTACTATGTCAGTTTGGTACAAAACAAGACTATTCATGTGATGGTGGGATATTTAGATGAACTTGGAAACCATTGTTGTAGACCTGTACTGCACTCCTACTTTATTGGAAAAACAAACCAAATACACAAAGAAGGAAATCACACAGAAATGTAACATGTAAGAAATCAAGCCAAATATATCTACACAGGATGTTCCAGGATGTCATAGCAGACTAAGGGATTTGGGGACAATATTAATGCAGGTAAAGCAAATCCAGCTGACTACTGGAAATAAAATGAGCAGCCATGTGAGGATCAGAGTTCATCGTTTTGGCTCCATTTACAGCGCTGGCTATTTGTACAATTTGTACAAGAAATTCAGTGATCTCTGTCCAAAGGAGTGAAAGGTCGTGTCATTCTACAATAAGTCTCTTTTATTGCCTTCAGTAAATTATTTTAAATTGTAAGAAATTACAGTAAGAAATATAAGAACAAATGTGAATTTCTTTCTTTTGCTGACTACATGCTTTTAACTTTTGATTTATGAAGAACTGAAATCTATACATGAGTTCTTCTATACAGAAAGATTGCTTAACATAGATTAATTAATAAAATAATGTAAGGTATCTATGCTGCACAGAATGCAAAAGTACCTTATTTCCATGGAGTGGTTGTCTATGCTTTTAGGAATACAAGGCTGTGTTTGAAGGTGTAGGGAGTGGCAGCGGAGAAAAGACACTGGAAGATGCATTTTTTGAACATGAGGTAAGAGTTTCTAACCTTAAAATAACAAAATGAAAGTTACCCACCCGAAATAATATTTAAAACAAGAATGAGATGCTAGGCTTTTGATTCTACTATTCTGCATCATTCAGCTTTGTATTCAAGAATATGGATTTTCTACTGTTGTCAGCATATGACTGAATCAAAATAGAAGGATTTACCTTTTTAAATAAAATTAATCCTAGGAAATTCTTCTGAAGACTAGGTATAGGGTTGTCAAACGTGAGAGCCTATCCAAAAGCCATCTCATATTAACCACTTAATGAAATTTCTTTTGAATAGTCTACTGAAGAAGATATTTCACCACTGCCATTTATTTCCTGTAATGTTGCTGTAGTCTATTTCCAAAATTAATCCACAGATGATATTCCAATTACATTTATACTCAAGAGACTGCTAAATATAGGCACGGTTGCAAAGTTACATAGAAATCTTGATCAGAAAAGCTACCATAGAAAATCACATTTGCTTTCTTTGATATCTTATCACAACACGTTTCATCTTTTCTACAGGTAAAGATGAATGTGCTTACATTCAACAACCAGTTTCATTTTGGAGTATTTTATGCCTACGTGAAGTTAAAGGAACAAGAATGCAGGAATATTGTATGGATTGCTGAATGTATTTCTCAGAGACACAGAACCAAAATTAACAACTACATTCCAATTTTCTAAATCTGAGAATTTATAATGCCTGAAGAGATGCAAAATTTCTCAGAATATAAGAAAAATCTTTTATCAAAAGTTAACTCTTACCAGACACTTTAAATTGTATTAATGAACCTCCTTATATGTATCAGTGTAAGGAAAAGCATCTTGTAATTAGAGATATGAGTACTTCATAAGGAAATATTCATGGCAATATTCATAGTTTTGTTAGTAGATTTGTTCCCCACTCTCCTATTTTAATTTAATTGATCAATAAAAACTTCCTGCAAGGTCTTACATACATATTCTTTCTCTTTTGTGGAAGCAAGCTTTGTTTCAATCACATTTGAAAAGCTCTCTAATGGCTTATTTTTGAATTAATGGTCTTCTCAAAGGACCAATTAAACCGCTAGTATCTCACACTTATGGTCTTTTTCATGGCATGCAAGTATGTTGGAAGGAGTTAATATACAAATAAGAGAGAAGGTCTGAGATTTGCCTTAACAATTCTCAGGAGGGATCTTCTTGACCCGATCTAGCTGTAACACCTCTCTGTAACTAAATGTAAACCACAGAATCACAGAATATGCCAAGTTGGAAGGGACCCACAAGGATCATGGAGACCAACTCTTAGCCCTGCACAGCACCATAAGTAACACCACTTACACTGAAAAGTTTTCATTTATTCCTTTATGGTCAAATGAGGAGCACTGTAAGTGTCAAACAATGGGCCTCTGGTCTACTCCACAGCAATACAGATATCTCCTCCCAGCACACCAGAGACACTGTCTTTATGTATGCACCAGGGAAGGTTATGAAACGTGAATGAAAATACCAACCAAGTCTGTGTCAGTTTTACATCAGACACAAACAACACTAGCTCTGAGCTATTTGAGGACCTGGCTAAGATCAGTAACTAAAAATAGAGTGAAGAGTTGAAGCCAGATTGTAGCAGGACAAGATTAATTCTGCCGAAGAAAAAGGAAGAGTCTTGAAAACCGTATCAACATTTTGCCTTCCTATTTCATTCAAAGAATTTGCCCTTTTATCTTTGAAATAGGCCGTACCTTGACTTTCTGCATGACTCCTCTGTTTCAGGCTGCACAACAGCAAATTTCAGTCTTCAGCTGACAGTTCCTCCAGTAATATGATACAGAAATAGAATCCATTTCCTGCTGAGTAGACAGAAAAATAAAATATATCTGATGTCAACACCTCAGACTTATGGAAAATATTTAAGTATCATGGTTTTAAGAACTGAGATATAATATAGCTCTCTATAATATGTCCATGAGAACATGCACTCATACATAAAAATTAGAAAACTTTGTGGGTTTTTTTATAGCTAAACTCATACTTCTTAAATAGTAAGTGTCATCAAATGTTTATATCCCAGAACATTGCATACTCGTTTAATGTAAAATTGAGACGTTTTTAGTATTTGCTGTATTGTGAATATCAGAGGACCTTATATTATTACTTTAAAAATACCTTCAAAGTTTCCTTTAGAAGTAATTTTGCAGGAATTTGGAAAAGTTAATTAAAAATTAAAAAAGGAACTGAAGATTTGCGGATTGCAGTTTCATTTTGGCATGTGTAGTTGCTTCCTGGCACTGCTTTTATGTTGGACTACTTAATTTGCATTTCCCAGTCTAATCTGTGGCCAATGTTTTCCAGTTCACACCCATATCACAAACTGCATCATAAACTTTCAAAAACAGCAATGGAGAAGGAAATAGAACTATATCATCACAAATTTCAGGATTTTTCTTATAATTTTTTATAATTGTGTTAAAAAATTGTTGGGAGCAGAAGAACAACAAAGTCAGCTGGGCTGTGACACAGAAACTGAACAATTCAGCACAGTGCATGAATACTTTTTCTGTACTGATAAATCAAGCCTCCATACTTGAACAAAACAAATCAGCTGGCTTCCTGCCAAGAATTTTCTGAAATGATTTGAAGGGGAAAGAATCTGCTCTTCACCCTAAATCATTCTGTGCCAGGAGACTTATGCAGCTGCTATTGCTACAGTCTGGATACTGTTGGCTCAGAAAGAAATGAGCAGGAATCGCAGCTTACATGACTGTATTGTCAGCAGAACTGGTCTTTATATTAGGGAAAGGATAGCATCCGTCTTGATTGATGCTTTTTTCAAAAAAATTTTTAGATATTTGCTAAATGAGGACAGGAGGTACTAGGCCTTAATTATACCCAATTTAAGGTTAAACACATTAGGACTTGAAAGTTGCAAGACTTCGAACACCTAGATTTTTCTATAATTAATACAATTTATATTACTCCCTTGTTAGTAAAGTAGTCTTCATGCTGGTCTTTCTCTCTCTATATATACATATATATATGCATATACAAATACATATGTATGTATGTATAAAGGCCAGATATCATCTCTAACAAGGTCTTACAGTGAAAGTCCAGATCACAGAATCACTACCACAGGCATCATTAACTTCTTAATGATAATGTCAACGTGTAAGAGCATGAGGCAACGAGCTACTTTTCTTGTTCTCCCTTTTACCTCTTAAACAATAGGAACTTATGTTCACACTCTTTAATGGCTAGGCCTATCCAGATAAATTTTTCAGTATGATTGCATTCACTATGCCCCTTGCCCTGTGTGTCCAATGAGAGATTGAGAGCAGGACCAGGAATGAGCTTTTGGGTGAGATCTGAGAGCTGTGAACCTTTCTTTCTCATCATTGGCTGTATCTCAGGCTTGATGTGCTTGCCATCTGCTCACAAAGAGCTGAGCAGCACAGAGCTGTGGATGGACCAGGCTGCAGTGTTTAAAGCACATCCCATGCTCAATCCCTCCTTCCTGCACAAATTACTGCATTAGGTGTCTGTGTTAGGAATTGAAGATTTATAGAATTAATCGTATTAGAGTGTGGTCCTAAGACCACCTCTAGACTCACAATCAGTTGAAAATAGTAGACTCTCTTATTCTTGTTCTGTCAATTCCAGCATGACTTTCAGGAAACACAAAGAATAAGCCATACTTGGTTATTCTGCACATTTATGGATATTAAAGAAGCTAGTATTGTGTAACTTAAATTTCGTTCACATATGACAATAGGATGCCTTCTGGTTTTACTAAGCATTCCTGAGTTAAAGTATATTTAACTTTTCAATAACTACTTTACACCTAAACAGCAGATCCAAAGTATATGAATGCAGTGATAGATGGCCAGTATTTGGATTTGCATCAGATTTATAAAGCTGTTAGGATGAATACAACTCTAATAGTTTGAAAAGAAATAAGACAAAGTCCAATGACATGTTGGACAACTAGATTGATTTACCAAAGAGTGTGGAGAAATAATTTACAATAAATCACAGGAAAAGAAAAAAAAGTCATAAATGGCAATAATATCTACCAGGCAGTTGAAACAACTTACATGACACAATAAACCTTCTCAAATAAACAGAAAATCCTTCAATATATTGGGGTATCTCCTAAATGACAAAAAGAAAATAAGAAATGTGATTCAAGAAATAGCAAAATAGCAAAAATTTTTATATCAATGACACACAGTAAGAAACATTTGACTATTTGGAATCCATATATACTGGGATTTTTAATTAAAAAAAAAAATCCAACCCTAATAACTCATCTGGCAAACATTCCAGATGTGGAACACAGTCACTGACAATCCCATCTTCATGAGCCAGAAAATGAACGCCCTAATTTCTATTAGTTTGGAGCTGCTCTGCAAGTATGCAACTGATAACTGAAATAAATATAAGCCATAATCCTAGTGGTAGGTGTGAGTTCTGAGTCTCTAGGAAGATTAAGTCCTGAAGCATTTATTTATCTTAAAAATTACCAAAAACCCAGTCTTGTAAGGGTATGATTATCAGAAAATTTCTGTTTAATTTTTTTTCTTCCCTCTGTCTTTGCAATTATTGTTTGCCATCAAATGACATATCCAGGGGTGGCTCTTACTCTCAGTCATGGTGGAATCTGTTCTCACCAGCATTTTTAAAAACCTACTGAAATCCTATTCTGCTGTCTTAAAACTGACATGTAGCAGTGAAGTTTAAGAGAAAAATACAATAAAATCACACATATTTCTTACTTATATTTCTTATTTCTTAATTGAGAAATTAATAACAAGGGGAAATTAATGGTTATATTTTTGAAATGGAAGAAAATGGTCATTTCCGCATAAAGAGGCTGGAGCCAGGCTCTCTCAGTGGTGCCAAGCAATAGGACAAGAGGTAATGGGCAGAAACTGATGCACAGAAATTTCCACTTGAACATGAGGAAGAACTTTACTGTTCAAGTGACTGTGCACTTGAACAGATTGCCCAGAGAGGCTGTGGAGTCTTCCTCACTGGAGGCAGTCGTGTGCTCTAGGGTCACCCTGCTTGAGCAGGAAAGTTGGACCACATGATCCACTGTGGTCCCTTCCAACCTTACTCATTCTGTGATTCTATGAAAACTTTGTCATAGATGCCCCTTTTCACACTCAGCCCAAGTTGCTACATGTTCATCTCTGCTGGTTTCAGGACAGCCAATGAAACCCCCACTGAGTTGTGTCACGCAGACACATGGAACTCAACAATGTAAGCATTGCTTAACAAAAATGTATTCTATGGAAGTTCATTACATATTCTAGCTTGCTGTTTATAACATGTTATTTATAAAATGCAACTCAGACTGACTTTGAAAAGGAACAGGTAGAAGTTGCAAGGTCCTTGATAAGATAATGGCCATATTTTCTTGTTTCCCGATCTAGAAAAACTAAACATTCTTATCTAAATACTATTATATTGAAAGTGTATATACTCTTTTTCCCTTGGGTTATATTGTACTCTTAAACTTCTCTTTTATTATATGCATATGCTTTTACCCACACACATGCACACATATGTACAACAACTACAAAATATTCTAATGAGCCACTCACCAGCTGGAAATTGAGAGAGAGACCAGTGGGTAAATGAGTCTAGAACAAATGAAAAATTCTTGTTTCACAACTCCTTTTTTTATGAGTGAAACTGTAAAGAATAATTAAAAAATTGGAAAGATTTGTAATAAATCCATGAAAATCAAATAAAACAGAGTAAACTATTTTTGCATTTTCAACTAAATTGATTTAAGTAATTTTATTCATACCACACAGCACAAGAGGCAAAGGAAAGCATTTATATAATTACAGGCCTGATGGCAGTTCATAAAAATTCTTTACACCTATATTTCAGCCAAATTCATTTAAGCCCTATACCAGTGTTGTTTATAACCTCTGACTATTAACCAAAAAAATCCCAATCAAGCTTCAGTATGTCAGAGTGTGAGGACAAAAGCTGTCCCTTAACTGGACAAACCAAGAAAAAAAGACAAGATCACATATGCTCTTCCCTTAGCAGGGAAATTTTAAAAATTCAAAAGGCTGAAATTATGTTTTTAAAAATCTCCCCCCACAAGCAGCCCTTTGACAGAAATGGCTCCATGACGTATATATATATATATATATATATATATATATATGTATTTTTCCAAAAAGCAGGATTGAACCATTATAACTGTTACAAAACCAAAGTGTTTTATCTGTCATCTGTTACGTTAAGAGGGAGTACTAACACTGTTAGAAATGTGCAGAAGCCAAGGGAGCCAAAATAAAACAGATGAAGTTTATTTATAGCAAATATTATGACTTTCATAGACTTATGAAACCCAGAAACAAATTCCAAATTACTCTAAACAATATGTTATAAAATCATTCTATGGCACCAAAAACATCCCCCCCCCAAAAAACAACAAAGGACTTAAGAACAGCATATAAATATATACAGCAAAAGCCACTGTACGTAATATCCACTAATCTGCTCTCGTGGGAAAAAATTACAATGCTCCTACTGAAATCAGTCGGAGCAGGATTAGAACCTCCGGGATGAGTAAATGGCTGTGTTCATGTGAGCTGTACATGCAAGGTTTATGTGAAAAACCTGAACTTGTCCTTAGAGTGGCCCAGTGTGGCAGACTGCTGCACAGTGTCCTGCAGCAGCCAGGATGTTCAGAGAACTGTTGTGCCAGGTAGATAAACCAGCATGGTCACTGTGCCCAGCACAGGTCACAACACGCTGAGCAGCTGACTGAAAAAGATAACATTTTCTTAGAACACTTAGATGAATTCCTGTTGATGAGTTCTCATTGGCAGGAGACAGCAACTGAGAAGTTCTGCCAATACTGTTATCAACACTTCCCTCTCTGGTCTTCATGACCTACAATTAGATCACTTCTGATTAGGTTCAGAGATTCATCCATCTGACTAATTAAACAGACTTATTTAATTTAATATATTGAGATCCAGCTGCATGAACTCTCCTCATTTTGCTCTATGTAAACATGCAGAAACCAAAGAGGGAAAGCCACTGAAAGCAGGGAAAGCAACTGCTTTTAAAGCATGCTACTAAAAGTGACTGCATAAAATCATGTCATGACTTCCATATCAAAATCTTATTTCTGCCATTCCAATGCAAAGAGTTTGTCATTTAAAGGTGTGAGCTTTAATGTTTTTCTCTTAAAACCAGCAGTAACAATTTACAACCTCTACCCTGACACCAAGGCTGTCACTCTAAATGCAATCAGAGAAGTCTACCTTTTTTCTTTTATGGTTTTTAGATCAGTCCTTGCTATTGAATCATGATAAATTATATAGCTTGTAGTTTCATCCCTCAGGATTTTCATCTTTACCAAAGCACAAGCCAAGTCTTGCATTAAAACAAACCCTTGCCACAAGTATTAACTCATGAATTAAAATGCCAGCCTTTCCAATGAGTCCTACTAATTCTAATCACATGTGCACTACATGCTATTTTATCTAAGTGCACCACAAATCAAATGTTTCATTGCACAAGGCTTCAAGAGGTTTGGGCCAGACCTTGAACAAACATTCCATCTAGAGTGGGATATTTAAATGTCTGCTGACTTCTTAAGGAACTGCATACAGGATTAATTTCAGAAGTCCCTTTAGTGATAGCCAGGATTTTCAATTACAAAAGAAAATCACTGCCATGGGAAGATCTATATTGCTCTTAAATACCACCCAATGAATGGTATCAAGACATTATTTGCTCCTACAGGAGACTTAAACAATACACATAATCTGGCAAACTATGTTTCTATGGCAGTACAGGCAGTGAATTGGCATTTTATGAGAAATAACAGACAATTTTTTTTAATGGCAGCTCAGGACAATACAACCCCTTCATTTTTGGGTGTGAAATACACAGATATCATTTAATATCCTGAAGTATTTCAAAGCAAACCCCCTAATGCTGAAGAGTTTGCTGCAGTTAGTTGAACAGTAGTTAGTTCCAAGCTGTACACTCTGGAAAGGGTGGAAACAGGAGTTAAAAGTAGCAACAACCACCATGAAAGTACAGGATCCATTTGCATGCAACCTGAATCAGCATTACCTTAATCATGGTTAGGTTAGTTTTAGTCAGCTGCTACTTTTGTTCAAATGTCGAGATTGATAACATGGGGAGACTGTACCATCTGAGTAAAATGATAGAGCACAAAGTCAATCCAGCTCTCTGACTTCTAACAGGTTTAAATACTGCAACATTTTTTCTTCTACTTAGTTTTGAGCTCTTAGGGAATAAAAGTTATAATCCAGTTCCACATGAATCATGAGCCCCTGAAATACTTCAGACAAAGCATATTTACCAAAAAGTACCTGTATTCGAATGAAGTGATAGCAATTAGAACTTAGACACTTTCAAATATATTTTACTCTTTGATTTCACTTAGACAATGGGTGAAGTAGGTAGGTATGTAGGAATGTTTTAATTTGTATTACAAGGCCTACAAGTCTTAGTCAAGATAACGAGTGCCTTCACTCACCATCAGAGCACACAAACTAAGATCTAAGACTGCCAGGTACGTGGCCACTTCAGAGGGTGCCAAATCACTAACGTGTACTCTCTGGACAGCTTAAGCAAATCGAAATGAATCCTGCACTCAGCTGAGCAAAGAGACATATATCACTGATCAACAGCAAACGCTAAGCTCAGAGCACATCTATACTACTCAGAAGCATAAGGAGACTATCCCATTCTGGAACAGGAGGCTGCTCCTAGGTGTAGATGCCAACAACTGCATTAACTTATCAATTAAATCCCTCAGCATAGAGATCTTGGGATTGTTCTCTGCTGCCAGAACCATTTTATATCTACAGCCAACAGTGAAAGAGCTGAAACAGTTTTGGCTGGCTGCTGAACAACCCAAGCTCAATGAAATGTCCTAACCAGCACAATTTAAAGGAATGAACTTGCAAGCCTGAGACACTAAAAACCAGATGAAAGTGAGCACTGAAACCAATGAATTTTAGGTCTCTAGATTTCTTGCAGGTGTACAGAATGACTCTGCATGACAGGAAACAACTTGGAGTTGCAACAGGTCCTGCTCCTAAGTGTGTTTAAATAAGACTTAGTCACTAACTTGTTCAGACTGAGACAATGCTGCACAAAAGACAGGCAGAAACCCTGCAAACCAACTGGAAAATTTTGAAATCAAATTGCAGGTGAATTTAGACATTTTGAAGAGTCAGAGGCTGAACAAGGCTTGCTTGGAGCAATTTTAGATTCAAAAGCTCCAAGCATGACAGAGTTATGTTTTCAGTGCCAAAGTCCTAATTGGTTTAAGCCCTATAAACAAAACAGAGTGGAAAAATATTAACACATTAGTGCTGGCAGATCAAAGAACAGAGTGATTTCCCAAGGCCACTTTGGCAAGAGACAAGAACTGAGAGCCCATTTCTCAAGTCTTAGCCCAGCATTTCCATTATAAGATTCTTTTTAAAAGACTTATTTCCCAATTAATCTTACCAATAATGCATAGTTCACCCCCCCAAGAGTAGGTCAAACTATCATTAAAGATAACTATCCTGAGCAGACTCTGTTTTCTCTTTCATTGTGCTAAACTACCTAAACAAACTCAGTCTCCCCTTCTAGATCACATTTTCTAGATGTCTGATAAAATCTGTTTGTTTGCTCTGGACCCTTTCCAGCTAGTACACATCTTCTGAAGTGCACCAATTAAGATTAGTTTTGGGCACAGCACCAGGCACATTAATGAGAAAGATGATTATTAAAAACTCTGTCAAAACATTTCAGTTTATGCATTTAGGAAGTACACAATATAAGTAGAAAGAAAAATAAATAAAAGCTTTTGGAAATTTAAGTGTCCCAAAAGAGTTCCATCACCTACTAGAGGATGCTTATAAACAGGATCAGATTATTACTCACACAGTATTTGAAGTCACAGAAAGAACAAATAACCAACATATTCTGGCAAAGTCACACAGCATCCAGAATGCGGACAATGATCTAATTCCACTAAAAGAAGAACAGTTAGACAGTCTGTCTCTATAGAATTAGAAATTCAGAAATATATAGACCAACACCAAGACCTGTCACAAACCTGAAAAATTACATGACCTAATCTAATAGTTCTATGATACCAGTTCCAAACTCTCTAACTTTATAGAAATTTTGGATTAAGACAATCTATCTCAAGCAAAGTGTCTAAATCTGAGGAAAAAAAAAGAAGCTGTTTCTCAGGAGGAATCTGCTACCATATAAAAAGTTAGTAGTGACTGGAATAGGATGATTTTTACAGGATAAAGAATAGTGCAGATCAAGTCATATTTTGTCCAAATGTGCTTGGGCCCAGTCTGCCCTTGGCTAAGAAAAATAATGCTCACACTCAGCTCAATGGTTTCTCTACCTGTAACAGAGTAATTTATGAATCCTAACAGTAATTTATGAATCCTAACATAACTAGTACCAAAATTTAAGAAAAATAATCTATCAGTTCCCTGTTACAAATAGGATCCACCATCTTAATACAAGCTTTGACAGTTTGAAACAGTCAAGTATATGTATACACATTCACGGTGCCTTATACAATAGCACTCCTGCCCTGCAGTCAGGACACGGTCTTATATTGCTAAGATAAGAAAATACTCAACAGTGAAGGACTCCTATCTCAGACAGAAGGCAGTACAGTAATAAAGTTATAGTTAAGCTAAAACCCCTTGTTCTTTGGCAAAAAAGAACCCTTCTGTCAAAATGAAACTTAAATTGTGAAGCAAAACCACTTTCTGTCTTCTTAAAACAATAACAAAACACTGTTAACCTCCTCTCTATATAGGACAGTCAGATATTTATGGCCTATAGAAAGACATGAATTATCATTATCAGTAACAAAAAATACAGTTGGATTTGCTTTTTGCCACACTAATACAATAACTTGTTCCCACTTTTTTTCAGGCTGCAAGCCATATGAAACTAAGTGGAAAAATTAAATTTATCATATTTGCCCTTTCTGTCTCAAAGAGAGCATTGAGCACAAATAATCTTAGAAATGTATGTAAACCAAGGAAGGTATAATAACTGATGTATTTAAACTCTACTAACCTCTCTGGCTTTTGAAAGCCTCCCTGACTTTTGAAAGCTAGACGCTCAGGAATTATACTACCTTGTCAAAGAGAACTACATTAGTGATAAAAAGAGTCCTCTGGAAAAAGCAGAGAAGGAAAACAAAAAATGAGAATAAACTAATTTTGTATTAAAAGCAAAATCAAAAAAAACCCCAAATAACAAACGAAAAAACAACACTATTGCTGCATATCTTGGTAATTCCTTATAAAAATCTTCACAAAAATGTCAAGTGGATTACATACATGAGAGAAACTAGAACCGGACAGTTTACTGGCCAGGTCCGTCAGTTCTTTTCCTCTGTATGTGAATGACTCAGTGGAAAAACTCTCTACACAGTGACTTTGTCTGATCCATGTTCCACTTCCACTTGTTCTACAATCTCCTAACAATGATTTTCAGAAGTTGGTGGTTTGCTTTTTGTTTGTTTTGATTTGGTGATTTTTTTTTTTTTTAGTTATAAGATAAAAACAATACCAATAATTTTGGAGTTGTACATGCATTAAACCATGCAGAAAAACAATGTATTAAACTCACACAGACCTTCTAGGCCAGCTGAACAGGAAAACAGCCCTTTCATAATCAAAATACTGACAATGCTGAAGACCAGAATAGATTTTAATAACTGACCATCATGGGACAAAGAGTCAACTCCACTATCTAATGATTAAAAAATTAGGCTGCTTCACAAAGATCATTTGACTTGAGTCTTCTGATTGGAGCCTGTCCAGCTTTGTCAGTTATGTTTGTTGCAAAAAAAAAGGCACATAGGTTGCACCTCAGTTTTGTTATCAATTACTTATTTGTAGGTATTTCAGTGTATTAAAAACAACAGTGAAACATTAGAATCCCTTGGTATACATAAAAAATTTAATTTTTACACTAGACTTGTATGTTCAAGTTTTGGTTTCTAAAAGAAAATATCTTCTCATCTTGATTATAATGTAATTTAGGTTGACTGAAAATGCAATTACAACATCGTAGCTGTTGTCCAAGTCTTGTATTTGCTGTTTGGCCACTGTCAGTGCAGCTGCTGAAAAAATAAAAGCAATACCTTGGAAACGGCAAAGGCTAAATATGTGGATCACTCTTACACATAATGTTTTAGGAAAGAAATCTAATTCAATTGCTGTCAAGAGGCTAATGTAACTGAAAAAGTACAGATTTTCATAGCTTTGCAGGAAATCTAAACAACAACTTTCTTGCTATGACCTAACTATTTCAGAATAACTCTGGATTATCTCTGCCTTAAAGGTATATCACTTTTGCAGAAATATACACATTTTCTTGTGCTTTTCTTACCATTTCCCTTTCAATTAATGACTGATCTTGAACCTTCAGGGGTGTATAAAATTACTCAGATCCAAGGTGAGTTATCATTAAAAAAATTTGGTATCCAAAATCATATGAGTTCTCACTTTGTTGTTATATGGATGTTTTATCCCTCCTGTTTCATTGAGTTCCACTTTTGTTAATTTCTAATTTTCTTTGAATTTTCTTTCATAAAGTAAATAAGAAAATAAAATTGTATGCCAAGACAAATCAACAAAATTGGTCTGTGACTTTCCTCAGTAGAGCAAGATTAGCATGTTCCTTACAGAAGTTAATGTGATATATCTTGGGAAAGAGGAGAGAAAACAAAATATTTATTTTTGAGAAGTGCAGATTAACTCTCTGCTCCAAAATGTAGTTTTTATTTTAATTCATAATAACATTTTTATCATTAGGGAACTTGGTCTTGATAACCAACACCCTTATATTATTATAGATATTCAGAACAAGTTAGAATGTTTCAGCATTTTCAAATAAATTGTTATTTTTACCAGAAGTGAATATCAAGACACTTCACTGGATATTGCTGTAAAACAATTTTTTAATATTGTGTTGACATGGAGTAATCAACCGTGTGAAAAGAGCTACATCAGTCAATATACCTTTTTTCCCTGGTAATTTTTTTTGAACAGGGATGAAAATGAGTCATGTTTTTAGGATTACAAAATTTTTATGTTTTTTTGTAGGTAAAACTGTTGTTAAATTTAACAAATTCCATGCAAATACTACTCTATCTGGTTAATCATTCCTTCATGAATACCAAAGCAGTATTTGCCTTTAAATTCTAGAGAGGAAAAATAACACACTTGAAAAAGAACTGTGCTGGTGCATATTTAATTGTTGTATTCTATATATTCATTCTCCCTCAGGAATAGTTAGAATTATTAGCAAGAATAATCATGACAATGACAATGATAATGATAATAATGATAATGATAATGAATATGGCCCTGAGGCCATATTCATAAAGGAGAAGTTTTGTGCACAGTATCTCATGTCCATTCTGTATCCACTCAGTACTTGTTAGAGAGCCAACGGAGGTGCTTACAGTTCATCCACAGAGATGTGAAAGATAGGACTCACCCTCTAAAAACACAACTGATCTATCTGAGCATACCTCTCACATATATGTTCCACATACGTTTGCATATTGAAAATTCATAGCTAAGTGTCTTCTTCAAGGTCTTACATCATGTAGAGAAAGAGCTATGGAAAACCCTGTGGTTTTTAAACTAAAAGCCATGGTCTTTCACTTATGGCAGGACCTCACTTCCCTCCACTATATCTCAAACATCTGAGACTATAGCAGGGAATATTGCATTACTTGTGATATTGCCAGTGTTTTAGTGACCATGTCACAAACTGGCCCACCAAAGCAACAGATGTCCTCTGCAGAAGACAAAAGAGTGCACAAAACCAGCTCTATTTGAAATGTGTCTTTTGTCATATCATCACATCTACTGCTGAAAAATTTACACATTAAACTGAATATGCAGAATATGGAAGAAAAAGTGCAATGCATTTTTAAATGCTTTTAAAGAGCAACAGTACACTGATTTTTACAGTAAACATGCAAATGTTATTCCGGATTAATATTTAATTGGTTAAAACACTCCTGCAGAAGTAATAAGAAGAATGAGGTTTTAAAAACAAGATTTTAAATACATATATATAAGTATAAATTTTATATCTTACGTTAAAATGCACACCATGCACAAATTGCTAGTGAAATTTTAATAACAATCTGGAGACAATGTGCCATAGCTGCATTAAAACAGAGAATAATAAGAAAATCAAAAGTGGCAAAGTTAAGTATTCTCTAATCTATTTCTATTAACAGTTGAAATAGTCATGGAAGGAACTGTTTACCAAGATTACTATGTTCTACCAAGGATGTGTATTGTCTTAAAATTGAAATATATTTAACTACATTAAACATTGGAACTATTCATAAAGAAAAAACCAGCATTATGCTGTAAAGACCAAAAAAGACTTTCCCTAGTTGTTTATATGCATGCATATTAACTTGTAAATACATGCATGTATTTACAAGTCTGTTTTATTTAGTGATATGCATAGAGAACCAGGGTCTAATTCTTATGTCCAGTTGAAGAAAAGAATAGGGGATTTTCAGAGACAAAAGAAGTTCTAGGACTTGAGGAAAAAAAAAGGCCTGCAGATGAGAATCCAAGAAAAGTCAGAGAGGCAGGTCAGGGGAAAGATGATGTTCAAATTATGGAGGCAGTTCTGCTCAGAAATGCAATAAGCACATGATCTATATTAAAGGAAGAGAGAAATCTCAACTCTTAAATAAGAATGAATATTCTAAGAACCACTGTAATGTTAAAAGAAAAATATATAGTTAAGTCTCAGAAAATATCAAGTTGAAGATTTTAATTTCTTAGTTCTACTGATTAATGCTCCGAGATGGATCAAGAAAAGACAAGAGTAATTTGCAGCTCAAACTAATGGCTGACTCCGGTTCACTTAGGCCATGCTCTGACAAAGGATGAACAGAAATTACTTGACTATTTTCAGTGACGCTACCCAAATAGGGCAATAAAGGAAAAAGGTCATATGGTCTCTTACAACCAAAACCTTGGTTCCCTGACTATGGTCTCTAGACCGCAACATTTCTCAACCTTTTCAACTGAAGGAACTCTTAACCCCTGGAAGCAAAACAAACTGAGAGACTGTCTTGTGCACACTGTGCCGAAGCAGTCCCAATGGCCTCCTTTTAGAGGCTAAAAAAAATAAAGGTAAAAAATTTAACCTAATTTTTATTCTCCTCTTCCATTTTGCTCATATATATGAGCAGATATGGCTGTGCGGGAATGTCTGGTTTTGACTCACTTTTTGAGCTCCCTTTTGATATTTTATTGACCATCAATTACCCAGAGACTATGGGCTGCATAGCATTGTTTTAGGTAGTGCTGCAATTAAATCACATCACTTGGTGAGTACTGGAACTAATGAAGCTTGGTCTCTTAAAGATTTGTTATTCATGGTTGATTGACTTTGGTGCCTAAGAATGCAAACTCCAACTGAAGCCTTCTCTTATGGCAGGCATTTATAAGGGCTGGCTGGTTTATTGTTTACTCTTTCCCTGCTCCCCATTCTCCAGTGGTTAACAGAGTGCAATTTAATGATGTAACTTTTTCTTTGTCTGTAGCCTTTCCAGAGGACATTTACAGAAGCTTTCCTCTATACTCTGCCATCTATGTTCTCAAAGAAAAAGAATTTATCGTATTTGTTTGAAGTTGGCCACTTAACTCAAAAAGTTATTATGAAGATGTAAGGGTAATTGCACAGACTCGGTAAACATGCATCTTGCTTCCATGGGAAGTGAGGACAAAAGAACTTGCCATACTCTGATTTTCTTTTCCAAAACTCATTGCCCATTTGTTGATGAGAAAAAATACAAAATATTGCTACTGGAATATGAACAGAAGAAAGCAAATAATTTCCCTTCTCTTATTTAAATGCCTTCTCCCCCTCCCCATCTTCCCCCCCAATATCTCGTGGCTTCTAGATGATCCTGTTCTCTTCTGTTCTCCACCCCAAATCTGAGCTGCTATGCTCCCACACTCTTCTATGGCATATCACTCATACAATAGGACCGGAGCTCCTTATTTTCCATTACCTCTCTCTATATTCATCTCAGGCATCTAAGCCACACTCAGATTAATATCTGCTCCCAAGCTCACCCCACCTCAGCCCTGCTTTAAACCCAGAAGGTCACACATGCTTCAAAAAAGTAACCTAGTACAAAGCAAGAGACTTCAACCAGAGGCTCACATTTATCTGCCACAATTTCAAGAGATAAGTGAATTTACATTAACACATTTCATGCTATTGGCAGTGTGAAAACAGTACCTGATAAAAAGATAACTATATGTTTATCTGTCTTTCAAATATATTATGTTGACATAAAATCTGAAGTTTCTGATTTTAGAGAACACCTTACAGCACGAGACTTAAAGAAAATTACAATACAATCTCATTCAAGTATGAGATGAGATATACTGGTTTGTAAATTTTTTCTTTTTAACAAAATAAGTCTTACATCCCACACTGCTAAGGGGTAGCCCAGTAGAAACAACAAAAATTTTACAATTGTTTTCATTGTTCTCTAGAATTAGGCACGCAAACCTCTAGGCTTACATGAAAAATGTAATAAACTGACTGCAGATTCACTTGTGCCTCAATGCTGAAAAACAGATCTGAAGAGATGCCAACGTCAAGGTATTGAAATAACTTATTCTTAAAACACAGAGTCATTTTGGAAGATGTTTGTACACAGAAAAATACATTGTTTGGAACTGTAGATGAAAATCAATGGTTTTTACCCCCTCAATAAGTCACTCAAGCTTTATAAAGTTACAATTTTTGAATTAACACCTTCTGGTCACGGAAAAAGTTGTAGAAAAAAGATTCTTATTATAAGTCCAAATTTATAGATAAAGAAACTAATATTCTCTAAAACCAGAGGCAAGCAATTTTACTGATTTATACTAACTAGAGTCAAGTCTTTGTAATCTGTCATATTTTAATTTCTCCACAATACTGCTTTAAAACCCTACTCATTTTAATGCAATCAGACTCCAAATTTTTGTGAGGCACCAAGTTAAATTAAGTGTGCCCAAGGTGATTACTCTTATGCATTATTTATACTACTACATATGCAAAAACCCTTATATTACACACTAGAACATGATTGTGCCAAATATTGCATACATAATAGTAAAATCCATATCCCATAACTTAAATAAGAAGCAACGTATGCATATCTCTGACAGATAGGAGGAAATAAATGAATAGGAGTAAATAATTGGAAAGTGCAGTACCCAAGTTCCTTAACCATTGTAAAACTAGAGACTTTAAATTATACACAATAAAAAATTACTCAGGTAGGACTCTACTTTAAGTGTAATGTCAAAAAATCTCCCATATAACAACATAAAGACAAACCCTTGCTCCTTACTTACCATATTTGGTAATGATTATATATATTTCAGGTATAATTTTACAGACATAAACATGCATACAAATAAAACATATACATAACTGTACTCAGTCTGCTTTCAGAACATAATAATCATGGAATCTGAGACAGAAAAATGAGAAGTCTCTGATCGAATGCCAACAGTGCAGACATTCAGTTGTTATAGGGAGTATTTATTGTCCTGGAACAGGAGCCAATATTGTGCATTGAAAAGCTGTTGATTAAAACATCTGAACAGAACACTGCTGGGAAGCAGGACCAGAAACTAAAACTTCCAGCTGCTCTAGCTATGTTCCCTAGTCCTCGAGTTGTATGGCATTACTCTGCTGCACTACTTCAGTGTGCCATTATAAAGCTGCATAGAGCTCGCACAGGAGGAATAACCCTGGTCCCAAATCAGACAGCACTAATTGGTCACAGTCTGACTTGAAAAGAGAGATTGGTTTGAGTTTAGGGGGGCACAGAAGACAAGTGTTTTAGGTCCCAAGTTCTCCAATTATGATACTGTAACACCTGGTGAGCACTGCTACCATGTTTCCTTCTACACTGTCCTCTCTGTAACTTTTGTACTTGGTATTGATTTCAGATCTTTTCTGTACTGGATAAACCCTTAACCTACTAGCACCACCCAGGCCCCAAACAAACCAGGCTTAAGTCAAGCAGTAATTCTTTTACTGCAGTGAAGACATCAGGGGCCCACTGCACCTGTCTATGGACACTGAGTACCTCCACTGGCAGACCTGAGTGATGGCATCTAGTGGGTTTTGTGGTTTGTGCTTTGGAAGGTACTTAAGTACTTAAGTACTATCTAAACAACAGTTCATACGGTTTAGATAGTATTTTTTTAATATGGTCCAAAGAAACTTATCCAAAATTTTATTACTCTGTATGAGTTTTGTAATAATAAATCTCCATGTAAAAAACCAACAATTACCAGGGAAATCTTCCCCCTACTCTCATTAGATACTGCTTTTTGAATTTTTCACATTTAGAAGATTAGGGCTGAATAAGCGACCAACCAATCACTTGCATTTAAGACTCACAATATAAAACTCCTCATTTCAAACAGAAACTACACATATATTAAGATTAATTCTGTGTGCCTTTGCTCAGGGGAAATCAGCTTGCATTTGATTCTACTAAAGGCAGAAAGATTTGGTTTCAGCCTCATCTTTTACTACTGCATTACTGTTAAGGAAGTTGAATTATTATACTTCACTTTCACTTTTCTATGGAAGTTTTAAAACATTTATTTTGTAAGATGTTAGAAAAATGAAAGAAAAACAAAAGTGCAAATAAATATTATTGCTAGTAATTTTATGGGCTAATAAAAGCATTAATTCACAGTTTTACTGGTTCACTCCTTATTAAGTTCTAGAAGACTTCTCCAGAGGTATATTTTGAGCAAAACTACTGCCATTTACTTGGATCTTCTAGTTAAAGGCTAGCAGTTTTCACTGCCAATCCTCTGCATGCAGTTACAACAGCAGAAACTTTCACTGAAAAGATAAGATACAAATCCAGTCAGTGGACGCTCTAGTCTTTTAAAACCTAGATTTTGCAATAGCCAGTCCTAAAATCCACGCTTATCAAATGTACATTGTTCAAGCATGCCAGAAAAATCTATCAAAATCTATGGATAAACCCAGTGTATTCTGCAGTCTATTTTGTAGATACTGTTCTGAATCCAAGTTCTCCAAAACTCTCCTTACTTTGCAAAGAAAAAAGGAATATCAGAAACACACACAAGGAGATGAAGTTAAAAACTTTCAGTAGTATCATAAGTGACTATCTCAGGAATATTGTGTATAGAAGGTACTCATATTTATTTAAAAAAAACCCCCAAAACTCCATGCAGAGCCTTTTGCAAAGTTTAGTAGAATAGAATAGAATCATAGAATCGATTGGGTTGGAAAAGACCTCAGAGATCATCAAGTCCGACCCTTGGTCCAACTCCAGTCCCTTTACTAGATCATGGCACTAAGTGACATGTCCAATCTCAGTTTAAAAACCTCCAGGGATGGTGAATCCACCACCTCCCTGGGCAGCCCATTCCAATGCCTGACCACTCTCTCTGTGAAGAATTTCTTTCTAATCTCCAGCCTAAATTTCCCCTGGCAGAGCTTAAGCCCGTGCCCCCTTGTCCTATTGCTGACTGCCTGGGAGAAGAGACCAATCCCCACCTGGCTATAACTTCCCTTCAGGTAGCTATAGAGAGTGATGAGGTCACCTCTAAGCCTCCTCTTCTCTAGACTAAACCCCAGCTCTCTCAGCCTCTCCCCATAGGTCTTGTGTTTCAGTCCCTTCACCAGTCTTGTAAAAGTAGTCCCATGGTGATTGATTTGTTTTGGTAAGTTCAGTGGCTTATAAGACCTTGCCCAAGGTTAACCCTCTAAAGCGGTGACTAAGGGGTTAATAAAACCTCTTTATTTCACCCTATAAAGAGCAAAGCTCTGAGGCAATGAGGTCCAAATCTGCATTAATTCCTTCTAGCCTTCAGCCCTATATGATAAAATATCTAATCTTTACTGGCCAAAACACAGAAGAAAACTAAAACAAGGTGTTTATCTGCAAAATGAAGACAACTGTATTTGCACTTTCTCAGATACAATTATACAAGTATAATCCTTAAGCATAACTTAGATGTTTTCAGCAAGTTTTCAAGGTATGACCTTTAACCATTACACATTTATATACTATCAGAGGGCTGGAGCACCTCTCCTATGAAGACAGAATGAGAGAGTTGGGATTGTTCAGCCTGGAAAAGAGAAGGTGATACCTTATAGCACCTTCCAGTACCTAAAGAGGCCTACAAGAAAGCCAGAGAGGAACTTTTTACAGGAGTATGTAGTGATAGGACAAGGGGAAACAGCTTCAAACTGAAGGAATGTAGATTTATATTAGATATTAGGAAGAAATTCTTTACTGTGAGGCACTGGAACAGGTTGCCCTGAGAAGTTGTGGATGCCTCACCCCTGTAAGTGCTCACTGCCACATTGGATGGGGCTCTGAGTAAAACCTGGTCCAGTGAAAGGTATCCCTGCCCATGGAAGACAGTTTGGAACTGAATGAACTTGAAGGTCCTTTTTAATCCAAACCATTCTATGGTTCTACGTTTCCATTACCTACTGTTCTAAAAGAAGTTGAAAAAATTAAAAAATCTTGAGGTTTTATCAGACATTTAAAGCCAAACTTGTGACATTTTGCATTTACTAATGTATCAAATGTCTTTTAAGAGAGAAGAATACTTGGAATGTCACTGTTCTCCTGAGTCAGACAAACGTATGTCAATATTTGTTTTGAAACAGGGCAGAGGCAACCAGAGAAGACCATAACTTGTGTATAAAGTATTGTTTCAATATTTTGTCACTACACACTTTTCATACTTCAGAAGGAAGAAAGAAGCACTTGGAAATTTTACACATATTTTAATAAATAATGCTGATACTTTTCCTGAAGTATCAATATCAGGTTACTGATATTAGTAACAAGCAAAGCCTAGCAGTAGAGAAATTAACATCTTATGCAAAGACTAGAGGTAGAAATATTGCCATTTACACCTTCACCCACCCTTTGTGGCTGGGAATGTAATGCTGCATCCATTTCAATTAGGTTGCTTTATGTCAGAAAAACAAACAGGCAGGAAAGAGAGATGGAGCTTAGTGGCAGACTCTTGAAGTGCTACCAACAGATTGTAAAAGTAGTCCCATGGGTTAGCAAGTACCTAACTTTGGAAAATTTCTGAACAAAAGAGGGACTCTAATTTTCTTTAAATGTAAGCTTTAGTTGCACATAAAACAGTATTTCTTGAATTCTGTAAATCAGATGGATTAATTGTGTTGTTAACTGTAAACAGCTAGTTTTACTCCCCACAATGGATTTTGTGAGTTTACGTATTCTGTTATATTTACTGCATACAAAAACTCAAACCATCACAGTTTTCAGGTACTTGTACTACTATTACCAGTCAAAAGAAGATTAGTATTATTTTTCCTTCTAGAATAGTCTAAGATATTTTTAAAATTGAGCTGTACATAATATATCTTCCTTTTCCAAACTTTGTGGTTTTCCTATATATATTCTATGAAGAATGAATAGGTTCGAAAGTAGTACTTATAAGACCATTCCTTCTGTTTCCTGAAAGAATTTACATGTCCAAATCAGATTGCTGGCCCCAATGTTGTCTTTGATGAATAATAAAATAACAGACTTGCTGGAAGTTGCTCCAGGGTTTCATACTACAAGCTTTTGTTTCTTTCAATTAGAAGTGGTCTGGACTTTCTGGGACAACCACTCAAAGGCCTTGTTTACGTCCGAAAGTTCATGCTATCACTGCCTACACAGTATTATGTGGTAGAGTACGAAACCAAAGTTCATTAGTCTTTAGTGTAAGGCACAGCTTGAGCCTCACATGTTTGTGCATATAAGTACTTCTAGATTTGCAAATCCGCAGGGAATGCCTCAGCTTCCTATGAGGGGAAAGCCGTCCTCGTGCCCGGGCTGTCGGAGGTGCCGTGGTGCAGGCGGTGTCTCACCCTGCAGCGGGGCAGCCGGGCTGCCTCTCCCCCGCCGTCGAGGGCTGCGAGAGCAGCCTCTCTCCCGCCTACATCCGCCCGCCCGAGAACGGGAAAGGGTAAGTTACTAGGGAGGGAGAAGAGGTCCGTCGGCGGGGGACGGGTAGCAGCCGGAGGGATCCCGCTGCCAACTGGACAGCGGCTCCTGTCACAGCGGCGGCTGAGCCTCCAGGCTGAGCCTCCCCCAGGAGCCCGCCCTGCCTGCGCGGCCGGGGAGGGACGGCGGAAGGAGGGTGGAGGAGACACCCCCGCCTTTATCGCTCGCACTGCACCGGGGTGTGCTGGTTCTCGGCCCCGCCGCCGCAGAGGAGCCTTCTCGGGGGGCAGCGACTACCGGGAACCCTTCTTATCCGGCCCCAGCAGCTCTGCCCCACACACAGCGCCCCGGCGCTGCAGCCCGACCCCGCCTCCCCCGGGGTCGATTCCGTGCTCTCCGTTCTTCTCCCCGCCGCGGCGCCCGACTTGGTTCAGCCCGGGGCAGGCGCTAGGAATAAGCCCTGTCCCCTTTGAAGAGCCTCGGTTCAGGCTCGCCTCCTCCCTCCCACCGCCGCTGCGCACTGCTCGGTGCCGACTGGGCCCTCCCGCCCGGGCGGCGGCGGCTCCAGCTCCAGCTCCACAAGTTCCTGCTGCCCGTGCCCGGGGCGCGCGCACGAGGCTGGCTCGGCCGTCGGGGGCGCCCGGCGGGAGCAGCGGGAGCAGCAGCAGCAGGAGCGGCGGGAGCAGCAGCAGCAGAAGCAGGAGCAGCACCAGGAGGGGCGGCGGCGGGAGGAGGGTTGTTGTGCAGGAGCCGCCGATGCCGCTGTGAGATGGCATCATTCTGCGCGGCGGCGGCGGCGGAGCGCGGCGCGGAGGGCTGAGGAGCCGCCGCGGCGGCGAAGAGGCGACGAAGAAGAAGAAAAAGGTGGGAGGAAGGAGAAGAAGGCGGCAGCAGCTGTGAGGCTGCGAGCCACGGTAAGAGAACAAAACCGGCTGTGCCGCAGCCACTTCGGCTTGCGGTCTGGCCCCGCAGAAACGCGGCTGCCGTTCTCGTTGCTCTTCGGCCGTGGGGGAGCGGGGGCGGCGAGGGCAGGGGGGTGGGCGCTGGACGGGTGCGAGCTGCCCCTGTCACCGAGGGGCGGGGAGGAGGGGAATGGGCGTGGGGGCTAAAATGGCGAAGGGAGCTCTACTGAGGTCTCGGTCTCTCTTATCCGGCGGTTCAACTCGTCGCACCCCTCGGGCTCTGCTGGCGGGGGGCGGCGGCTGTTGCTTCTCCCCTCCCGATGCCCCACATGGTGCCCGGAGGATTGCTGTGTTTCCCTGCCGTCTCCCACCCTGGCTCGAGTCTGGACAGGGCTCAGGGCCTCTGCGCCCGCACCTGGCGATGGGAGGGAAGGTCGGGGCTGTGTTGAGCCTGTGGAGGTGTGGAGTGGGGGGAAAGAGAGGGGGAGTGTCGCCGGTGTCCAATGTCAGGCGAATAACCTTGTTTATTCCTGTCTACGGCCTTTGCGAGGGTTACTGAGGGCTGAGTCCTGACCTGTGTCAATGCTGAGTGGATTGCGAGAGGCTTTAGTGCCTGGGAGTCAGTGAGGCAGTTCCACGGCCGGCCCTCGCTTGCTTATCTGCGGGGTGAAAACAGGAGAAGGATGTTGTTACGTTTCAGTTCACCTTCCTTTGGTGAAGCCGGGAAGGGAGGAGGTGAAGAGCCTTTTCCCCTCTCCAGTGCACTGCTGTCACTACTCACGGTGCCAAAATGTGCCTCGGCTCAGAGGCAGAGGGCACGGCGGGGTGCAAAGTGGTTTCGTGCACCACTCAGGTTATAGGTGTCTGCTTGTCTCTCGGGGCCCTCATGATGTGTGTTTGGCTGAGCAGACTGTGTGAATTCAAGACCTCAAAAGACCTGTTTGTGTCACTTATCTTTGTTTATGTTGTTGCAAAATGTTACTACTCAGTCCAACTGTTTATTTACTTGATTTTATTTGTAGTTGTCTTATTTTTGGAACGATACCAGTTCTCATCCCAGTTTAACTAGCAGCTCTGCTTCCAGATCTATAAATGTTTAAACTATATATCAAAGCAAGAAAAGGACTTAACACCACCTCATCATTTTAATGGGAGCTCTTCGATGTTTGGGTGAAACAGTAAAAAGAGGTATTCGTATTTCAGTCGTATTTTCACAGGGCACCTGTGTCATATAATAAGTCATCAGGATATTGTGCATTGAAAAACACTCAGGTTATGCAAGTTTAATAATACTGGCTTACTAGGTGATGCAGTCACTCACTGCAGGTAGCTGGGTTATATAGGATCACAGATGTGAAAGACAGTATGTTCTTCATAGTGGTGAGTCTCCCCTTAAAACTGGTATTCTGTTTTAATCCCTCTGTGGTATAGAAACAAAATGATTACTATTGTCTGTGATAATGCTTTACTAACTTGGATTGGTTGTTTATTTTTTTTAAATTCTGTATGCTGCCTTGTGTGAGTCTGTGTTGGTCAAGGTATAAACTGAATTATTGTTGTTGATTTTAATACTAATAAAGATTAAAGAAATTTGGCATAGAGAAAACATCTGAAGGGTTTTTCATCATTCTGAAAAATTTTAGAGCTGCAAAAGCACCATTCACCTGAACTCTTGACAAAGATGCTTTCAAATGAGGTAACCAGAAATACTTTCAGTTGATGTTGCTTGGGAAACTGTGGTTTTAGAATCCCTTTGTTACCTTTTCAGTGTGTATTTTGAGCTGTGTTTTGAAGTGCTTCTAGGTTCAGCAGCTTAATACTATCAGTAGACTTTTCCCAATGATACTGTAGAATAATTCCCCTAAACTCACCATTATACTTGAAAACCTAAGGGCAGTTTTACATACCTGTGACTAATTTAATATCTTGGCATGGGACATTTCATTACCAAAAGAATATGGATTATTTTTGTTGGAAAAATAGTTTACATTTGGTGCTAAACATCAGTGAAAAAAATATTTTAAGTCAGCCAGTATCTTTTTGTTAAAACGTTGGCAATAAAGTTTAAATAATCTCCTTTCTTCAAGTGCTTCTTAAATCACAAGATCAAGTTCAGAACCAACCCCTTTTCCTGAAGGAAAGCCTTGGAAGAAGGAGAAATGTTTACTAGTTTTATTGCTTTTCTTTTTTCCTTCTTATCTTTCCATATGATGTTAGAAATTATGATAAGTTGGAATTTTTACCCACTTCCCTGTTTTTTCTCATAAAAGAATGTGTGTGGAAAGACATTTCTCCTGGGTTTTGGACACAAAGAAGAATCAGGGGTAAGGATCTGTGACAGGAAGTTGGTATTGCATTCAGTTTCCTCATGCTTCAGTATTCCTATGCCATTAAAGCAGTAGATTTGAAAACTAAGGTGCCATAATGAAAAAAACATAGCCTAAGCCATGTTTATTAATTGGAAATAACTACTCTTTATGCACTTAGAACAAACAGTCATTGCTAGTTTAAAAAAAACCCAAAACCTATATTCCCCCCCCCCAAAAAGAAAACCCCAAGTTCACGTTAGAACTGAGTTATAGATAATGAAGTGTGAAGGTATGGTGAGGTAATAGATGGAGTAATAAAAATAAGTGCTAGCTGGAAGCTGTGCTGAAGTGATTCCTGCAAGTTACTCTTTTTTCATAAAGACCGAAGAGAAGGGGGGGGAAGCTACTGATAAAAATGTCATATCTTTTAAGCTAGGTTAGTACTGCACTTACCTTCTTCTGCACAGGGTAACATTCACCTGCACTTTCATAGCAACTCAAAATCAGAAAAGCTGTTCCAGTGTGCCTTTCCCTATGAAACTGTGTAAACTGGAGCAGGCTCCCAGTGTTGTATTAACCAAAATCCTGTCGTTTTTGCAGTCCTTATGAAACTTTTAAACCAGAACTGCTGAACTCTTCCTTTGAATTCTGAGCTAAGCAATGCTTAGTGACATTCCTTCATGTTGCTTTGGTCTATGTCCAAATGCAGAGGGTAGGAGGTGGTTACATCTGGGTCCTTCTTTAAAAGTTTGTTGTCATTGCATCGTAGCCAGTTTCTCTCTGTAGGTGTTGGTTCAGATTTATCGTAATCTGCTGACGTTTTTCTGTGGTGACAAAGTGGCCATAGGTAAGGACCATTGGAAGTATCAGAGGTCTCACCTCTGTTTTCTTGAAGGAACATAATATGGCGGGAGAGAGAAACCTCTTCTTCCCCATCAACAGGAGTTGGGCTGTCTAGAAGAGCCGTTCCAAAGGCTTATGGAAAAGAACAGGTCCTAGAGTGGCTCACCTGCTTTTTTTTTTCCCTCTGTAGAACAGTAGCATTGCATGGTTCTCACGAAAATTTACTCCAATACTTTTTAAGAGGGAGCAAGAAGGAGTTTGTGTTTTTAATTGCTTTCTGTAAGTGAAAAGTTCTAATTGCTGCTGCTTGGGATATGTAGCTGCTGTGTTTGAGGACCTGCTAGTTTAACCAGAAGCACACTTAAGTTTAGCTCTGTTTCGCAAGTGTGGTGTTGCTTTACAGAGGAACGCTGGGGATTCCAGGGAAGGGATCACCTGTCAGAGTGGCTATAATATGTCAGAATTATTTACAGGGTGCTACAGTTTTTACTTTAAATTTCTTAGCATTACAAGGAATGTATCTAAGGGAAACCTTTAGGTTTCTGTTATATGTAGGACTTAGTAACTATTACACATATAACATGAAGCAGTTAATCATTGCAGGTTTACATGAGTGTATTGCTCTAGCAGCATATGTATGGCAAAGAAACAATCTTTTTTTAATTCACTCTTCCCTTAGTCAGTGTTTAGGTTTGTGTAAATTCTTAATATAATATGATGTACAGTTTGATAATTCAGTATTGCCAAAAAAAAAAGCATTTTCAAAATCCTGTTAAATGAGACTATGGCTTTTGATTTAACATATAAATTCTACTGATTTTGAAAAATCAAATGAAATTATCTGTGCTGGTTGTGTTACTATGTAAGGGCTTTTGACTAAAATAAAGTCTTCAATAAAAATTGGAGTGAAGCATGTATTTATCAAAGCACATTAAATTCTTGGGCTTTTGTTAATCACCATTTTCTTTTTGTCAGAATATGTTAGAGATGCTTATGTTCTGATGAGCTCAATACTGCACAGAAGAG
>VYXB01005244.1:146795-162956 GCA_013397135.1 Pachyramphus minor | reverse complement strand
CCCCGGCCTTTGTGCGGAGCGCCGGGACGGGGCGGGGGCGGCGGCGCCCCGGGGGCCTCGCCCCGCACGGCAGGAGCCGCCCCCGCCCCCCGCCCCAGTATCCCCAGTGCTGCCAGTTTGGGGACTGGGGGGGGCGTGCGCTGGCACCGGCCCCGCTGCACCAGTTCGGACCAGTACGGGCACAGGGCCAGGGGTCACATCGTCCAGTTCGGCCGCGTACGGACAAGGGGCCGGGACGGCACTGCCCAATTCAGCCCACTGCAAACACTGGTCCGGGGCCACACGGCCCAGTTCATCAGCCCAGTGTGGACACTGGTCAGGGGCTGCACTGCCCAGTTCAGCCCAGCACAGACACCGGCCTGGGACTGGCACCGGCACCGCTGCCCCAGTTCAGCCCGGTATGGATGGGACACACCTGGGGCCCTGCACTCCAGGACAGGCCCTGACACCCCCTTGCCAGCCTGGGGGGCACCCGAGGGTCCCCACGGATCCCTGAGGGTCCCCACTGTCCCCGAAGGTCCCATGGCGTGGTGATTCCAGGATCCCTTTGTGTGCAGAGATGGACAAAGGGGCCGATGGTGTCACCACGGAGGGGCAGTGGAACCTCTGCCCTGCCACCCCCTGCCTGGGCATCCCCAGGCCACTGCCTTGCCCAGGGACCCGAGGGACCCCAAGCATGGCTGCGCCCCAACACCACCTCTGGGTGTGCCCCAGGGGACAGCTGAGGGACAGGGCTGACTCTGTGACCCCCTCAGGTGACAGCAGGGACACCTGATTCCATCCAGCCCTCCTTTGCTGTGCCAGAGCAGCAAAAGCTGCTTTAGGGACCTGGTATATTTGGGGACATGAGTGGCCCTGGGTCAGAGGACAAAAGGTGGGTGACACCCCTCAGTGTCCCAGGGCAGGGTCCCAGCAGGGCTTGGTGCCCCCTGCCCCCAGTGCTGGTCCCACTGGGGCCCCCCCTCTCCCTGCTCTGCCCTGGAGGGGGAACAGGAAATGTCCCATTGCCGGTCGTTAAGGGACATTGGCTGGATGTCACCACTGGACAATTGTCCCAACTGATCCCTGCCCTGAGGTCACCGGCAGCCCTGCCAGCCCTGTCCTCATCCCCACCCCCATCCTCATCCTCATCTCCATCTCTATCCCCAGTCCCATATCCTGCCCCACCCCCATCCTCCATCTTCGTTCCATCCCGATTCCCACCCCTGTCCCCATCCCCAATTCCATTTTCATCCCATCCTCATCTTTGTCTTCCTCATCCTATCTCCATCCCCTGTCCCAGCCCCATCCCATTCCCACCTCCATCCTTTGCCCCATCCCCATCTCTGTTCCCATCTTCATCTTCATCCCAACACTACTCCCATTCCCCATCCCACCTCCATCCCCATCCCCATCCCTGTGGCTGGCACAGGGTGGGGGTCCCAGCTGAGGAGGTCCCAGCACAGACAGGTGAGGGCCAGCACCAGACCCTGGATGTCCCTGTCCCCACACTGGCCCTGGATGTCCCTGTCCCCAGTGCCAGGCCCTGCCCATCACCATCACCGTGGTGCCGGTGAGCGACAGCCAAGGCCCTCAGAGGCTGCGGGGATGAGGAAGAGGAGGGAAGGCTGGAGGGGACTGGGCTGTCCCTGTGCCCACCACAGCAGGGCCAGGGACCCCAGCTGAGACCCCCCAGACAGCAGAGGATGTCCCCAAACCAGGGTGGTGGGTGGCACAGTGAGGGCAGCCCCGGCACTGTCTGGGGATGAGGGGAGCCATGCCTGGCTACTGGGCCACCAAAAACACAGCCCAGAGGTGACCAGTGACAGGTTTGGGATACCTCACATTTTGGGGACCCCTACAGCTTGGGGACCTTCACCCAGAAGAATCTGCCAGTGCCAAAGGGCTTCAGTGTGGCAAGATGAGGTACCAGACACTGGGAGCTGTTCCTGAGGACGCCTTCCAGGAAGAGGGAAGGGGTCCCCAGGGCTGCCCTGTGCCCTGTGGGTACAGCTGTCCCTTGTGCCCCATGGGGACATTATGGCTATGCCAGGCATTCCCTGTGTCCCTTGGGAACATCGTGGCCATATCAGCTGTACCCTGTGTCCCATGGGGACATTGTGGCTGTGCCAGCTGTGTCCTGTGCCCCATGGGATGACCTGGCCACAACAGCCATGTCTAGTGGGATGCCCTGGCTGTGCCAGTCTCTCCTGTCCTTGTGACACTGGCACGAGGGGACACATTGCCAGGGAGACTCATCTGGCAGAGGGGGACAACACTGAGGATGGGGTGAGGGGGCACAGTGGGGACCCCGGGCACCCCCTGAGCAGCCACGGGCACCGCGGCCACCCCGTGCCTGTGCCAGGCTCCTGCTGCTGAGTCCGGCTACATCACACACTGGTTCCCGGGAAACCAGCAGGAACGGGAGGCACATCTTGGCACATCCTGCGGGAGGAGGTCGGGCTCCGCTGCCCAGGGCTGCACATGCCAGGCCCTGGGCAAGGGTAGCCCTGGGGGCACAGGGGGGAAGAACCGAGGGGTCCTGCCATGGCCATGGCACCAAAGCCGGGTGCCGGCTGGGCAGTGGCAGTGCCAGGAGCAGGGAGCACCCACTCCACCATCCCCACAGCCTGGCAAAGCTGAGGTGCCCTGAGTGCCCACACAACCCCCCCGTGTGTGCCAACCACCCCTCACATGCCTGGTCACCCCCAGCCCAGTGCTCTGCACCATCACTGCTGTTGTGATTTGCCAGGGGAGCCCTGGAGCCCAGGGTTGGGGTGCTGGGACCACATGGTGCCCACCCAGACCACATGGTGCCCACCCCGTGCCAGTGCCAGCCCTCACCTCCCGCTTCCAGCGTGCCAGCCACTCATCCCGCTTCCTCTTGCTGATGTAGTAGGGATCCCCAGCCTGGAAGGTGTGTCGCTGCATCGGCCGCTGCCGCAGGCTCGACTCCCAGCCCAGGCCCCCCCGGAGCCGCCCACGAGAGCCCTGTGCCAGAGAGAGCAGGGTCAGGGACTGGGGTGGCAGCATGGTGGGAGCCACAGGCTGGGCTTGGGAATGGTGTGGGGGACAGAGTGGAGCTGCCCAGGGGGGCTGGGGGGGGACACCCACTTCTGCATGAGGGAGACGGGCAGGAGGGGCACCATCTGCCTGGGCACACACATGTGCACATGGACACACACTCTGGCCCATGTGTGCACCAGCACCTGGATGCCCAGAGATTGGATATTGGGGAGAGATTCTTCCCTGTGAGGGTGGGGAGGCCCTGGCACAGGGTGCCCAGAGAAGCTGTGGCTGCCCCATCCCTGCAAGTGTCCAAGGCCAGGCTGGACGGGGCTTGGAGCAACCTGGGCTGGTGGAAGGTGTCCCTGCCCATGGCAGGGGGTGGAATGAGATGGGATTCAATGCCCTGGATGGCATAGCACCAGACACCTTGCCATGACCAGCTGCACCTTGGTGGGCACTGTCAACACTGTCCAGGCATGGATCCATCCCAGAGCAGATCCAACACACTGTGTGGGCACCTGGGGGAGGAGATGGGTCAGCCTGGGCAGGCACCATCCCACACAGGGCTGGGTGGAGGGGTATCACTGGCCTGGCACATCCCAGTGCCACCTGATCCCCGGCACAGCAGCAGGTGCTGCCCAGCGTCCAACTGTGCTCCGAGACCCCCCATCCCATGGGGACCCTGTCCCTGATGCCACCAGTGCTGAGGGAGTAAGGAGAGATGGTGCCCATGAGCACAGGGAGCACTGTGCTGGCCAGTGGGCTGTGGGTCTATTCCCATCTCCTGGCATGGGCTGTGGGGCCGTGTCCGTCTCCTGGGTGCAGCCCCATGGGGTCCAACCCCAGGCCATACTTGCCTCCATTTTCAGGGTGTCGAAGTTGTTTTCCTCCTTTTCGTCCTTGCCTGCACACAGAACAGAGAGCGGCCGTGAGTGAGGGACTGGGGGGGCTGCGGGGCTGGGACCCCATGGGATCCCCCAGTCCATCCAGGGGCCACCCTGTGCTGGGGACAGGCACCCCTGGCTGACACACAAGGCCCGGGCTGTGCTCCCAGGTGGACCTGTGCCGTGATGGAGCTGCTGGTCCTGCCCCGGCCGAGGGTTTGGGGGTCCTGGCAGTGACCCCCCCCGGCGGGCAAGGGAAGCGGCCCCTCTGCTTCCTGTGCTCTCGGCACATCCGCGCCGCAGGTTCTGCTGAGGCGCTGCCAGGAAAGCGGCTAAAAATAACCCCGGGCGTTCGGGGGTGTGAACCACCCGCACCCCGACGGCCACGGCTGTGGGGGCGGCGGGGGGAGCGTGAGGGGTGCAGGGGGGGCTCCCACCCGCTCCCAGCGTCCCTCGGTGCTTTGTCCTGGCTGCTGGGCACTGACCACCCCAGCACAGACCCCCGGGTGTCCCCCAGCCCTATGTGACACCAGGACAGTCCCCCACAGCCGGCACGTGGGGATGCAGCAGGACGTGGGGGGATAGCAGGGGAAAGTGAGGGACAGCAAAGGACACTGCAGGACATTGTGGGATGCTGGGGAACACTGCAGGACACTGAGGGACACTGCGGGACCTTGGGGGACACTGTAGGACACTGGGGGACTGTGGGCAACACTGGGGGACATTGCAGGATACTCGGGGACAGCAGAGGACACTGCAGGATACTGTGGGAAAATTGGGAACACTGCAGGATACTGCAGGAAAATTGGGAACACTGCAGGGTACTGAGGAGCAGTAGGGGACACTGAAGAACACCGGGGGACAGAAAGGAATACTGAGGGACACTTGAGGACAGTGGGGGACACTGGAGAACAGGAGCCTTTCTGGCTCCATGCTGGGGGTTGGACTGTGTGTGTGCCCCACGGGTGCCTGGGCATCCCGTGCTTCCATGGGGATCTCAGGCAGGGCAACTGAGCCACAGAAGAGGGGACGTGGCCTGTTCCAAGATGCTGGTCCCCTCTGTCACTGGGACTGGTCAAACTGGGGACACTGACCAATGTGGGGACTGCCCGTGGCTGCGGCTTGTGCTGAGCACAGGATGCTCAGGGAGCCCTGTCTGGCCTGGAGGAGCAGAGGAGGGTCCAGCAGGAGCCGAGCCTGGCGCCGTGACCTCGGAATGGGCACGGCTGGAGCGCTGGAAATGGCTCCTGGGGGATGGAGGGAGATCAGGGTGGCATCGCAGCCCTCCAGGGCCCTCCTGGCGACCACCGGGAACTGCTTCGATACCACCCCCGGCCCCCACATCAGTGTGCGGCTCCGCCCAACTGCCGTGTCAGCCCAGCACCGGGGTGGCCCCACAGCCACAGCCACGGCCCAGGCCCACCCCGCTCCCCCCGATCCCAGCTCCGGCTGCAGCGCTCCCGCGGCTGCGCCTCGTGACTGCGGCAGCATCTGCAACGCAGCTCATCCATCCCTGCCTGCCTCAGCCATCCCAGCCCGCCCCATCCATTCCTGTCTGCCTCAGCCATCCCAGCCCGCCCCATCCATTCCTGTCTGCCTCAGCCATCCCAGCCCGCCCCATCCATTCCTGTCTGCCTCAGCCATCCCAGCCCGCCCCATCCATTCCTGTCTGCCTCAGCCATCCCAGCCCGCCCCATCCATTCCTGTCTGCCTCAGCCATCCCAGCCCGCCCCATCCATTCCTGTCTGCCTCAGCCATCCCAGCCCGCCCCATCCATTCCTGTCTGCCTCAGCCATCCCAGCCCGCCCCATCCATTCCTGTCTGCCTCAGCCATCCCAGCCCGCCCCATCCATTCCTGTCTGCCTCAGCCATCCCAGCCCGCCCCATCCATTCCTGTCTGCCTCAGCCATCCCAGCCCGCCCCATCCATTCCTGTCTGCCTCAGCCATCCCAGCCCGCCCCATCCATTCCTGTCTGCCTCAGCCATCCCAGCCCGCCCCATCCATTCCTGTCTGCCTCAGCCATCCCAGCCCGCCCCATCCATTCCTGTCTGCCTCAGCCATCCCAGCCCGCCCCATCCATTCCTGTCTGCCTCAGCCATCCCAGCCCGCCCCATCCATTCCTGTCTGCCTCAGCCATCCCAGCCCGCCCCATCCATTCCTGTCTGCCTCAGCCATCCCAGCCTGCCCCATCCATCCCAGGCTCTCCCAGCTCCATCCCAGCTGTTCCTTGCCCCCATCTCTGGCTCAGCCTGCCAGGCCACCAGTCTCTGCTGATGTGGCTTGGGAAGGCCCCAGGCACCAGACTTTGGAACCCCAAGGAGAGTGTCCCTAGTCCAGAGGGACCCTCCAGGGTCCAGCCCATGCTGTGGCCTCTGGTCCTGTCCCTGGGCACCCCTGGGAGTGCCTGGCTCACCTCTGGGCACCTCCCTGCAGGTGCCACAGCCACGGATCCCCCGAGCCCTCTCTGCTCCCGGTTGCTGCAGCCTTTCCCCAGCACAGACGCTCCCACCCTGCAGCACCGCTGGGCCCTCGCTGGGCTCTCCCCAGCCCATCCCTGTCCCTGTGTTCTGGGGAGCCACAGCTGGGCCTGGCACTCCAGGGTTGCCTCACCCCATGGGCACCACCTGGGACCCTCCTGATGCAGCCCAGGAATCCCCTGGGACCCCCAGGCCCTCCTGTGCCAAGCTGCCCTGCAGTCAGGTGCTAAGGATGACCCCCAGTGCAGCGTCGTCGATCTCTCCCTCCTGCCTGCTTCCCGGCACCAGAGCTGGCACCTCCTTGGTACCACAGTCCCGGGACAGGGAATGTGCCCCCCATGCCCCTGGCACATGCAGGGCTGCCATGCAGGGTGGGCACACACACCAGGGTGATCTCACATGCAGGCAGGGACCCGCTGACACCACACCAGGGTGATTTCACATGTGGGCAGGGACACCCTGGCACCACACGGCACTGAGGACCAACATCCCTGTTCCTGCCATCAGAAAGGGTGATGGAGGGTGACGGGGTGAACATGCAGGTGCAGCCCCCACTCGGACCTGCTGTCCCCACCCCAAATCCCATGTGGCACTGGGTGCTCAGCCCCTGCTCCTCCTGTGGCAGTGCTCCCCAGCCCGGAGCCCCCGTGGGGCAGGACGGCAGGGCTGGGGGTCCCCGGGGGTCCCTGGGGGGCCGAGCCTTGGGGAGCCCCCAACGCTGAGCTCTTACTTTTCTCTGTGGCCTCCAGGAGTTTCCTCCTCCCGCGTTTCTTCTGGGGGTCGGAAGGGGCCAGCTCACCCTCATCGGCCGGGGCGTCCAGGCCCTCCTTGGGGGTGCAGCGGCCGTTCTCCAGCGCCCGGCCGGTCTCTCCGTCGGGAACGCTCTCCGTGTCGTCCTCCTCAGGCCGGCCACCCTTGGGGCTCGCGCCGCCCTCCTCCGTGTCCCCCTCCACGTCCCCGTTGGGCAGCGGCTCGGCGGGACTGGCCTCTGGGCAGGCCGGGGGGCACTTGGGGACGGCCGCTGTGTCTTTGGGGGTGTCACTGCTTTCCACCTGCCGAGAGGGAGGGGAAGGAACTGTGGTGGGTGCTGGCAAGGGGGGCACAGCCCTGGTCACATCCCACCTGTGCCCCAAGAGCCACCACCGGACCCCACAGCGGGAGCTCCTGCATCACCTCGGTGTGATCGGCTCCGTGTGGACCCTGTCCCTGTCCCCCTGGCCTGACTCCACTTCCACACCACAGATGTCACAGCACAGAGGCAACCTCTGGACCATAGCCCACAAACCGCCCAGACATGACTGCCTAATGTGGTGACAACCTGGGGACATCATGCCAGAAAGTCCAAATCCTGCCTCCTGCATCGCAGAAGTGACAGCTGCCACTGCCTGCTGGGGGGCTGGGGCTGCCATGGCACCCTCGGGACCAGGACACAGTGTCATAGCACCCTCGGGGGCAAGACACATGGCCAAGGAACCCTCAGGACCAGGACATGGTGCTTTCCAAGGAGCGGTGACCACTGATGTGGCACCCTCAGGAGAAGGAGAGATGCTGGGACACTTCCATGGCTGGGACACATGGCCATGAAACCATCAGTGCCAGGACACAGGGGTGTGACATACTGAGAATCAGAGATATTGCCATGGCACCTTTGGGACCAGGATGCAATGCCATGACATCCTCAGGACCAGGACACATGGACCTGACACCTTCATGACCAGGACACACTGCTGTGTCATCCTGAGGACCAGGACACACCACCAAGACACCCTCAGGACCAGGGCAAAATGCCATGGCAATGACACTCTGAGGATCAGGACACACGCACGTGACATCCTCATGGACCAGGACACACTGTCATGACACCCTCAGGACCAGGACACACTTCCATAGCCTGCTCAGCTCAGGACCAGGACATGTTACAGCAATACCCTCAGACCAGTACACAACAACACGGCATTCTTGGGACATGGACAGAGAAACAAGACACCCACAGCACCAGGACGGACGCAGGTGACACCAGGAGGACCTGGATACACCATCACGGCAACTTCAGGACGAGGACACACTGTCATGACACCCCAAGGACCAGGACACTGCCATGACACCCTCAGGAAACAGTAGACACATCCACAGCATCCTCAGGATCGAGACACAAGGATGTGACACCAGGGGGACCTGGATGCACTGCCATGACACCTTTGCAACCAGAATATAACACCATGACACCCTTAGGACCAGGCCAGAACGCCGTGTGCGTGTGACAGGGGGGTGTCATGGGCAGTGCCAACACCACAGGACAGTGCAGCCATCCCTGGCTGGCCAGCACAATGACAGAGCAGGGACAGAGCAGTGACAGAGCCTGATCACAAGCCCCCGGGGGTGACACGTGTCACAGAACAGACTGAGCCGATGGGAGCGCAGGAGACAGTGGAGCTGAGCATGGCACAAGGGGCTGGGGATGGCATCATGGGACCCTGCCATGCTGCCAGCCTGTGGAGTGGCACAGCACAGCACTGCTTGGCTTGGCACAGCTGGGCACAGCACAGCACTGCTCGGCTCAGCACAGCACTGCTCGGCTCAACAGTGGGAGCAGGAGTCAGAGCGAGAGGCACAGCCCAGTTCAGTGGTTTCCGTGGCCAAGGAGAGTGAAAGTGCTGCTGTGGCTCTGCAGAGCTGCTGCCGGCACAGCCTTGGCAGGGTGGGCATGGCCACCACCACTTGCCAGCCCCTCCAGCTCCACTGCCAGCCCACTCAGTGCCCTCACACGGGGTGCAACCCCCCCCCATGCCAGGACACCCCATCCCCAGGGCCTGGCTCTCACCAGCCCGGCACCATGGAGCCGCTCAGGCACTGGCACTGTCCCCCCTGGATACCCACATACTGCCACCGGCACAGGGTGCCCACCCTGGTGTCACTCCCAGCACCAGCACTGAGCACCCCATGGACAGATACTCACAGGCACCGCTGCTCCCTCCTGGTGCCACCAGTGTCATCCCACAGCGCAGGAGGGTGCCACGGTGGCACAGGTGGTGCCAGGGTGGCACAGCAGTGGGCTGGCCACAGGACCCTCCTGCTTGTGCCCAGCAAACTACAGGTTCCAGGATGCCCTGTTTGGTGGCCAGGTGCAAGGGAGGGAACGCTGCACTGTTGGGGGGCTCGGTGTGCACTGGGGGATTTGTGGTGCTGCCCTCGGGGAGAGGGCCAGGGAGGGGATGCTGAGGCCAAGGCACAAGTTTGGGGGAGGGGGCTGGCAGAGGGGTGTCTGTTCCCCAAGGTTCCCCTGATTTGTGCCACAGGGCACAGGACCCCCTTCCCTGTGTGCCCGAGGGCCGTGTGCCGCTTACCATGGTGTGTCCCCCCAGCTGCCGCACGGACCCCCGGCCTCTGCCGCCCGCGCAGGCGCCTCCGCCGCGGCCGCTTCCTGCTCGCCCCGGGACCCGGCACTGGCACTGTCACTTCCTCCACAGCCGGGAGGGAGGGGACAAAAACGGGCTGGCGAGGGGGTGTTGGGGGCCAGGGGGTGCTGGGGACTGGGTCTCTCCCCGTCCTGGCTGCATCAGGCCCAATCCCTGGGGAGGGTACAGTCCCCCAAGCAGACACCGGTGCCATTGGGAAGGTGGAGGTGTCATACCATGCCATGGTGTGGGCATGCCTGGACATGAGCGAGGGCACACATGGGGTCACACAGACCTCAGCGTGCCCAGCCCAGGGACACTGTGGCTCTGTGGGGGCCGGACACCACCACAGCGAGGGCACAGCCGCAGGGACACCACGGGGAGGCCTGGGAGCAGTGCAGCGAGCTGGAACCAGGGACAAGATGGATGCCAGGGAGCAAAGTCCCCGCTGGTCCCACAGCCAGTGGGAGGGGACCTGCTTCCCACTGTGTCCCCCACTCTGGCACTCCAGCACACCCAGCTTGCCCTCAGGGGTCCCTGGCTGCCGTCTCCCCAGTGCAGTTTGTGGGGGGGTCCCAGCCGCCCCCGGCCCCACTCCCACCTCCAGCCGGGGCTGTATCCTGGACACTGTACCGAGAACAATCACAGGGGCTGTGTAGCTTCCCGGGAGGAAACGGGAAGGCTGATGATGTGCTCTGGATCGGGCGGTGCGGGGACTGGTGGAGGCCCGGCTGTGGGGTTTGGGGGGCCTGTAAGGGTTCAGCATGGCTGTGGCCCAGCTGTGGGGTTCAGGTTGGTTTTGGGGGCTCAGGGCAGCTGTGGGGAGCTCAGGCTGGCTGTGAGGTTCAGGGAGGCTGCAGAGGGCTTCAGCCCAGCAGGGGTTGGCAGGATGGGTCCTGGGGGCTCAGCCAGTGTGGGTGCTGCTGCCTGAGCGGTTCCCCTTGGTGCTGCGAGGCTCTGGCAGTGGCACTGGGACTGACTGTCACCACTGGCCGTGCTGTGCCACCAGGCAGTGCCAGGAAGCCATGCCATCATGAGGACACGTGGGACATTAATTCTGGGCAGAGTGGCCTGCCAGGACAGAGACACACAGCCCACCCAGCACCACAGCCAGTATGCCCTGGACGGTCCCCATGCCATGCCATGCCATACCATGCCANTCCCTCCCCTCCGCTGGGCCCCTGCCAAGGAGGCTGCTCCACCAGGAGCCTGCCAGGCTGAACAGGCCCGTGCCCACTCCACTGCCCCAGGGGTGACACTGGGGAGACACTCCCTGCTGAGGATTGACTGGGGACAGCCCTNTTCAGGGTGGTTTTGGGGGCTCAGGGCAGCTGTGGGGAGCTCAGGCTGACTGTGAGGTTCAGGGAGGCTGCAGAGGGCTTCAGCCCAGCAGGGGTTGGCAGGATGGGTCCTGGGGGCTCAGCCAGTGTGGGTGCTGCTGCCTGAGCGGTTCCCCTTGGTGCTGCGAGGCTCTGGCAGTGGCACTGGGACTGACTGTCACCACTGGCCGTGCTGTGCCACCAGGCAGTGCCAGGAAGCCATGCCATCATGAGGACACGTGGGACATTAATTCTGGGCAGAGTGGCCTGCCAGGACAGAGACACACAGCCCACCCAGCACCACAGCCAGTATGCCCTGGACGGTCCCCATGCCATGCCATGCCATACCATGCCACCCATCCAATACCTTCCTCCTCACACTTCCAGCCCCTCCACAGCCATCCTGGCCAAACCTGGTGCCCCAGCTTCCCTACCTGGGTTGGAACCAGACCCCAGCTCACTGGGCGCTCCGTGTGACCGGCACGTCCCGGTGCTGCTGCTCAGACACTGGGCCAGGGAGGTGCAGGGGAAGGGGAGACCAGGACCCACCCCATGGCCTGTCCCCTCCCTGGCTGCCCCGGCGCCCATCCCCATCCCTGAGGAGGGCCGGCGGCAGGAGCCTTCCTGCCCACCCACCCACCCGCTTCCTCTGGCTGCCGGGCCCTGGGAACAAGCGCTGCCTTTCTCCTGCTCCCTCCCCTCCGCTGGGCCCCTGCCAAGGAGGCTGCTCCACCAGGAGCCTGCCAGGCTGAACAGGCCCGTGCCCACTCCACTGCCCCAGGGGTGACACTGGGGAGACACTCCCTGCTGAGGAATGACTGGGGACAGCCCTCAGGGACCCTTGTGCCCATCCCAGCCCACAGCACAGTGGCAGCTCCAGACCAGCAGGGCTGGCCTGCTCTGCCAGGGGAAGGTATGGCAGAGCCTCTGCCACCCGTGGCACTACCTGCAGAAGGTGCCAGCCCTAGCTGGAAGTGGGGACACTGGTCTTGGAGCCATGATTTGGCACTGCACGGCATGACACAGGTCAGCATGGCATGGCTCAGCATGGCACAGCACACCCCAGACCAGCATGGTACAGCCTGGCACAGCTCAGGACAGCATGGCTCAGCGTGGTACAGCACAGCTCACCGACACCACGGCCCCCAGCCCTACAGGGCTGTCCCCAGCCAGGCCCCTGCCCATTCCCCCTCCAGCCCCCTGTGCCCAAGCTGAGCACACGCCCCTGCCCAGGTGTGAGGAGGGTGCTCAGCCCCTCCTGCCATGATCTGCCCACTGGGTCCCTCTGAGCGGGGTGCTGCGGACCCCCAGCCAGTCCCCACGGAGCCAGCCCGGTGCCCACCCCCCATGCTTGGCTCCCCTGGCCCCACTCCGGCTCCCCTGGCATGGCAGGCTCTCTGCAGGGAGGGTATTTTTAGCAGCTCACACCTGGCCAGGGCTTTCCTGGCCTCCTGGCAGTGCCCTGGCCCCACCATGCCAGCTCCACTCCCTTGGCACCAGGAGCCGCTGGCTGATGTGCCGGCACCAGCACGGGGCAGGTGTGTGGGAGCACACAAGGATGGGCACCCACCAGCCAGCTCTGGGCACCCTGGCACCGCCACCATCCCCACACTGTGCTGGGGGGCTCCTGGGGCCACCGGCTCTGCTGGCCAGAGCCCTCCTGGCTCCCAGGCTCCGGCTGTTCCTGACGATGTTCCCCACTTGTTCCCATGCCAGCATTGTTCTTCCACGGCAGCAGCTCCCCCCGCCCCAGCAGGAGCCCGGCCATCTGCCCCAGCCCCAGAGCACCCCCATCCACCTCAGGTGAGGCTGTCCCATCATCCCTGGACCCCTGGCACCAGGGTGGGAGGGATCAGGGATCATCGGGACACCATTGTAGACCTGAAACTGTCCCAGCACAGGATTAACCCTTTCTACAGCCAGAAACTTTTCTAAAAAGGATTTGCAACCTTCTAGGAATGGAGGTGCCTCGGCTCAATTTATCCCCCTGGCCCTGCTCATCCCCCCATCCCACTCATCACTCTGGACCTATTTGTCACCCCTCTGTCCCCTCCTATGGGGATGGGGACTGGGGACACAACCTGAGCCTGGGAGGTGAGGGGTACCTTCCCTCTAGGCCTTCAGCATCCAGAGGAACCTGCTCCTCCTCCTCACACTGAATTCAACCGATGGCACCGTGACACCTGTGTCCCGGGAGGTCTGAGCCACCGCCCCACAAGTGTCCCAAACCCTGGGTGCCCCATCCCTGTGCCTCAGCAGAGCCAGCTGCTGCCCCAAGCCCCGAGCACCCTGTCACCCCACAGCCATCCCCCGTGGACACGGCACTGCTGGGCTCCAGAGCCAGGAGCTGACTGAGCCCAGTGGGCTGGGGGGGTCATCACCTGAGCCACAGGAGCCGGGGAAGCCAGCGGGGGCTCGGCCAAGGCTCCGCTCTCTGCACCCAGTGGCCCTGGGGTGGGGGTCCAGGGTCCCAGCCCCCAAAAACACAGTGGGGCCTCGAGCAGAGCTGCACTGAGCGGGACGGCCCCACTGGGGTCCATAGGGAGGGGCAGTGCTGGGGACCCGGGCAGACACCCACCTAACCACTCTCGGAGTCCCCTCTGGCCGGGTGCTGTGGCACGGAGGGCAGGTGGCACAGCCCACGGCACACCGGGAGCCAAGGTCTCCTGCCACCACAGCAGCAGGACAGGATGGCACCACTGGGGGACACCCCACCGCCCCCCATCTGGCCCTGGTGCCCGCTGGCTCACCTGGGCATTCTTGCGCTTCCTCCCGGGCCGCCCCGCTTTCCTCATGGGCGTCCCCGGCTCCTGCTTCTCCTCCTTGCTCGGGTTCTCCTCGGGCTCCTCTTCCCCCTGTGAGCCAGAGACAGAGAGGATGGTTACGCCGCCGGGCAGCCCGGGGATGGGCACGGCTCCATTCCCGCTTGGTACTGGGATCACTGGCACCACCGGCACTGCACGGGGACAGGTGCCTGTCTGGCAACATGGCAGCAGTGTGGCATTGCCGGGCCAGCGGCACCAGGACACTTAGAAGGGGGACAGTGGCTCCTGCCAGGCTTGGGCTGTGGTACGGGCCATCGTGGGCTGGGGACCTCACCGAGTGACCCTCCTGCACTGTGCCACTGTGCCATGACCAGCTCAGGGGCGTGTGCCCACTGATGCAATCCACTGGAGCCCTGCACGTGTGGGGCTGAGGGCTCTTGCCCCACAGAAAAAGAGAAGGGATGCATGGACCCCATGGCACGGCACATCACGGGCCTGCAGGCAGCTGTGAAGCTCCCTGGGGACAAGGGACAGCAGCAGCAGCCAGGTGCCTTTGGAGCAGGCAGCTGCCAGCTCTGGGGGCTGTGCTGTGCCCCGGAGCAGCTGCCAGTGCCCCACAGCCTGCCCCCTCCCTGGTGCTGTGCCCCGGGCCTGGCACCACGCAGGCGCCAGCATGGCGGCGGAGCGGGATCGCAGGCCGGGAAATGAACCTGCTCCCACAGCGAGGCCGCGGCAGCGCCAAGGACCGCGATGTGCTGGGGGAACCGCACCCCGCTCGGGGGTCCAGCCCCAGCACAGCGGGGGGACGCAGTAGGGTGAGGGGTGCACGGGGCCCCGGAGTGGTGTGGGGCTGGTTTCACCTGAGCCCCAGAAGATCCTGGCGGCAGCAGCCAAGGCAGGAAGAGGCCGCGGAGGGGGAGCAGGGAAGGAGGAGAGGCCGGCGGGGGGCTGGCGAGGGAGAGGCCGGGGAGGGGATGGGGCTGGCAGCCAGACAGCGCCGGCATCCAGCTGCAGCCGCGCGGCCCCGCACCCCGGCAGGCGCCAGCCCCGGCCGCATTCCTGCCCTGCATCCCCCTGGGCTGGGGCGGCTGCACTGCTGGGATGCAGCTGGCATGTCCCCATGGGTCCAACAGGAGGGTCCTGTAGGGTCAGGACACACCGCGCCCCATGGCCACGGTGCCTCATGGCTGTGGTGCCACATGGCCGCAGTATCCACTGCCTGTGGTGTCCCATAACCACGGTGCCCCACCACTGCAGTGCCCACAGCCACGGTCCCCAGACCAGCTCCCCCTGTGCCACCCATGCCCAGAGCCAGCTGCACGCCCTTGTGTCCACCACTGCCTGTCCCCCTGTTCCACATCATGACGCATCTGGGATCACATGGGAGCCACGTCCAGTCCATCCTCAGCCCCCACGGGTGTCTCACCAGGACTGCCCTTGCCCCAGCCCCATAGCCAAGCGCCACTTCCCTGTGTGTGGGGCTGGGTAGCCCCCAGCACCCTGCAAGGACCCTCCATCCCTGCATGGATCCCCAGCCCTGGCACTCACTGGCACTGTGACACCAAGGCCAAGCAAGGAAAGGCTCTACTGCGGCACCTGGGGGCCCCAACGGGGCTGAGCCTCACTCCCCATGCCATCCCAGGTGGAAAGTTCTAGGATAGGTCCTTTGCCCCCAGTGCCACCCCAGTCACGAGCACACAGCCCCAGCTGCCCCCCTGCCACATTCCAATTTGTCCAGGTCCTGGTAGTGTTTCCAGTGGATGTCAATAAAAGATTTGAGGGGTGTCGGGTGCCCCAGGCAGTGGCCAGGCTGCCTGTGCCCAGACAGGATGTGCTGGGGAGCACCTGGTGGGTGCCAGCAAGGCCAGGGGGGCTCTGGGGGTGCTCTCCAGGTGAAATGCCAGCAGGACAGAGCTGGCTGAAGGGCTGCCACGAACGGGGGCAGTGGGGGGCTCTGCTGTGGAGCCAGGGTGGTGACCCCAACACCCACTGGGACAGGGAACCCCCATGGGACAGAGCCAGCACCCAAAAAGTGGGGCAGGCACTCAAGGAGTGGAGGGGGGGACCAGTCTGGGCACCAGCAGGGCTGGGCAAAGGGCTCTGGGGAGGCTCTGCCCCCACCAGCCCGGCACAGGGGGGCCAGTGCCGCAGCCCCTCACCGCCTGCATCCCGCCGGGAGCTGAGTCATCCCCATCCATCACCCCGTGCCCGTCTCCCGGGCGCGGGGCGCCGTGGCACGTCCCCGATGCCGCGCTCCTGCGCCGCTGCCAAGCAACAACCCGGAGGGAGCCGCGGGTGAGCCGCGGCCTGAGCCGAGCTGCGGCACTGACGC
>VYXB01005244.1:112901-138709 GCA_013397135.1 Pachyramphus minor | reverse complement strand
CAGCGGCGGCACCGCGGCCGGGGGCCGGGCCGGGGGCCGGGCAGACCGCCCGCGCTCGGCTTTGCTAAGCTAAGACAAGCCGTGCCGTTCCGTGCCATGTTGGGCCAAGCCGTGCCAAGCCATGCCGTGCCGAGGCAGGCCATGCCAGACCGAGCCAAGCCGTTCCGTGCCAAGCCAGGCCGGGCCAAGCCAAGTGTGGTCAAGGGCTGTGCCATGTTGTGCCAAGCTGAGCTGTGCTAGGCCAGGCTGGTCCAACTCAAGCCAAGTATAGTCAAGGGCTGTGCAGTGCCAAGCCAAGCCATATCATGCCAAGCCAGACTGTGCCAGATCAAGCCAAGCCAAGTGCAGTCAAGGGCTGTGCCATGTCAAGCCAAGCCATGCCGTGCCATACCAAGCCCTGCCAAACAGCCATGCCAAGCCAGGCCATGCTACACCTAGCCAAACCATGCCTTCTCCCCACGTTTGGGCCAGACATGTCCCCCTGGTCCCTGGTGCCATTGCCACTCCCTGGACAACTGTCAGATGTCTCCGGGAGCTTCTTCCCACTGGGTACTCCACTCAGGGGGTGCACAGAGCCCCCCAGATCCTCCCTGGCCAGGGGCTGCCAGGGCCAAGAGAGGATCAGTGTATCCACAGTCCCATCCCTGCGAGCTGTTGGCCTGGAGGCTCCTCGGGAGGCTGGAAACTGGGTGATGGGCACAGACACTTTGGGAATATCGGTGGGCAGAGATCCATGGCAGTGGATCCAAGGCCTCGGAAATTGGGGGGTCTTTGGAGAAGGGGATTTGTAACTCCTCCTTAAGGATCTGACAGGGGGGTTGGTGGTGCCATGGGACCTGTGGTGGGACCGAAAAGCTGGGGTACTGCCGGGACAACCCACTGGCTACTCAGAACCGCCTCAAATCAGGGGTTCAGGGCTGGACTTGAGGAGCACTGGAAGACCCAGAGGAGCCTCAGGGGGCTCACGGCTGCTGTCTCCAACACCTGCACAGGTGATGCTTTTGGTCCACCAAAGCCTGGGCTTGGCCTGGGCCCAGCTGGCACTGGCAGGTGCCGAGGATGGAGTGACCTTGGGGGGTCCCTGGGAATATCCAGCACCACCTGGATAAGTGCCCAGGGTCCCACGCTGGTGCCACAGCCCCTGGCATTTGCATGGAGGAGCCCAGCAGCACCTGCCTGTGCTTTGGCAGCCCCATTCCTGCTACAGCCATGCTGCAGTCCTAAGAGGATCCTCCCAGGCAGGGCCCCCCTCCCCCTCAGTGCTGGAAGGCGCCTGGTGCACAGGGGGGCACTGCAAAATAAGGCATTAATTAATAATGCTAATTAATGGTGTGTTCCCTAGAAGGATAGGGCCACCTGCTCCCATGGGTGTCTTGCAGGAGCCTCCCATGGGTGCTGGGATCCCAACTGAAAAGGGGCAGGTGCCCCCAGACAGAGCACAGGGCTGGGATTGACCTCCCAGATCCCACAGGGAGGGTCCTGCTGGGCCAGGACTGATCCTGCAAACTGCAGGAGCAGGATCCCAGCAGGCTGTGATCAACTCCCCCGAGCCCCAAAGGCAGAATCCTGCTGGGCTGGGATTAACCCCTCAAATCCCATCCTAGGGACAGCCCCACACCCGGCTCCGCTGCAGTGCTGCCTTCCGTGATGGTGCCACATGTCACCATGGTGGCTCTGCCACCTCTCCACAATGTGCCTGGCCTTGTGCCAGTGATGGAGCACCCAGGGGACACATGGAATCCTGGCAGGCGTGTGGGACCATCACTGGGGGATGCTGCGGGCAGGAGAATGCGGCCAGTGAGCTCTGTGCTGGCACTGGGCTGGGCAGAGGAGGACGAGGAGGATGGTCACAGGTTGACCATCTTCTATGCCAGGTCTTGGCATCTCCGTGCTCCAGTACAGCCATCCTGCTCTGTGGGAGCTGGCAGCTCCCATCCCTTCCATGCTCAAAGACCCTCAGAGGGCTGCAGAGCCCCACAGCCAGAGCTGAGCTCCTGAGAAACCCCTACATCCCTCAGAGCTGCTCAGCCACCAGAGTTCTGCCTTTCCAGCCCCATCCCTACATCCCAGGGCATGTGGGGGCTTAGATGGTGCCATGGCCACATTGGCAGCGTGGTGCTCACCTGCTCCCACATTCCTACTCTCCTGCCCCACCAGCTCCTCTGTAACTGCTCCTGCCCCAGCAGATCATTTGGGTAACAGGTGCAATTATCCCCAGGGATAATCCCTGACCAGGGAGGTCAGGGTGGCTGGAGGAGGGTGGCAGCTCCCAGCTCTGCGCTTCTGACCACCCATGAATCTCCCGTCCCATGGATGGGGCAGCACCAGGAACCAGCCAGCCCCAACACTCTGCTGGAATGTTCCAGCTGGAATTGGTGCTCCCCGGGCACCAGCTGCTCGCCCCCTACCCCGGCAGAGCTGGGGGTCCCTGGGCCCACCCCTCAACTGAGCAGCACCCCCCCAGCAGCACCTCGGCCTCATCCCTGAGGGAGCAGTGGAACCATGTCCTGGGGTCACAGTGACAGCTGCCAGTGCACAGACAGGTCCCTCCGGGCGGGTGCAGGGATCGGATTAATTAATCTCGCCTGGAGGGCGGGTGCCAAATTAAGCCAGTGAGGGTGACACCGCAGCCCAGCCGGTCAGTGAGCCCGGGGAGCAGCTGGGCCCCTCGGCGTGGGGACAGCCGGTGTCACATGCCGGGCAGTGGCACAGTGTGCCGTGGTGGCACTGGGGTTGCTGGGGAAGGCACTTGACGTACCAGGGTGGGAGTGTCCCTTCCACAGGCACCTCTGCCAGGCCCTGGCCACATGCTGCTGGCATGGCCCTCGGCAGCACTGGTGGGCTGAGGGGGCGACGTGGGGTAACAAGGGTGGCAGCGGTGACAGCCAAGGGATGGAGACCCCAAGGGATGCAAGTGTGAGGGCACTGTGGCCAGGGGGAGACAAAGGGATGCGGGCAATGGCACCATGACCAGGGGGACAGAGGTGTGATGCCACTGTGGCTCAAGAAACCCCAAGGGACACAGGCATGAGGCCACCATGGCCAGACGGACCTGGTAGGATGCAGGTGTGATGCCACTATGGCTGGAGGGTCCCAAAGTGACACAGGTGGCATGGCCCCATGCTTTGGGGGACCCCAAGGGACACAGCCACCATGCCACTGTGGCTCAAGGGATGCCAAGGGATACAGGTGCGATGCCACCACAGCCAGAGGGATCCCAGGGATGCAGATGTGATGCCACCATGGCCTGAGGGACCCCCGTGCTCTCTGCACCTCCGATGCCGAGCAGGGCTGCTGTGCCGTGTCCTGGTGCCATTCCCGGCATGTGGATCCCGCAGCGCAGCTCCTGCTGCCTCAGCCCGGGGACGGTGAGCAGCTGTGGCCGGTCCCTGCTGTCCCCGCTGTCCCCGCTCCCCCCCCGCTCCCGCCTGACCTGGTTTCCAGCTCCGAGGGCTTCTCGTTATGCAATCGCCGCCGAATTCCTGCACGAGCAGAAATGGCCGACAGTCCCCACATCCCACAGCCCGGGGACTGGGGTGACCCCGCGTGCCCCGGCCCTTGGCCCGCACCACCCGTCCCACCGCCGTGCCCGCGGGAGGAGGGTGCTGGGAGAGGCTCAGTGGGGCCGTGTCCCCTGGGCCATGTCCCCCAGTGCCACGGGGCTTGTGCCACCCCTGCCAGGCAGCCGCCGTGGGGTGTGGGAGCACTGGTGGCACTGGGAGCACGTGGCAGTGGCTGTCCCTGGGGACACAGAGTGTGTCACACAGGGCTACGAGGGCAGGTGGGCACGGCGCAGTCCGGGACCCCCGGGGAGGGGCCGCGGCTCCCCCGAGCCGTGACAGGCTCCGTGCCGGGCTCCCGGCACCTGCGGCCACACCCGTGTTTGCCCACCGATAACCCCACTGGGCGCTCCCCCGGGTGGGGGAGAGGGGAGGAGAAGGGCTGGGATGAAGGGCAGGAGCGCAGCAGCGGCTGGAGCGGAGGCATCGATCCGGGGATGGGGGATGGAAGGAGCCGCAGCGGCCGAGGGAGCCCAGAGAGCGGCTCTGGCGCTGACACGAGCCCCCGGCCACTGGTGAGGGGACACCGGGTGCCCCCAGCTTTGCCCCTCCCTCGGGGGCTGCGGGGATCGGGTCTCGCCCCCCGCAAGTCAGTGGGGTCCCTGAGGTACACGGGGTCCTTGAGGGCTCCTTGGGGTGCACAGAGACCCTGGAGTCTTCCTGAGGTGTTTGGGATACCTGGAGCACATGAGGTCCTTGAGCTCTCCGTGGGCCACATGGTGTTTCCTTGGTGTGTGCAGAGACCGTGGGGTCCCCTCAGGATCTCCGTGGGCTGAGCCCACCCGCTGCCCCTCACCCTCAGCAGGAGCTGCCCCGCCCCCCCCGCAGCTGGGGGTAATCGGGGTTAATTGCGGCTCTAATGAGGTGTGACAGGGTTATTGCCTGTGGGATGAGCAGAGGGGCAGGGACACGGACAGGGGTGTCACTGGACTCAGCTGCAGCCTGCACCGCTCCTGTGTCTGCACCCACAGGATGGTTGGGGGGGACCCTGCCCATGCTCGGGGTCCCGGGGTGAGGGTTGTGCCCGGGGGCAGCTTGGGGCACACCGAGGCCTCACCAGAAACCGCGGTGGGTCCGTGTCCCCAGGCAGGGGGCGAGGGCAGGACAGGGGGAGCGGGGCAGGGACCTGCGGTGGTGAGGTGGTGGGCACGGGTGGACAGGGGCCCTGGAAGGGACGATGCCGGTGCTGGGGACAGGCAGAACCTGGGGGTGTGCCGGTGTCCCACAGTGTGCTGCTGCCACGGTGGCAGAGCCGGGTGTGCAGTGACACTCAGTCCATGGGCACATGGTGTCCCTGGGCTCTGATTTCTCTCCTGCTCTCACCTCACGCCAGGCTGTGGAGCACGAAGCTGCCCCAGGCCCCGAGCTCTGGAAAGGGTCTGGGTCTTTCCCACCGAGGCACCTAATCCCTAAAACGAATGAGCACCAGGAGAGGGGCAGCGCTGTGCCAAATCGAGGCTGGGGAGCAGGAGGGACGCACCTGCACCCGGGATCCCATGGATTCTGGGAGTAAGGTTTCCGTCGGTGGCTCTGCTGGGATGGTGGGAGCAGGGGGTCCCTTGGCAGTGGTGGTGGGAGGGTCCAGCTGCCCGGCATCATCACCGGGTCTGGCAGTGGGAACTGGGCATCCCCTGGGAGAGCTGGTGCCAGCTGTGACCCTCCACCTACCCAGGGCACGAGGCTCCCGCTGGCAGTGGCCCTGCACTGGGGGGAGGAGTGCTGACCCAGCACCCCCGGGGAGCCTCTAGTGAGGGGCCGGGGGCTCTGCTGCGGGTGCTGCCACCTCAACGCGCCCCGAGCCCGTTCTGCCGCCACCAGATGTGTGGGGTGTGCAGGGGGGGCACATCTGGCAGCAGGGCAGCTGTGGCGCCGTGCCGAGGGCCCGAACACTGGCAGCTCTGTGCTCTCCCAGCGACCTGCAGCCATGACCAATGCGGGAATCTCCGGCTCTGCCGCGCGGCCCCACGGCACAGCGCCGGCAGCTGCTCCCGCCTCCGAGCAGGCGCTTCCTAGGAAAACCCTTTTTTCCCTTTTTCATGAGATCCCTGCCTTCTCCACATGGCGAAGGGACAAGACACCCCGCAGGGAGAAGATGGATTTATTAAATATTTGGCGGATGACAGAACATGGCTCCCTGCTCACAGGCTGCTCTTGGAGACGTTCCCCGCGCTTACGGCATCGGCTCCAGCGCGGCTTCGCCAGCTGCTCCCAGGGACAATCCCACTCACTCCCACACCCCTCCGTGCCCACAGGAATAGGGAATGGCACTGAAGCTTGGTGCAATCCCCAGGGATGCTCCAGCTGCATGGGCACGGCCAGGCCTTGGGGATCCACGGAGCCTCCGAGCACGTGTGTGCCAGGGATGGCACAATCAGCCAAGGCCACCACTGTCCTTGTGCATGGCACCAACAGACCAGCTGGTGAGGGACCCCACGTGGCTCCCATCCCTATTCCCTGCCCCATGGGAAGGGAGGTGTCCCTCTCCTGGCATTAACCCCTGGCACCAGCCAGGGACACCAGTACAGGGACATGGCTCTGGCACAGGGAATTCCCACGGGAAAATGGTTTTAGGTGCATTTTCCTTGAGGTGGGTTTTGCCCCAGGGAATTGCAAAGTTCCCTGGCAATCCCGATCCGGTGGGTGCTCCCAATGTGAGTCCTCCTTTTGGCAGTGGGAAGACCCCACCTCCTGTGCAGCCGTGACATCCCCAGCTCCTGGTGGCTGTCACCACCCTGGCAGGGCCACTGTCAAAACATCCCTGGTTTTGGTGCTTGGTTCTGCCCATAGCCACAGCCAACGATGCTGCAGGACTTGTCCCTGTCTCCATCCTCATCTTCATTCACATCCCTGTCCCCATCTCCACCCCTATCCCTGTCCCTGTTCCCCGTCACTATTCCCATCCCTTTCCCTGTCCCCATTCCCATCCCTGCTTGACTTGACTGTGCCACTCCAGGTTCTCATCGCTCCCCTTCCCTCCTTGGCAGCTCATTCCCAATATTTACATCCAGCCAAACCTGTGGCCACCACGGGTGTTTATCCTCCCTCTCCCGTGGGCTGGAGGGACCCGGTGAGTGTCTCCCGTGGGCCCCGGGTCAGCGCAGGGAGGGACAGAGCTGAGGGCACTCCCAGGGTTTGTCACTCCCTTCCATCCATCATCCTCCATAAATATTTATAGATGCATCAGGGCCCTCGGCTCCTTCCACTAAAAATAACATTCCTAAGCACCACAGGAAAAAAAATGCTGAAAACCACCCGTGACTGGGACTGGTGGCCACGTTTTGGGAACCAGTGATGGAAGAGGAGCCCAGCGTGGGTCAGTGGGGAGCTGCCATCCCCTGCTCCCTTATTGCCTTTGATTTTAACCAAAACTGGGTTCAACTCCTGATGCTGGGAGTGGAGATGCAGCTCTCAGCCTGGCCGTGCTCCTCCCCAAATTCCTGGCTTGGGATGGGAAAGCTTTCACAGGGTGAAGAGCTGCTCCCAGTGAGAATGCTGGAGGTTGGTGGCCCATCACGGGCCCCTGGTTGGACACCCCGTCACCTGCACCCACCACCCACCCCTGGGAGAACACACCTCACACGGGACTCCAGTGTGCCAGAAGGTGGGTTTTTGAGAGAGAATCCCCTTCATGCCACGCAGGAGGGACCCCAGGAGGGTCTGCACCCCTTTTTCCACGCACACAAGGAGGAAGGACCAGCGTGTGACATGGGGGTGGCACCGTTTGGGAGTAGATGGGAACAGAGCCGCACACGGAGCGGGAACAGCCACCAGCGGTTTCCTTCCAGGTTTTTTTTTGTTTGTTTTTTTAAGCCTCCCATGACTCGCTGAGCCGGGTGGGACATGGTGTGGTCATCGTAAGGAAACACACCGGGGGAACATGCAATGGCCTAAGGGCAGGTGCCCACGGAGAGTCCTCCGGGTGTTTCGGGGAGAGCCCCCCAGGTGGTTCTGGGAGAGCCCCCCAGGTGGCTTTGGGAGAGCTGTGTCGGCAGCAGGTGGTGGAGATCAGTCACAGTTGCACGATGGTGATGGATGGGCTGAAACGTGCCTCTTCCCAAGGGTGGGAGACGTCCCTCGATCGCAAGCGCAACCTCCGTGCCTGTGGCACCAGAAACACCCGTCAGGATCCACAGGGAGCAGAGCTCCAGCCCAGCCCTGTGGGGCAGAGCCAGAGCCACGTATCCCTGCTGGGACCTGGAGAAAAGGAGGCTCAGGGGGGACCTTCTGGCTCTGCAACTCCCTGACAGGAGGGGGGAGCTGGGGGAGGGTCGGGCTCTGCTCCCAGGGAACAAGGGACAGGAGGAGAGGGAACGGCCTCCAGCTGGGCCAGGGGCAGGTGGGATATTGGGAACAATTCCTTCCTGGAAAGGGCTGTGCAGCCCTGACACAGCTGCTCAGGGCTGGGTTGGAGTCCCCATCTCTGGAGGGATTTAAAAGCCATGTGGATGTGGCACTTGGGGACGTGGCTCAGTGGTGGCCTGGGCAGTGCTGGGGAGCATTGGACTCAATGGTCTCAGAGCTTTTCCAACCTCAATGTTTCCATGACTCTATGACCTCCTGAACCATCTGCCTGGGGCTGTGCACACCTGGGGCCACCCCTGGAAAGCTCAGAGCAGACCCCACCTGTGGCACTCATGAGAGTCCCACTGACCCCAGAGCTCCTCACCTTGGGCCTCAGAGAACCCAGGAAACATGAACTCCCTGAGACCTGGACACACAGGATTGGGAGGAACCTGAGGAATCGGAGAATCCCAGGATCACTGAGGTTGGAAAAGCCCTCCCAGCCCATGGATCCCCCCTGTGCCCATCCCCACCTTGTCCCCCAGCCCAGAGCACTGAGTGCCACATCCAGGCCTTCCTTGGGCACCTCCAGGGCTGGGGACTCCAAACCTCCCTGGGCAGCTGTGCCAGGGCCTGACCACCCTTTCCAGGGACAAATTCTTCCAGGTGGAAGAGTCCCCCCAGTTTAAAGGGTTGTTTTAGCTTTTCTTTTTTGTCCTTTTCCATTCTTTCTGGAGGATAAAGAAGTCTGAAAGTGGTTCCCCTCTCTCATTTTCTCAGTGGTCTCTAATTCAGAGCTTGTCAGCTGCTCCTTGGAGGTGTTGGAGGCCCTGCTGGGCTCTTGGGGGGTGGGAGCTCCTCATCTCCACATCAGTGCTGAGGGGTGACAGGGTCACAGACATCCCTTCCTGCAGAGCCATCAGGGGAGAGGGATGTGAAGAAAAGCCACACACTGTGGCCCAACCAGCTCCCTGTGCCGGCTCCCCCTCCAACGCTGTAATTTCAGTCCTTCTTGAGTTACCAGATTGTTTCCCAGATGAGGCAGGACTTGAATTTCTAATGCAAAAACTGTCAGAAAGGCTCCCAAGCCCCTCTGGGGTTCTCTCCTTCCGCTGCTGAGACGGCTGGGAGACAGGAAGGGCAAACCCCCTTTTTTCTCCTTTGCCAGTCACCTGCACAGGACACTGGTGGGAACTGGTGGTGGGTTTATCCCCAGATGTGGTTGGATCCATCACTGATTCTCCTGGCTAATGACCACAGGAGGCTGGGGTTCAGTTAAAGATAAAAGGCCTTCTCCTGCTTGGTTCCTACAACCACCCAACCTACAGTGGGAGGGAAAAGGTCCCAGAGGAAGGTCCTCTCCTGCCCCTGCCCCTTTCTGGCCAATTCTAGGTGTGTCCATGGTAGTTTTTGTGCCAGGACGCTGCTTCCCAGCAGGAATGGGGAGTGATGGGAATTATGGCAAACGTCCAGGGAGTGTGGAAACCTGAGCAGTGCCCTCCTAGGAGCGTTTCAGGTGGGGGAGATAAGGATCTCATTCAGGTCTGTGGAGACATTGTCACACTTGTCACACAGAGCTCCGGCTCCCTCCCCTCCCGCTCTCGGCTCCACTTGTCCGTCTGTCCATCTGTTGGGCCTTGTTACAACGTAGAGCCCCAGCTCTGGGGGTACAAATTGTGGTTTTGGTACATCTGGACAGTGTCCATCACCACAGGGCCCCGTTTCCTGGCCAAGGCCTCTTGTAGAAGTGACACCAACAAAAGTGGAGACAACGCTGCTCTCACTGAAGGGAACAGTGTTTTCCCACTCTGGGGAGACCTTGGAGCCCCTTCCAGAGCCTGAAGGGGCTCCAGGAGAGCTGGAGAGGGACTGGGGACAAAGGATGGAAGGACAGGACACAGGGAATGGCTTCCCAGTGCCAGAGGGCAGGGAGAGATGGGAGATTGGGAAGGGATTGTTGGCTGGGAGGGTGGGGAAGCCCTGGCACAGGTTGCCCAGAGAAGCTGTGGCTGCCCCTGGATCCCTGGAAGTGTCCAGGGCCAGGTTGGAGGGGGCTTGGAGCAACCTGGGCTGGTGGAAGGTGTCCCTGGTGGCACCAGATGGTCTTTAAGGTCCCTTCCAACCCAAACCATTCTGGGATTTATGAAAAACATCCTTTTGAACACTGCAGAGCAACGGGCAGGTGGGACTGTTCCTGGTGCACAAACAGGAGAGGAAGGACAGGAGAAGGAGGTGAGAGGAGCTCAGTCCTATGCACTGCTGGAGATGGGAAGAGAAATCCAGCCATCCTTACCTGAATTGCTGTCCAGCCTCGGCTGCCCTCCTAACCTGCAACACAGGGAAGGGCACAGTTAGGAAATGGATCATTTTATTTCCCATAAAATGAAGAATCTACTCCCCCATCTCTTGTTTCTCCAAATTGGACTCCCCCAGAACTGCACACCTGGGGATACACAGCAAGTCCTCTGCAAGGCAAGTGGAAAAGTGCTGATGCCCAAAGCCCAGAAATCCCAGCATGGCCAGGATGGGATTGACCAGTCCCAGCCCTCGGAGCAGGGTCAGCCGACAGGCTGCTCAAGACCTTCTCCCTGAGGTTTGAGGACCTCCAGGAGTAGAGACCCCACAGCCTCTTGGAGCAACCTGTGCCTGACCAGCCTTGGGGTAAAAAAGTACTTTTTATGTCCAAACAGTTTCCATGTGCCCGTTGCCTCTTCTCCCCTCCCCGGGCACCTTGGAGAAGATTCTGCCTCAGTTTTCTTTAGTCTCTCCCACCAATTACTTGCACACATTGGTTTGATCCAAGTGCTCTCAGCCCCTCCAGGTGTCACCTTTATCACTGTCACAGAGCAGGTGTATTCCATAGAATCCCAGAAGTTTGGGTGGGAAGGGACCTTAAAACTCATCTCATTCCACCCCTGCCATGGGCAGGGACACCTTCCACCAGCCCAGGGTGCTCCAAGCCCCATCCAACCTGGCCTTGGACACTTCCAGGGATCCAGGGGCAGCCACAGCTTCTCTGGGCACCCCGTGCCAGTGGTGAAACCCAATTTTAAATTGGATGTTTCTGTCTAAGAAATTCAACGGGGCAGCAAACTGTGCTTTTCCAGCGGTTTGAGCTGATTCCAGCTCTTTCATCCCTTCTCCAATGGTTTGAGGGTTATAAAATCCAAGTGGTCAATACGGGAAGGGACCAGCCCATGGAGAGTCTCAGGTGACATTGTCCTGGGTTCACCCCCTGGGCACCAAGAGGAACGTGGTCCTGGGGGGAGAGGCAGCAGCACCTCACAGAGGGATTGCAGGACAGCCCTGGCAGAGCCCGTGTCCCACCTGGAATAACACCTGGCAGAGGTGAACATATGGACACACAACACCAGGTTCCAGGCTGGGGGAACACGATGGGAACACCGAGGCTGAGGAGCCTTTGCCAGCTCCCAGCTGTGCTCTTCTGAGCTTGGAATGCTCGTGGACATCTCTGGAGACACTGCTGAGTTCATGATCCCAACCACAAACCATGGAGCCAACTTGGAGGCCTCCTGGATGATTTCATCCCCCTGAAGCTGCACCAAGTGTGGGGACGTCATTGTCTCCAGCAGGGAACAGAGTGCTGGGATTGATTATCGGGACACAGGGAAATAGGAAATAACTTCATGAAGAAACTTTTGAGGAAGCCCAGGGATGATGACGTCCCTAGGAACTGTTTTAAACTGAGAGAGGAACAATTTGGATTGGATATTGGAAAGAAATTCTTCCCTGTGAGGCCCTGCACAGGTTCCAGAGAACCTGTGCCTGCCCCCAGATCCCTGGAAGTGTCCAAGGCCAGGTTGGAAGGGGCTTGGAGCAATCTGGTGGAAGGTGTCCCTGCCCATGGCAGGGGTGAGACTGGATGGGCTTTAAGGTCCCTTCCCACCCAAACCATTCCATGTTGATTCTCTGAAACCCATCACAGCAGAATTCCCATGAGGACCAGCATGTCCCTTGTCCGTGCCTGCAGGAGCTGGGGAACATGTGAGCTGCTGGGCATTTTTCTTTTTGCTCATTCCAGATGGGAAAGTGTTGCTGAGCCAGGGCTGCTGTGCCCGGGAGGAAGCCCAGGCACAGCTCCCTGTGGGCACAGGGTCAGACTCCACGTGTCCACAGCATCCTGGCCACAGGTCCCTGCAGGTCATGTGGGCTTTGTCCCACCCAGCCCCGAGGTACCCACACACCCCAGGCACTGACACCCCTCAGCACGGGGTCTGGAGCAGCTCCCACACTGAAGGGCTGCACTTATATATTGATTATTCCTCGATTTCCCTGCCAGATTTTACCTCACTGACTCTGGGACATTAAGAAATCACTTTTTCCCTGGCAGAGATAATATTTACATTCCACACGGAGGCTTTTGGATCCAGCTCTGCTTTTGGACACACGTCTCAGCCGTCCCTCCCGACTCCGTGCTGCTGCGATGAGTAACGGAGTGGTTTGTGTTACATCTCTGCTCCCATACATCATATTCCAGCTCCTCAGAATCCCCCTTTCCCTATTTCCCATGCAAGATACAATGCATATTTGGAAAAACCAGACGGGTCATCTGGTAAGCATCTAAAATATTCCACTGAAGAGGAATGTTCTGGGGCAAGGAGGGTCCTGTGACTTGGAGCCAAGGAGATTCTGCTTTGGAAACTCCCGTTTTAGCCAAAATCAAGCTTCCCGCGCTCCTTCCTACCAAGTTCAAATACTGCTGGGCAAAGGAACAGAGAGTTTCCAAACACCTGGATGCGTTGCAGAACTCACTGGATGGGAAAACTCAGGAAAATGAGCTCTTTTTGGGAGAAACGTGAGATCCGCTGGCTCAGCACAGCCAGAGGGAAATGTGTGTGTAACAAAATAAGGCTAAAAAGTCCCAGTTTGTTGATGCTGGAATTAGGTTTGGCTCAAGCGAGACAAATGCCTGGGCTGATTCAAACCCCGCCAAGTCTGTTCCTCGTGTTTGGGTTTGAAACATGGAAAGCAGCAGCCAAGCGAGCCCTGAGTGAGGTCCTGTCCCCAGCAGGGCCCGTGAGGAGCTCTGTGGTGGTTTGTGGAGCACGAGGTGAGGAGCAGATCCCGGCAGATCCCCCTCCACCTCCACCCTGCGCGGGGGCTGGAAATCCTGAGGCCAAGATGATCACTTCCAGCTGGAATAACTCCTGTACAATGTGCCATGGATCCACTGGCACCAGAGACACTGGGGGGATTAGTGTGGAGACCAGGGAGACAGGGACCTCCTGTGACACTGATGGCACTGCCCACGTGGGATCACCACTGGCACAGGGACACTTGTCCAGCCAAGGTCAGCAGGGGATTGCCACTGGCACAGGGACACTTGTCCAGCCAAGGTCACTGAGGGCAGGGCCTGGGCAGGTGATGGTCTCACCACTCAGGGACTTCACTGGTGACCCCCCCACACTTTGGGTTTTGTCTGAGCCATCCAGCTGAGCTGGATTTCCCACAGCACCTGGAGCAGCTCCTCCTCCTCTCACACATTTCTGTGTGTGACCTTTGCTGGAAGAAAAACATCCCTGAAAGCTGAACACACACAGTAAAGGGACCATGGCCCTGATGTCAGCCCGTGGCAGATGTTGGAGAGAGGGACAGTGACTGGAGCTGGTAGGAAAACCTGTGCCATGGGGGTCCTTCACCTGGAGCCACCTGCACCCAGAGCTCCTCGTGCGGCTCCAGAGGTGATGAACACACAGAGGAACAGGTCACAAAATGCTTCACAGCTCTGAGACACGTCTGTCCCCTCACCTCGGTCCTTCCCATTCTGCAGCTTCCCTGTTTCTTCTTCGTCTTCTTCCTCTGCTTCAGAAAAAAAAGGAAAGGAAAAAAGCTGACATGAGACAGGTGGGTGAGAGAGGAGAGAGAATCATGGAATTGTTTGGGTTGGAAAAGCCCTCTCAGACCACTGAGTCCAACCATCCCCCAGCACTGCCAGGCAGTGCTAACCACATCCCTAAGTGCCACATCCACATGGCTTTCAAATCCCTCCAGGGATGGGGACTCCACCACCTCCTTGGGCATCCCCTTCCAGTGCCTGACAACCCTTTCCATGAGGAAATTCCTCCTGGATTTCACTGGTTTCATGGTGAGAGCTGGGGGTTCGTTATGTTTGACTGGGGATAAGCAGAGTGAGTTTATGGCCAGGCCCGTATTTGCACAGCAGAGCAGGAGCAGAAGGTCACATTCTTCCCCAGATGGTGGCTCTTATCTTGTTTCAATGAGACCTGTGCAAACAGGTGATGGTTATCCTGAGGGAGATGTCGCTTCTGCCTCCAGCACAAGGTGCGAGAGCAAAGAAAGGGAGAAACCCTCCAATGGGAGGCACAGCTGGAGAACTGGAGGTGTTTGGAACAGATCCGATCAAAGGGACCTTATAAACATGTCCTTGGTGGCTTTGAGAGCAGGATGGTGAGACATGGGGGTCACACAGCCCATGCCCACTCAGCAATGGCTGAGAGGGGTCCAAGTTGATCTGGGACAAAACCAAATGCATTTGGAATAACCAGAGACGTGACCTGGAGCTCAGTGTTGGGTCTCGGACTTGCCTCCTGCATGAAGACCAACACCCTGGGTCTTTAGGCTCAGATAGAGCAAAAATGGGACCAGTGTTCCCTCAGCAGCACAGGGAGCATGAGATTGCTGTGTGGATTATTGTGTGGCACGTGGGCACACGGGTTAGTGGTGGCCTTGGCAGTGCTGGGGGAACAGTTGGACTCGATGGTCTTGGAGATCTTCTTCAACCCCAGCGATTTCGTGATTCTATAATTCTGTGACTCCAGGATTCTATCACAAAATCACAGAATCTCCTGAGTAGGGAGGACCCCCAAGGATCATCCATCCAACCCCTGTCCCTGCACAGACACCCCAACAATCCCCCCCTGTCCCTCAGAGCGTTGTCCAAACCCTCCCTGAGCTCTGGCAGCCTTGGGGCTGTGACCATTCCCTGGGGAGCCTGGGCAGTGCCCACCACCCTCTGGGGGAAGGACCTTTCCCTGAGATCCAGCCTGACCCTGCCCTGACATCACTGCAGGAGAAGGCAGGCAGAGGTGGATCAAAACATCCCGGGAAGCCCCCTGAGGATGGGGTGACACTGCAGTGTTGCCCTTCCCAGGGAATCTGTTCCCTGGGCCGGAGCAGAGGCACCAGAGGCACAGAGAGGGTGGGAGGTGCAGGCACTGGTGTCTCCCAGACCCTCCCCACACACCTCCTGTGGCTGTATGGGGGAGCTGGGCCGGGGGAGGTGTCTGTTCCCACAGCTCACCTCCGGACAGGATGTGTGAAATCCCGCTGGCTCCATCAGCTGAGGATAACTCATGCTTTTCCTAATTTACACAAACGACACCATTTCAGACATTTCAGGGGAGCATTCCTTGGTCTCTGCCTCTCCTCGAGCAGGAGCCTGTCAGTACCTCCATTTTCACTCCATTCTCTCTCCCTTGTGACCCAGGCGGTTTTGCACATCCCTGACACGGCTGGTGGCCAGTGACAGGACCCCAGGGAATGGCTGGAGCTGTGTCAGGGAGGATTTAGGCTGGATTTAAGGAAGAGGTCCTTTCCCCAGAGGGTGGTGGGCACTGACCAGGCTCCCCAGGGAATGGTCATGGCCCCAAGGCTGCCAGAGCTCCAGGAGCGTTTCAACAACACTGTGGGACAGGGTGGGATTTTTAGGGTGTCTGTGCAGGGCCAGGGGTTGGATTGGATGACCTCTGTGGGTCCAGCTCAGGATATCCCACAATTCCATGATTCTACAACACCTGCTCTGCTGTGGAAAACAAAAAATCAAAGCCTGCAGACTCTGCAGGGCAGGGGTTTGCTCTCCGTGTTTCAGCCCCGGGGGAAGAGCTGAGGTGATTTATGGGAGGAACAGGCGGCCCTGCCACGGCACTGGTGGTGCTGCTGTCAACCATGGACAACTTTATTAACTCCCAGCTGCCTCCACAGCCGGGACACGGGGCTGGGAGAGGGGGAATTTACTGCTGGGCAGTGAAGTATCAGCCCTGTTTCTCACTGTGACGGCTCCACCACGGCAGAGCCTCGTGGGGTCCGGGAGGAGTTCAGGGGGGATTGTGTGACACAAGTGTGGGTCCAGCACGGGGCTGGGGGAGGTGGAACAGGAACCAGGAGGGTCAATCTGGACACAGAACACCTTCCTTCTTAACGCCAAAGGCAGCCCAGAAACAGAATCCCAGGAGCATTTAGGTTGGAAAAAGCCCTCCTGGATCATCAAATCCAAACTGTGACTGATTCCCACCTTTTCAACCAGACCACTGCCATGTCCAGTCATTCCTTGGACACCTCCAGGGTTGGGGACTCCACCAGCTCCCTGAGCAGCCCCTTCCAATTCCTGACCATCCTTTCCATGAAGAAATTCCTCCTGAAATAGGCTGCTGGAGCACTAAATGGTCACACCTCCATTGCTGATGAGGCCTGAGGCCCACAGGACACATCCCAGGGTGACACAGGACCTGCTCCTGCCCCACCAGGGAGTTCAGCTCCCCTGGCACAGAGGGAATAATTATCTGCTTTCCACATCATTGTTCAGTGGATTCTGTAACAAGGATTCATAGCAGAGGGTCTCACCTGCTGCCCAAGTATTGCAGGACTAAGCAGGAATTTGGGGACACACTCCAAAAATCTGCTCCAGCTTCTGACTGTGTCATTAAGGGGCTCTGGCTTCCAGAAGTGGGCCCTCTCCCAGGAGATGCTCTGGAAAAGCAGCTCCATGCTGTGATCCACGCTCAGATCAATGGGAGCAGCAGGGAGGGGATGGGAGTCGTCTCCATGAATCACCAGTGGTGCCACCAGCCAGGGCTGTATCCACAGGGTACTGTCCTCTCCACCAGGGATAAAACCAATGGGAAGCCTCTTCAAAAGGTGTTGGAGTTCTCAGTGATACAACCATGGAACGACTGAGGTTGGAAAAGCCCTCCAAGATCATTGAACCCATTCCCAGCACTGCCCAGGCCAAGGGTGTTGGCTACAAAAATGATTTTCCACTGAGAACACAGACAGATGATCTCACATTATGCTTTTAGTTTTAACCAAAAGATCTCCAACCTGTGGCTTCCATTTCTCCTTTTCCTGTGCTGCTGCACCTTACCTGAATGAAGCTCCTTCACCAGCGAGGACATGGTGTTGGTGATGGAATCGGCCGCTACCAGCAGGTCATTGCGGAGGTTCCTCCTCGTACCTGGGGCAGAACACACACACAGGAATCAGGAATCACCTGTGCCACCTGTCACCATGCTCACTGGTGCCCACCAGGTCCCCCTGGGGTGGTGCTGGGACACCCCCAGTGCCACCAAAGCAGCAGAGATGGAGGTTTGCCCTGGCACAGCGCAGCTCTGCCTCAGTCCCTGGTCACCTGCTTGGCTCACGAGCTGCCTCATGCTCCTCTCTGTGCCAGGGCAGCACAAGGGCACAGACAGCCCCCCATGACCGGGGCTGTGGGGTGGCTCATCCTCCTCCTCCTCTGGGCAGAGTCATTCTTGATGTCACTGAGGTCTGAGTGGAATAAAAGCTATTGGAATTCTCACCTGTGTGGCTGGAGGAAGGAATCCTTGGTGTCACACAGCTGGGAGACTGGCACTGTGCTGTCCCCATGGTGACACTGAGCTGCCTGGACACTCCTGCTTGTCCCATCAGTGACCCAAACATGACCATGGCTGTGCCAGAATGTCCAGGACCAGCACAGGGACACAACTGGCACTGGGACCACCCGAGTGGCTGCTGCCACAACAGAGATGGGTGAGGGATGATGCTCGTTTTTCCCTGTGCTGCTGGGAAGACAATGATCCTCTTGGATCATGGGGGTGGCTGCCCCATCCCTGGAAGTGTTCAAGGCCAGGTTGGATGGGGCTGGGACCAGCCTGGTCTCATGTCCCCCCTGTGAAACAACTGGATAACACTATGATCCCCCTGGACATCCCTGTGCAGCAGCCCCCAGAGCCCTCCTGACTGGGGCTTTCAACTCTTTTATTATGTGAAAACATCAACATTTTATCCTGTTTCCTGTGTTCTCCACTGGCCTCGGATTTGCCTGATTTTGTGTGATTAATATGAAATAGCACTAATTGTGCAGACTGCCTTTCCGGAAGGATCATTCCAGGAAACTTATTACAGAGTCTGGCGACCACTTCTTTTTTTTCTTGGAAGAGTTGTTCTCATCATTGAATCAGCCACCACTGTGCAGAGNTGGGCAGTGAAGTATCAGCCCTGTTTCTCACTGTGACGGCTCCACCACGGCAGAGCCTCGTGGGGTCTGTCACAGACCGGGAGGAGTTTAGGGGGGATTGTGTGACACAAGTGTGGGTCCAGCACGGGGCTGGGGGAGGTGGAACAGGGACCAGGAGGGTCAATCTGGACACAGAACACCTTCCTTCTTAACGCCAAAGGCAGCCCAGAAACAGAATCCCAGGAGCATTTAGGTTGGAAAAAGCCCTCCTGGATCATCAAATTCAAACTGTGACTGATTCCCACCTTTTCAACCAGACCACTGCCATGTCCAGTCATTCCTTGGACACCTCCAGGGTTGGGGACTCCACCAGCTCCCTGAGCAGCCCCTTCCAATTCCTGACCATCCTTTCCATGAAGAAATTCCTCCTGAAATAGGCTGCTGGAGCACTAAATGGTCACACCTCCATTGCTGATGAGGCCCGAGGCCCACAGGACACATCCCAGGGTGACACAGGACCTGCTCCTGCCCCACCAGGGAGTTCAGCTCCCCTGGCACAGAGGGAATAATTATCTGCTTTCCACATCATTGTTCAGTGGATTCTGTAACAAGGATTCATAGCAGAGGGTCTCACCTGCTGCCCAAGTATTGCAGGACTAAGCAGGAATTTGGGGACACACTCCAAAAATCTGCTCCAGCTTCTGACTGTGTCATTAAGGGGCTCTGGCTTCCAGAAGTGGGCCCTCTCCCAGGAGATGCTCTGGAAAAGCAGCTCCATGCTGTGATCCACGCTCAGATCAATGGGAGCAGCAGGGAGGGGATGGGAGTCGTCTCCATGAATCACCAGTGGTGCCACCAGCCAGGGCTGTATCCACAGGGTACTGTCCTCTCCACCAGGGATAAAACCAATGGGAAGCCTCTTCAAAAGGTGTTGGAGTTCTCAGTGATACAACCATGGAACGACTGAGGTTGGAAAAGCCCTCCAAGATCATTGAACCCATTCCCAGCACTGCCCAGGCCAAGGGTGTTGGCTACAAAAATGATTTTCCACTGAGAACACAGACAGATGATCTCACATTACGCTTTTAGTTTTAACCAAAAGATCTCCAACCTGTGGCTTCCATTTCTCCTTTTCCTGTGCTGCTGCACCTTACCTGAATGAAGCTCCTTCACCAGCGAGGACATGGTGTTGGTGATGGAATCGGCCGCTACCAGCAGGTCATTGCGGAGGTTCCTCCTCGTACCTGGGGCAGAACACACACACAGGAATCAGGAATCACCTGTGCCACCTGTCACCATGCTCACTGGTGCCCACCAGGTCCCCCTGGGGTGGTGCTGGGACACCCCCAGTGCCACCAAAGCAGCAGAGATGGAGGTTTGCCCTGGCACAGCGCAGCTCTGCCTCAGTCCCTGGTCACCTGCTTGGCTCACGAGCTGCCTCATGCTCCTCTCTGTGCCAGGGCAGCACAAGGGCACAGACAGCCCCCCATGACCGGGGCTGTGGGGTGGCTCATCCTCCTCCTCCTCTGGGCAGAGTCATTCTTGATGTCACTGAGGTCTGAGTGGAATAAAAGCTATTGGAATTCTCACCTGCGTGGCTGGAGGAAGGAATCCTCTTCCTTGGTGTCACACAGCTGGGGGACTGGCACTGTGCTGTCCCCATGGTGACACTGAGCTGCCTGGACACTCCTGCTTGTCCCATCAGTGACCCAAACATGACCATGGCTGTGCCAGAATGTCCAGGACCAGCACAGGGACACAACTGGCACTGGGACCACCCGACTGGCTGCTGCCACAACAGAGATGGGTGAGGGATGATGCTTGTTTTTCCTTGTGTTGCTGGGAAGACAATGATCCTCTTGGATCATGGGGGTGGCTGCCCCATCCCTGGAAGTGTTCAAGGCCAGGTTGGATGGGGCTGGGACCAGCCTGGTCTCATGTCCCCCCTGTGAAAGAGCTGGATAACACTATGATCCCCCTGGACATCCCTGTGCAGCAGCCCCCAGAGCCCTCCTGACTGGGGCTTTCAACTCTTTTATTACGTGAAAACATCAACATTTTATCCTGTTTCCTGTGTTCTCCACTGGCCTCGGATTTGCCTGATTTTGTGTGATTAATATGAAATAGCACTAATTGTGCAGACTGCCTTTCCGGAAGGATCATTCCAGGAAACTTATTACAGAGTCTGGCGACCACTTCTTTTTTTTCTTGGAAGAGTTGTTCTCATCATTGAATCAGCCACCACTGTGCAGAGGAGAGGAGTGTCCACCTTTCTGGTGGCAGCAGTGGATCCAAGAATTCCCAAGGGATTGTTTTCTTCTCTGTTGAGAAGATCAACAGCAGCATTGATTTTACAGCTTGATGGTGGCCTCTGTATCCGAATATGTCACCCAGAAACCATCAGGATGTTTTATTATTTTATCCTGTCATACTTGATGATCTCTAAATGCCAATCTTGGTAATCCTCTACCAAGTGGAAGATCAAGAGATGACCTATAGAGGAAACTTTTCTAACCTCAAAACTGCCTGATGAAGATCCCTGGGATCCAATCCTTTAAAGGCTTCCTGCTCTAGAATTTTCCACGCTGATGGAGAAGCTCACAGATTTGTGCCCTGGGAGGAAAGATGAGCTGTTGGCTTCTCTGCCCACTCCAAGGTCACAGAAGAGGTGGAACAGCACCCAGAGCTTTGCTCCCTTCTGCTCCTCTCTCCCACTGTCACATTTAATAAGAATCTGGTGGATATGCAAAAGTTAGCATGAATAATGTAAATGTTTTGTTAAAATGGCCCATAAAATCCATGTACTGAGGGATGTCTGTGGATTTGTAGTTCCAGTCCCACCACGCTGCCGGGATGTGGCTGCAGCACGTCAGCCCAGCCCTGAGTAGTTTTCTACAACACCTGGTTCGTTGCAACACATATTTGAGATGCTGTCGGGTGTTAAAAACCTGGAGAAACCACAAGTTTTCACTCTGGGCAATATTGGCAGGTCCTGACGAAGGAGCATCGTTAGGGGAGAGGCAGCAACGAGCCCTTGATTAATTACATCAGCTGGAGCCGGGAGCTCGAGGAAGGCTCTGGTGGCTGCAGACGTGCAGGGAGGGGTTTGCCTTGTCATGGCTTCTGTACCTTCCCAGGAAAAGGCAGATGGATACAGAGCAGATCAGGATGCCCAGGGAAGGCTGGAAAATGATGAGAGATCCAGCATTTTCAGGCCCTGCCACAGTCACGCGTTCGTTACTCCGAGCAGCAGATCAGTGCCTGGTCGGGCTCCTGGGGCTGCTGTTCCACTTCACGTGTCCTGGGGAAAGAAAGGGATCCTGCACAGGGGGAAGGACAGGCAGCTGCCAGAGGAATCAGTGGAGAGCTCTCAGCTGCACCACCAAACTTGTCGTGGAGATGAAGAGGAGGCGACTGGACCACCCACAGCACCAGATGGAGCGTTCGCCTCTGGTATTTGGCATCCTGCCTCCCTGGAAATGCCTGCTCTGCTGTCGGTGCTGGAGTGCTCAGAGATGAGGAGCTCCTTCCTACTGATGGGATGAGGAAAAGACACCTCCTTCTCCCAGAGGGGCTGTGGATCTCAGAGAGGACGTCCCCCAGCACTGGCCGGAGCTCTGGTGAACATGCAGCAGCCACTCCCTGTGCTGAGGACTCTGGGGCTGAGGGCTCCTGGTCCTCACTGCAGCACCAATTTAACACCAGTTTAAAGTGTTCACTGGCACCAGTTGAAAGTGTTCACTGACACTCCTGCTCCTCTGCTACCATTTTGCAGCCTCTTCCCTCCCCTCCTGCTGGCAGCAGCTCATTTAACCAAGGGGGAAGATCATTCCAGATCATTCCAGGATATATCCACTGAGCACCTGATAAATGCAAACTGCTATTTAAAATCTGTTTGGTTTGGAGATGCAGTGTCAGTTCTGGGAGGTTTATTTCCATGTTTGGTTTGTTTGGAGAGGGAGCCCATCCATCTGACAAAGGGATTTGATGCTTCTGTTCACAATCTTCCCTCCCTGGAATGAGAAACCACCTCCAGCTCTGTGACTCCACATGAGGTGACCTGTCATCTTTTAAAGTAATAAACCACCTCTGCATCGAGGTGAGGGCTCTTGTTCACTGCATGGGACTGACCACGACTCCTGATACCCAATGCGATTTCCCAGGAAGCACCATGAGGTCCACAGGAAGAATCATGGAATCATTAAGGTTGGAAAAGACCTCCAAGACTGAGTCCAGCTTCTGCTGGTTGCTGCCCACCCCTTGGCTTTGCCCACACATGGGTGAAGTCCTCACCTGTGCTTTAGGGAGAGGTGGATTTTCTGACCTTCTTTCTTTCACTGTCACTGACAAGAAAAACAAAGATGAGTGGATGTCCATTTTCAAAGATGTGATGTTTAAAAGAACCTCCACATCTGTCAGATTAGGATGACCAGGCCCTGCTGCTGTTTTTCTCACAGCTCTACATCCCAGGATACTCCTGGGGCACTAAAGATGAAGAGTTCTGGACCAAGATGGGCAAATGAAGAGAAAAGAGCATTTAAACCGCAAGCACTGAGAAATGCAGGGTGTGGGCACCCCTTCCAGCTGGGAGGGGCTTCCTTCACCAGGAGTGGAGCTGAAATAGGTAGGACTGAAGAATGACCAATTTCCCCTCCTTTGCAGTGAAGTGCAACACAATATTTGCCAAGTTTCTTGAAACCAGACTGACAGTCCCATCTTCTCTTGCTGCCTCCCGGCATCACCACGGCCAAACCTGTTGGGTGTTCGAGGCAGAGGCAGCGTCTGCACAGAGCTCAGCAAGTGTCCACCCCATCTGCTTGTCTTCACGTTTTGGAGCCCCTGTGAGCTGACACAGCTGTGACATGTGTGACTGCAAAACTTCTTTATGTTTAAAAGAGCAGCAGGTGAGTCTGAACTCCCACTGCCCACAGAGGGTGGGGGCTGAAAATACGTCTGCCCACTGCTGCTGCTGGCTAAACACTCTGGATTGCTGGGCTGCTTGTTTTCCTACTTTCAGTCACTAAACTGCTTTTTTCCTCATAGTTCAGTCACCAGATTTGTAAATATGACCAGTTTGTAATGTTTAATTCTTAAACTACTTGTGGCAGCACTTGCTGGGTTGGAAGATCCTTTCCTTGTAGGGAAGATCATCCTCACAGTAATAACTGCATTAAGTTCAAAATATGCCCCAAAGTCTTTGGTCTGGGGAAGAGGGAAGGGGTTTGTAATTAATGTCTCAACATTAACAGAATTCTTCTGAACACATTTGTAATTAATGTCTCAACATTAACAGAATTCTTCTGAACACAGAATCATGGAACGGTTTGGGTTGGAAGGGGCATCAAAGCCCACCCAGTTCCAACCCCTTCCAGGACACCTTCCACCAGCCCAGGCTGCTCCAAGCCCCGTCCAGCCTGGACTTGGACACTTCCAGGTATCCAGGGGCAGCCACAGCTTCCCTGGGCACCCTGTGCCAGGGCCTCCCCCCTCCCCGGAAGGATTGCTCCCCCATATCTGTGGTGCATCCCCGTCTCCCGCGATGCCACGAGGTCGGGCAGCCCGTGGCTGTGCCCCAGGGGATGTTCAGATCCTCACCTTGTGTGAAGGCCTCCTGCAGGTCTCCCCCGACCCCCGCGAACGCGTCCTGCGGGCCGTGGGTGGGGGTGGATCCGGCAGAGCTGGATCTGACGGGCATCGGGATGGGGCGGCCGTGGGTGGGCGAGGGCTGTGCCGAGCCCGCCGCCTGTGCCTGCCGGGAGACACCACACACACCTCCCACGTTACAGACTTGGATCTCTCTCTCTCTCTCTCTTTTTTTTTTTTTTGGGTCAGGGGCTAAAAATAATTCTGCAAAAACAAACAAACAAAAAAAAGGAACGTGCAAGGAAAGGCTCTTCCCCCAAACACTCTCGGTTTGAGTGATGATGTGATGCATGAACCGGGGGTGCCGTGGGAGGACCTCGCCGTGGAGGCACAATGGGTGCAGCACTTCATTGATTTCTTTCTATACATTTTAATAAATTTTGGTATTTTTATGTATTGTGTTTTCATAATTTCACACATTTCATGTTTTAAGCATTTATACAAGTTACATATGTATTTCATGCATTTTTATATATTTCATTTATTTTTGTAGATATTATGTAGTTTTATATTTTGTGTATCTTTATATAACTTTACTTACTACTCACATAATGAATATTAAGGTTTTATTCTAGGTTTTCTTCCAGCCCAACCCACCCCATCTCTGCTGTGCCACTCTAAGACCCTCAAGATGTGCTTTGCTCCAGGGGTGCTGGTCTCTGATATGGCTTCTGGTGCCCCCCCAGTTCAGTGGCTAGGGACAGCCCCAAGGGTCTGTCAGTGCTGCCTATGGACTCAAATCCTACTGGATTTCACACCAAATCCCAAACAAACACAGAACTGTCGAAGGCTCAGAGGAAACTTGTGCAATATTCACTCTGGAAAGCTCCCACTGGCTGTGAAGGAGTTTCTGCCCCACTAAAGCCTCCAGAGCTCAACTAAGGGTTGGGCACGGGTATGATGGGCAGGGGAAGGAGAGGGGCTGATGTGAGGAAAAGGGAAATACAGGAGAGGACAGAAACTTCTTGGCTCGGGGTTTTAAAAAAAATATGAGCTCAGCAGGTCCTCAGTGCGTGGTGCCCACAGGAGAGAATGAGGAGGACCCACCAAGTGATGCCCCTTGCTGGGCATTTAAGGACCTTTGCAAAGACACTCACAGAATCCCAGAACAGTTGGGGTGGGAAGGGACCTTAAAGCTCATCTCATCCCACCCCTGCCATGGGCAGGGACACCTTCCACCAGCCCAGGTTGCTCCAAGCCCCATCCAGCCTGGCCTTGGACACTTCCAGGGATCCAGGGGCAGCCACAGCTTCTCTGGGCAACCTGTGCCAGGGCCTCCCCACCCTCCCAGCCAAGGATTGATTCCTTCCCAATCTCCCAGCTATCCCTGCCCTCTGGCAGTGGGAAGTCATTCCCCTTGTCCTGCCCCTCCAGCCCTTGTCCCCAGTCCCTCTCCAGCTCTCCTGGAGCTCCTTCAGGCTCTGGAAGGGGCTCTCAGGTCTCCCAGGAGCCTTCTCTTCTCCAGGTGACCCCCAGCTCTCCCAGCCTGGCTCCCACTGTTCCTGGCTGTGCTGCTGGGGGTTCATGGTCTGTGCCTGTGTTTATATTTGTATTTAAGTGATGTCCCCACACTGCCACCAAGTAAAGTCCACCTGCTCCTCAGCAACCAGGGACTGAGGGCACAGAGCTGCCCGGTCTCTCGGAGCCACCGCTGGAGTTTGTGCCTTTGGTGTGTGGCCTTTTCTGAGCCTGTTCATGGTTTGCTCCCTGTGACATGCAGCAGTTACCGGGGCAACACGGCCGGCACCGCGGGGACAGTGACACTGCCAGCACCCTGTGCAAGGTGACACTGCCAGCACCCTGCGCAGCGGTGACACCCCCAGCACCCTGTGCCTGGTGACAGCTACAGCACCCTGCACACAGGTGCCACCACCAGCATCTCAAACAGTGCTGACACCCCAGCACCCTGTGCAGTGGTGACAGTGCCAGCACCCCTCAGAGCAGTGTCACTGCCAGCACCCTGTGGTGACACTCCCGGCACCTCAGCCAGTCACACAGCCAGTACCCTGCCAAGGGTGATACCATCAGTGCCACATATAGTGGTGACACCACCAGCACCCACTAATGGTGACACCACCAACACCCTGCTAATGGTGACATCTCCATCACCCACTAACGGTGACACCACC